>JAJHJA010000480.1:600000-789921 GCA_021202915.1 Heliconius himera
GGGCGGGTTATCAATTCGACTGGTTTTTTATACCTGTTACCTTAGAACTTTTGACTGAGTGAACCCATTTTGATTAATCTTTGAAATATTTTTTTTTTATTGTAGCTATTAGCTGTTAAGCCTGGGAAGAATATATTTTATTTGAAGACTTGCACATACTGTAGAACTTTTTGTCTAGCTCGATGCAAATTTTAATCAAAACGCAACAGGTGTTGAACGATAGTACTATGCAGAGGCCAAAAAGACCACTTAAGAGAAGTTGCGTACGGCAACTAATTTATTATTATAAAAAATAAATTGGAGGCCAGTCATGGCGCAGGGGCATATAGTGTGACTGTAAACGCGACTAGTTTTGGGGTTCGATCCCCACTCGAGGAAATGAAAACATTATTTAAATTAATATTTTCATTACATTCATCATTAATGCCGAGGCATTAAGTTCGCGGCATTTAACACGCAATGCCTGCAGAATTCGGCGCAAATTGAGGAACAGAGTGTCTTAACACTAGATTCCCTCTTTCTAACCTGCAGAGCGCGGGATACAGCGTGAAGCTGATTTAATTTTTTTTTTTGATTAATTTTTAAATTGAATTTTAATATTTAATTATCATAATAAAAATAATAACACAAATTATTGCGTACGAGATTTTTCAAACATAAATAATTGTGTAATTGTGAAAGTTAATCATTTGTCATTCATCACATTCACTGTGAACACAGCGACGCCCTGCATTGTTAAGGAGGCGGTGCACATAATACATACATTCATACATTTATCATCCATCCGATTTGGCCCGCGCCATGTGACGTACAACAAACTAATTATACGTCGAATACGCGTAGTAAATGGTAAAACGCCACGCTTCCGTTACCTCATCGGCGTCGTTGTTTCCGCGATGGTTGCTTAACGCTTGGGCGAGCGTGACGTGAGATATTTTCAAAATTTTATTATTTATTATATTATGTTCAAATCTGAACAGCTTCACGCTGTATCCCGCACACAGCAGGATAGGCAGAGGGAGGGAGCCTAGTGTTCAGACACCCCGTTACCCACTTTCCGCCGAGTTCTGGAGGCATTGCGTATTGAGTGGCGGAATTCAACGCCGCGCTTTGCCACGACACCAGAGCGAAGAAATGAAAATATAAATGTTAATAAATATTTCATTTTCTTGAGTGGGCATCGAACCCACAACCAGTCGATTTTACAGTCACACTTTGTGCCCCTGCGCCACGACTGGCCTCAATATATATTTTATTATGTTAATTATGTTAAAAGTGCTACGTGTTAAAAATAAGTGATTGCCTTTGTTATTTTGCAAACGTCTATGTAAACACGTGTCTGCTTGTTTTATTTGAGTAATGGACAAACGACGATCGCGGTTTCGCCCGCTTAAACTACATAATTGTTAATTTGCTAATCGGCAATTTTATTTTCTAATAATAATGTAATTTTTAAAACAATATATATACTTATAAGAATAAGAATTATCTGAAAAGTGAAGTTTCAGATAATTCTATAAAAAACAGTATTTATAGTAATTTTGTGGTACGACATTATTTATAATGGTATAAGTTTTTATTTTATAAACTGATTGAAATAAAACAAACACTAAATGTTAAGGAATGTTTAACAAAATATAATAGTGAAAACTAAAATTAAATCAAAAAAGTAGTTTCTGAGATTAGCGTGAACAGACACACAGACCAACAGACAAACTGACAAAAAAAATTAAAATCATTGCTTTTCTTTCATTTTTTTAAAATAAAAATGTCAGAGGTAGTTAGTAAAACAAATACATATTTCATTTAAATAACAAACCGAGTTCATTGTAATATCAAAGTAAAATACTTAATTACGATATTAAATAACAAAAGGTATATATATTAATTTAGGAAAAAAACCTAAAGAAGCTATTTAACTTCTTCAAAAGAAAAATATCTCATAAAAAAATGTGTAATCATTGAGGCCGTCGTGGCACAGGAGCACAAGGATGTGAATATATAAGCGACGGTTGTGAGTTGGATCCCCACTCTAGCGAATCAATTATTATTTATTAATATGTTAATTTCATCGTTGTGGCAAAAGCCCGGCGTTGAGTTCCGCCACTCAACACGCAATGCCTTGAAGAAATTGGGGGAAAATGGGCAACGGAATGTCTTAACACTATACTTCCTCTGCCTACCCTGCTTATGCGGGATACAGCGTGAAGCTATATTAAAAATTATGTAAAATATATTGCGTTCGGAATATTAACTCATAATCCATTGCATAGGCAGAAAATAGTTACGAAACTATTATAATTTTGTTGTGTAATTAATTCATTGCTTAATTTGTTTATGTAAGTTGTAATGCATATCGAGTTTATTTTTTTCTAACAGTTAACAGATATAGTTAATGCGATGTCATCACGAGGGGAATTACCTTTGGAGCTGGCGCTTCGAGGGCGGAGTTCGTCGATTGCTACAACCCTTCTCCAGCACTGTGCCGATCCGGACGCGCGAGGACCTCGGGGAAGAACCTTATTGCATAGAGCAGTGGATGCCAGAGACGCCTTCTCCGCTAAATTTCTTGTTGACAATGGAGCAGATCCTAGTCTTACTACTAAGTAAGTCGTGTATGATTTTGTTGTTCGTATATGATAATTACTTAAGTATTTAATTAGTACTGTTTATTTGGAATTAGATCGTTTTTTTTAATGTCGAGTTTATTTGGGATGTTTGCACGTTCAGATAAATTCCGAACGAGATTGTTGAAAATAACAAAACACGTCCGTTCAGAAAAAATATACATAGATAGACCTTATATATTAGGTAATTAAATAAAAAATCGTTTATTTAAAATAAATCCGCAAATTTTATTGCAAGCCAAAGAGATATGTACCTATTTACTCTTGAGAAATGAAGCATAAATGCTATACTTTAGTAATTCTTTTCCGCTATACTTTAACGTACAATAATAACAGTATTAATGGGACTTCCGCAACTTTTGTAACTATCCGTTTCTTTAATATATTATTTATATATGTATTTTGACGCCAGTCGTGGCGCAGCGGCACGAGGTGTGACTGTAAAACCGACTGGTTGTGGGTTCGATCCCCACTCGAGGAGATGAAATATTTACTTAAATTTATATTTCCATTTCTTCGCTCTGGTGTCGAGGTTAAGCGCGTCGTTGAGTTCTGCCACTCAACACGCAATACCTCCAGAATGCGGCAGAAAGTGGGGAACGGAGTGTCTTAACACTAGGTTCCCTCTGCCTACCCTGCTGAGTGCGGGATACAGCGTGAAGCTGATTTTATTTTTTTTATTTTTTTATATATGTATAACTAAGTGATATTTGTATTAAATTTTTTGTATGTCACAAAAAATATAACAGCTTGCGTTTTTAGACTAATTAAATCTACCTTACCATTTCTTCGCTCTGGTGTCGGGGACAAGCGCGGCGTTAAGTTCTGCCACTCAACACGCAATGCCTCCAGAATTCAGCAGAAAGTGGGGAACGGAGTATCTTAACACAAAGTTCCCTCTGCCTACCCTGCAGTGTGCGGGATACAGCGTAAAGCTGATTAAATATACCTCATTTAATATCTATTGAATACAAAACAAAAACTTGATCGTAACCAAATTCCTCGCCCACGTATCTAATGATAGCTTCACTTGTAAGGATTCGTCGGACCGGTTTTGTAATGTTTCGAAAACTTTTTATATTTATATATGCCATAGTCAGACATTGTAGGAGCTTTTATATTTATATATGCCATAGTCAGACATTGTAGAAGCTTCGTAAAGTTTAAATTTCTTAGATATATTATGTTACTGTCATACATAATATTATTGTTTTGAGACCAGTCGTGGCGCATCGGCACGAGATGTGACTGTAAAACCGACTGGTTGTGGGTTCGATCACCACTCGGGGAGATGAAATACTTACTTAAATTTATATTTCCATTTCTTCGCTTTGGTGTCAAGGTTGTCGGAACGGAGTGTCTTAACACTAGGTTCCCTCTGCCTACCCTGCTGTGTGCGGGATACAGCGTGAAGCTGATTTTTTTTTATAATATTATTGATTTCAATACATTGAATTGTTATCAATTATTAGAACAGCGCTTATTTATTAGAACAGGATGATGTGTAGCATGAAGATGACTCAATTGAATTTAAACGCCATATTGAATTATTTGACGTATGAATATAATAAAAAATAATACAACAAATGCTATATATTTCATGGTTATTTTAATAGTGTTATTTGAAATCAAAGAAATAATCGAACTTTTAACACACACCGACTTATCTAGCTCCACAACTTGATCTGGTTAAACTATTTTATATGTTAGGTGAATATAAAAGAAATAGTATGGTTATTTTTCATAAAATATTTTAAAAATTTAGTATGAAAACGCTGGTCTGTATTTTCATCCATCGTATAAATATTAAATATATATTTATTTTAAATTAAAAAAAAAGTGAATTCTAATGATAATAAAACACTTGGATAATATTTACTCTGTATTTTTTTTTTTTAAATTAAATAAAGTTTTATTTTTAATGCAAATATTAAGATTTTTTAATTTCATTTAATGTTAAATATATATTATAATCATTTATATTACAATTTAGGGAGGAAGGTGACACGGTGCTCCATTTGATAGCAGCACTCACATCAAGTTCCTGCGATCCAGAAACCATGGAGCAGATGGTTGATATAGCAGAAAGTGCAGTAAATAAAAAAGCTGATATAAACCGGCAAAATAGAAAAGGATAGTAAGTAATAGAATAATAGTTTACTGTCTTTAAATTATAATTATGTTATTATTTGTCTTTTATCTATGATTGAGGCTGCCTTGGCTCAGCGAGATTATGGATTCGATTCCCATTAATCGAGAGATTAAATTATTTTCTCGCTTTAATAACAAGACAGAGCGCGGCATTGAGTTCCGTCGCGACACGGGATGCCTCGAAAATTATGTGAAAGGTGGGATACGGAGTGTTATAAGTTATAACACTAGATTCCCTCTTCCTAACCTGCTATATGCGGCACACAACGTGAAGTTAAAAAAAATCTATGATTCTAATATTTATATCAAAAATATAATATTTTGTGCTTTCAAGGCATAAAATAATTGCATAAATATAAACTAAGAAATTAGAAATTTTATTTATTTAAAATACATAAGCTAATAAATAGTTCATTAAATAAATAAATAAAAACTTACATATAAAATTTAAAAACTATAAATTTTTATATTGCAATTAATGTGATTTAATATTAGTCATTAAAACAGTGAAAAATATATACAAAGTATTTTCAAAGAGAAAACACGAAGATATTACATTATAAAATACTAGCGGCCCGCCCACGGCTTCGCCCGCTTAAAATACATGATTATTGATTTAAGCAGAATTGATTGACAACTATAATAAAATAAAATAAATAAATAAATCAGCTTCACGCTGTATCCCGCACACAGCAGGGTAGGCAGAGGGAACCTAGAGTTAAGACACTCCGTTCCCCACTTTCTGCCGAATTCTGGAGGCATTGCGTGTTGAGTGGCAGAACTCAACGCCGCGCTTAACCTCGACATCAGAGCGAAGAAATGGAAATATAAATTTAAGTAAATATTTCATCTCCTCGAGTGGGGATCGAACCCACAACCAGTCGGTTTTGCAGTCACACCTCGTGCCGCTGCGCCACGACTGGCCTCACACCCTATAATAGAATGACAAACAAATATAAAAACAACATACAACAACATATATAATATAAAGACAACTATAATGACTTCTAATATGATTTTTTGTTACTTTAATCTGTAATATTCTATTATGATTTTTTTACGACATTATCGTAACTTCTGTAAGAATTTTTGATTGTTTCGAACTAAAAAATATGACCAATGTCGATATTTGATATTCATAAAATATACATAAAGCTAATTATTTATTATATATATATAATTTGTAACATTACGTTCTTTTTACCTATGTTATGTTTTTTAAAGCTCTGTTAAATGTGCTGATGTCACTTAATAATTGTACTGCTTCAGAAACAGCCTTAAATATAAAATTATTAATTTGGTTAAGGATTCATAATATTCTTTGTAAAATAACTGTAATGTTTGCATATTAACTCCTGTTTGCATATTATTAGATAAATGAATAATTGGTAAATATGTAGTTATTACAGAGTACACGTAGAAAGGATGTTTTTAGGCATTTTTATATAGATTTATTTCAATCGAACGAACGCACCAAAAAATCTATGTATTTACTTGATATTTCTTTGAAGATCAAATCGTTCTTTATCTCTGTGTTGAATTAATTACGATTTAAACTTTACTGCTATGATTTATGAAGGTAATCTCTACTCACAATTCAATTTTGTTTACTTAAAATAAATAAATCAGCTTCACGCTGTATCCCGCACATAGCAGGGTAGGCAGAGGGAACCTAGTGTTAAGACACTCCGTTCCCCACTTTCTGCCGAATTCTGGAGGCATTGCTTGTTGAGTGGCAGAACTCAACGCCGCGCTTAACCTCGCCACCAGAACGAAGAAATGGAAATATAAATTTAAGTTAATATTTCATCTCCTCGAGTGGGGATCGAACCCACAACCAATTGGTTTTACAGTCACACTTCTTGCCGCTGCGCCACGACTGGCCTTGTTTACTTTATTGTATAAAATATTGTATAATAGTGCTTCAAAAATATATATTTTTATCAACAGTCATATAATCAAGACGTTTCGAATGTCATTCTTTAGCCAGGGTCATACCAGCGCGATTTCTATATAACATTCGCTGGCAAGCTAATGCCTTGAGTTCATTCAAATGACGATAACTTTTTTTTTAATGAACCGATTTTGATGAACCAAACTTTAGAACCTAAATTGAGTTAAAACAAAGCAATTGGTGAAATTTTCAAGTAAATCGGTTCAGTAGTTTCAGAGAAAAATGCGGACAACAATATGTCGACAGACAGACAGACAGACAGACAGACAGACAGACAGACAGACAGACAGACAAGAAATTCAAAAAAAATCTTTTTGCTTTCTATTAGTCTTTTTAAGTGTCCCTCTATCCATTTCAGTCAAAATTACTAAATGTACAGACAAAATATTTTTACTGTCTTATTATATATAGAGATTATTGTGAAAACTGAATATGAATAAGTATAAGATAAAAATAAATTTAAAAAAAAAAAACTTGGTAATATTTCGTAATTTTTTAAGTTATCGTTTTAGGTGCGGAGGTAAGTTATTGTAATAAGTTAAATATGTTGATTACTTTGTTGGGCGTTATGACTGTAAACACGATTGTTTGATAAGCTTTGGCGAAAAATTGTAATTAAATATTCTTTGTTATTATAGCGTGAGTTGTATCCCGCACATAGCAGGGTAGACAGAGGGAATCTGGGAACCTATTGTTAAGAAGATTGTTAATGAGGCCAGTCGTGGCGCAGCGGCACGAAGTGTGACTCTAAAATCGACTGGTTGTGGGTTCGATCCCCACTCGAGGAGATGAAATATTTACTTAAGTTTATATTTCCATTTCTTCGCTCTGGTGTCGAGGCTAAGCGCGGCGTTGAGTTCTGCCACTCAACACACAATGCCTCCAGAATTCAGCAGAAAGTGGGGAACGGAGTGTCTTAACACTAGGTTCCCTCTGCCTACCCTGCTGTGTGCGGATACAGCGTGAAGCTGATTTTTATTGTTAAGACACACCGTTCCCATTTAGACACTTCCGTTTCCCACTTTTTACTGAATTCTGGTTGAGTTGCGTGTTTACCGTTACCAGAGCAAGAAAATGAAAATATTAAATTTCAAATATTAAATATTTCCCCTAGTGGCAATCAAACCCACAACCTGTCGCTGCGCCACCACTGCGCCACGATTCGCGGCCTAGATTTAAGAGATTTGCCTACATTGCGCCCGATTTAGTCATACAACAAGAATGGTCACAAAAAGTAAGTAAAACTGTAGGTACAAGCGGTTTAAGTTCCCTATGCCCACGCTATTTTACGTAAGAGATGACACAAAGCTTAGTCATGAATATATTAAAATATTTTAGTCATCCTTCTTTGTTTCAAAATAAGATACATTATTTTATTACGATAATTTTATTACAGCACTCCACTCCATCAAGCAGTCATTGCCAGAAACCAAAGAATATTTGACCTCCTACTAAAGCAACCTTCCTTAGATACGAACTTAAGAACCATATCAGACGAACATCCTCCTCTTTACTACGCCCTCGTAGATGATAGACGAGCCTCCATATCCTCGAGCGAAACCTTGGTTATGAATGGTTCCAATCCATTTGATACACCCGTGACAAATAAAAATGCATTCACTGAAGATCCTGTTGAAGGCAAGTCGGAGAATATAGTAGAGAGAGATTTTGCGGCGAAGTTGCTGGAGAAAGGGTGTCAACCAAATCCTTTGTACTCTGGATCTGGGGATAGCCTACTGCACATTTTAGCTCAAGGCTGGTTTGAGGTAAATTTATCTTTAATTATAGATTGATAATTTAAATATAAATATTTAATAATAAAATTAAAATATATAATGATAAAATTTTTTATTATTGTGTTGGTTGTGGGTTTGTTTCATAGTTGGAGAAATGTGCAATGTATGACAAGAGATTTCGTTTATTAACATTAACATACGTCGCTTTATGTCTAAGGTAAGCAGAAAGGGGAGAACGTAGTGTCTTGACACTTGTTTCTTTCTGCCTATCGTGCTAGACGAACAAACCATGAACAATAACTTTCGATGTAGAAAATAGAATATAAACATAAAGGTTAAAATGTAAAAATACTACTAGGGATGAGCTTGGACAGTATAGATGAGCTTTAATGAGTATATAGATGGGCCTCTTTAAACTTAAACTTGGATTGCAAGTCCCAGGCATTGCTCTGGATCTGAAGACCCTTACCCTGCCACCCTGCTGGCACAGCATGGAATGCTAAGTATAATTCCTTCTCGTAGGACTCAGCAGTATTCCTCACATCACACCTGAATGGGGACCTGAACCACAGTAACGAAGCGGGCCTGTCCGCGCTGCACGCGGCGTGCTCTAACGGCCTCACGCGCCTCACGGCGGCGCTGCTCGAGCACGGCGCGAGGCCCAACTTGCAAACTGCGTATGGAGAACACGAGGTCACTGTGTACAGGTAACATCAAGTGTTTTTAAGGCGCGGAGTTTAGTTTCGCCACTCGATATGCAATATTTCCAAAATTGAACGGAAAGTAGGGAACTCGGTGTTTTAAAATTAGGAGAACCTACTGTACTATTTATATATGAGGAATACCGAAAAAAAAAACTTTTAATATTTCATTTTTCATTTAAAACGTAAAGAGTAGAGACTACTTTATTTCCTAAAGAAGTATTAATGTTTCCACTGCCTACATTTTATTACAAATTTTGCCATACGTATTCAAAATATTTACAAATCGTTCATAAATTATTGTCTAATGTGGTAAGATGCGAGGCTTAAAATTTTAAATCTAAACCGGTCCTAGTTCTGCGCCTTATAATGCAACTTCTAATAACGTTGCTATATACGTGCATAATTATATGTAAGTTATTATTTATAATATATAATTTCGTAATAAATAATAAACATAGTACGTAAGTTTATGATTTATTACTAAAATTATAAATAATGTGTAATCATTAAACGTAATCAATAAAAAAAATTAAATAAAAGAAAAATTGAGGCCAGTCGTGGCGCAGGGGCACAGAATGTGACTGTAAAATCGACTGGTTGTGGATTCGATCCCCACTCGAAGAGATGAAATATTTATTTAAATTTATATTTTCATTTCTTCGCTTTAGTGTCGAGCCAAAGCGCGGCGTTGAGTTCAATGCCTCGAATATTCGGTGGCAAGTGGAGAACGGAGTGTCTTAACACTAAGTTTCCTTTGCTTACATTGCTGAGTGCGGTATGAAGCTTATTGATTGATTAAAAAAAAATATTTTGATATTTAAAAGTTTTCAGACAGTAGTCTATGTTACGATCGATGCTTTGTAGTTACAAAAAAAAATAACGCAATAGACGGACGGATAGACACAACGATCCTTTTTTGTATATAGTTACGTATGGTTTCTTTTCTATAGATTCTAAAACAATTATTAATGATGGTAAAAAGTGACAACCCACAAAAGAGCGTATTGTAATATAGAAAGTTAAGCCGCAATGCAATTTAAAAATGAAATATTGTAAGCAAACCCCGAACAAATACTTTTTGTGTATTAACGATTTTTAAATATTTATTTTGACTGCAAACATAAAACCGACAGATACTTAAATATTATGTACTCCTTGTGAAATAATATGTGTATCTGTATGTCTGTTTGTGGCATCGTAGCTCTCAAACTAACAAAATAAAATTAAAATTATTTAATTTATTTTTTTGTTTGATGCCGACCTAATTGAGACTGTTATAAGGCCATGATATAAGAAAATATGTTTAGTCGTCTGAAGATTATCATCTCTTTTCAATTATTTGCTTGCATTTTAGAGCTTTTTGTGTGGAGTAGTTTTTAATTATCAATTATCGTTGTTCTTACCAATTCATAAATTTGGAATTCAAGTACTTTTATTTTTTAAAATCCGATTATGTAATATATATTTATACCTACAATTACAACATATTTCAATAATTTCCAATATTTTATATTCAACTAAAACAATTATAAAATATCTTGTACATATATGTACACACAATGATGCAATATATAATAGTTCAGCATTCATATTCTAATCATAAATTACAAGTTGTCATTCCCTTTGAAATAAACTAAACCTACAGATACGTAGAGAAATACGCAGACCGATCGGAAACTAGTGTTACGACACTCCGTTCCCATTAAGACATTTCCGTTGTCCATTTCCCAAACGCCGGGCTTTGCCTCGTTACCTGAACGAGGATATATAAAATATTTCTTATCCCCGAGTGGGAATGGAACCCATAACGTTCTATGAGTATTGTGATTAGATAATTACACATAAATACCAACATTTAATAGAAAAATTATGTTTAATATTAAAATAAAAAAAAAAAAAAACAAAAAAAATAATTATAAAACGTTGTTTTAAAATATATTTTTTTACTGATATTTGCAAAATAAGAAGAACTCTCTCTTCTCATATCGCAAAATATAAAATTCTCTCATACTACACATACATATAATTTTACATATTAACATTATCATAAAAGTAGGCTTAACCAAATTATACTCGGAACATTTTCTAACTTATTGTGAGGAAGTTCATAAATTATGAAAATTATTACGTAATAACTTATTCATTTTATTAAGTATTTCTTGTTAGACTTTCCTACAAATATTTTAGATGTATAAGTAGTGAATTGTCATGCATAAATACAAATACTGCCTTATTTATATACATATATTAAACATGTAGATGGATGGATGGATGTGTGAAGTATATCTTATGTCTATATATTGAGGCCAGTCGTGCGTCGCAGGGGCACAAGCGTATGACTGTAAATGCAGGAGATTGTAAAATGAAATAAATTATGATTAATGAGCTTCACGCTGTATCCCGCACACAGCAGGGTAGGCAAAGGGAACCTAGTGTTAAGACACTCCAATCTCCACTTTCCGCCGAATTCTGGGGGAATTGCGATTCAACCAGTCGATTTTACAGTCACATTTTTTTATTTCTTCGCTCTGGTGTCGAGGCAGTGTCCAGAATTTGGCGAAAAGTGGGGAGCGGAGTGTCTTAACAATTGGCTCCCTCTGTGGGACACTTCGTGTAACTTTCGTTTCGTAAAAATAAATGAGGAGGATGAGGCGGAAAAGGTACGCGGAGACCGCAGCAATTGTCACTTTATTCAAAGCGCAAAGCTAAAAAAATATATATTACTTCCAGACAAACACCTCTTCATCTGGCAGTTCTCAACAATCACGAAGGCTCTGTAACGGCCATCATAGATCACAAGAGACTTGTGGAGAAGGGCGACCTTCCCGCGACAGACCGGTCCAACGTGAGTCTAGTGCCTAACCTGAATTTGAAGAACTCTGAAGGGGATACGCCAGTCAGTCTAGCATTAACAGAAGGTAAAGAAAAATTATTATTATTTCTTAAATCAAATCAGCTTCACGCTTTATCCCGCACACAGCAGGGTAGGCAGAGGGAACCTAGTGTTAAGACTCTCCGTTCCCCACTTTCTGCTGAATTCTGGAGGCATTGCGTGTTGGGTGGCAGATCTCAACGCCGCGCTTAACCTCGACACCAGAGCGAAGAAATGGAAATATAAATTTTAAGTAAATATTTTTGAGGCCGGTCGTGGCGCAGCGGCACGAGGTGTGACTGCAAAACCGACTGGTTGTGGGTTCGATCCCCACTCGAGGAGATGAAATATTTACTTAAATTTATATTTCCATTTCTTCGCTCTGGTGTCGAGGTTAAGCGCGGCGTTGAGTTCTGCCACTCAACACGCAATACCTCCAGAATTCGACAGAAAGTGGGGAACGGAGTGTCTTAACACTAGGTTCCCTCTGCCTACCCTGCTGTGTGCGGGATACAGCGTGAAGCTAATTTAATTTTTTTTATTTTTAAGTAAATATTTCATCTTCTCGAGTGGGGATTGAACCCACAACCAGTCAGTTTTACAGTCACACCTCATGCCGCTGCGCCACGACTTGTCTCAAAAAAACTTATATTATTATTTCTTAATTTTTGAAAAAAAAAAAATGTTATACATAATTATATGTTAAAAGAAACAAATATTTTGTAGGACACAAACATCTAGTCGCACCATTGATAGAAGGCGGTGCGGATCCTAACATTCGCAATGGAAAAGGGTTTACTTTATTGCATCAAGCTATAGTGGAAGAAGATTCTAGAACTTCAATATTTTTACTTGATCATGGCGCAGATATGAATGCTTTGTAAGTATATACTGTTATTTTGTTAGGGTTCCGTACCTTTTAAGGAGAAAAGGGACCCTTATAAGATAACTTTGTTGTCCATCTGTCTGTCAAGAGCCTTTATCTCAGGAACGGTTGGAGATATTCGACACTATAAAGTGAATCAAAATTAATAGGGTGCTTCCGGTTGACCTAGAGTTATAAGTATTGGCAGCTAGCATCTACAGGTAGTATAAGTTCAGGAAAAAATTTGAAAACTATATATTTGTGGTTAAATCCTAAAAAGGAACCGCCTTAAAAGAGAGGGCAAAATTTGGTATTAAAGATAGTTCAGGTTATTTATCAGACGAGAGGGCTCTGGCTGGCAAACTAAGCTTGAATTCCAGTAATAGCTCGAGACCTTAATTTTTTTTGGGCTCGTTGGGCGAGATCTCTCGTGCTTAACCGGTTTTTAATAACATTTTCATATGAGGAGGAGTACAAAAGCCTTTGTTTTGCCTTCAAGACAATATTAAAGAAGATTATTATAATTTTGAATAAATTTGAGGATGTTACGGTGAGAATGAAGAAGAACGTGCTTAAGTGGTTTGTGCACAAAAAACCAAATAATATATACTATATTTTTTTAAAAATTCTGTTATAATTGCTTGTTAGAGAAAATGAAAATCTTTAAAATTTATAAGAAAGGACATACATATGTTTCCTTTAATGTCACAATTACAATAAATTATATTGTACAATTGCTTGTATCTTAAAGTAGCGTATTAGACCACCTTATAAGAAACAATAAACCGTTGTCCCTTAAAATACTACTTAAAAATAATAACATTAACCTGTTTTTGAAGAAATAAAATTTTTCGCTATGAATATACCTATCAATTTTTACTAATAATAAAATAATAAACAACAGGACAGACGCCGGTGAAACGCCCCTCCAGCTCTCAATACACTGCCGCCTCGGCCTCGTGGTGGAGGCGCTGTGCGTGCGCGGCGTGGACATGAGCCGCTTGGACGCTAACGGCGTGCCGCCTCTGTGGGCCGCCCTCGATTCTGGACAGGAAGAGGTTGCTAGTGTGAGTTGCTTTTTAATTTATTTCAGCTTAACGCTTTTTAAGCTGTATCTGTTAACATATCATGTAATAAGACGTTTAGCGCTTCGTTTTTCATCCGAATTCAAGACATTGCGTGTTGTGTTGTGGAGCTCAATACAGCGCTTTGTCTTATTAGCAGGGAAATATAAACTTTTTTTAATATAAACATGAAATTGAGATTCAGACCCTATCCCACTTTCCTGGGGATTAGGGCAATTTGACATGTGACGAGACATTTATTTCTAAAAATGGAAGTGACGTCATTATCTTTGTAATTATTTTTTTTATTAAAAGTCTCGAAAAAAAATCAGAAATACATTCTTTCACGTTAATTTATTTTGTATCATATTTAATTCTTTTTCATATTTATAAAAACAAATATATTAACAAAACAATCTTTCCATAGATCTTAGTCCGTAACGGAGCAGATGCTGACTGTTGGGGACCCGGACCTGATGGTTGCCTACAAACTTTATTACACAAGTATGACTCAAATAAATATAACTATTTAAATAAAATATATTAATATCGTATAATAATTTAAAAAAAATATATATTTTTAATCTATAGAGCAATAGACGAGAACAAAGAATCGTTAGCGACGTTCCTCATTCGGTCCGGTTGTGATGTGGAAAGTCCCAGAAAAACTGGACCCAATGGTGAAGGTGGAGAAATAGCGGCTGATCGTCAGGCGCCATTACATCTGTGCTGTACTTGGGGTCTCACTGAAGTTATACAGGTAAAGAATATAAGAGTATAGCTTATTGACAGTTATCACGCGATGGTTGTTCGATCCCAACTCGAAGATTTGTTTATATTTTTTATGAATCGTCAAAATAATAAATTGTTTGTCCTAATAACCGTATATTTACACTTATTTTTGGATTTTGTAAACAAAATGCTGAGAGCATTAGTATTCGCCATTGATCATCTTCGAAGTAGACCAAAACTACAGTATGGTCGACGACTCCTAGTCAAAATGTATTTTTACATCTTAATTTTATACAAATCAAAATTACTAAAAATGTGTATTTGGTATATGACATTAAAGTAGTAGATGTGTTTTGTACGACGATATAATATTCTATAATAACCTCTATTACACACACACTTAATAATCTCTCATCTCTCTGCACCTGTTCCAAAGATTGAGATATCCTCTGCCAAACATGTACTAATATTACTCTGTGTTAAGTTATTGTTTTGTTGCATTATTGTGTTCATGTTTTCCTGTTCTCTTAACAAAACAGACATTGCTTGAACACGGTGCCAACATAAATTCAAAAGACGCAGAAGGCAAGACACCACTACACATAGCCATAGAGAACCAACACGCGGGTATCATCTCTCTGCTCCTCTCCCAGCCGGGCATTGATCTCTCCGCTAGGGACAATAAGGGAGTGACTCCCTTCGCCGCCGCCCTCACTGCAAGAAACAATAAGGCTGCTCAGGCCATATTAGAGAAGAACCCCTCGGCTGCTGAACAGGTATGGTTTAAATCTATACATATAATAAAAATGTTACTGATCGCTATCTGCATTTCGAAGGTATATGGAAAAAGCTATTATTGGGAGCTTTTATAAACGCAACAGAAGCCAAAACAATGATACAAAAATTAGTCTATTTGTCTGTGGGCTGGTGATCGATTCAAAAGTCAGTTTCACTATTGTATTTTGGTGTTTCTCTTAACATTTAGTGGCCTTCACGCTTTTCTACGCTTCGAAGGGTCGATATAGTAAAATTTATAGTTAAACACTGCGTTTTCCACTTTCTAATTTTCTAGACTTGCGTGTTGAGCTCAACGTCGTGCTCTTGTTTTATTACCAGGGAGAGGAATTGCTAAACATCATGCTATATTCCGCATATTGCAGGGTAGGAGGGATTCTAGTTTTTATATATTCCGTACGTAGTTCCGTAGTCCCGCTATGTTAATTTTTTATACATTTTCTATATAGGATTTCTATTCATATGAGGATTTTTCTTTCCTAAGTGTGGAATAACACTTTGAAAATGTTAAAGGTATGTTGGATAGGTTTTTTTTGTTTTAAATGTGTATTTTTAAATTATTTTAAAGTATATTTAGAGTTTTCCCGTGAGATTATAATCTTTTTATATCATTAGAATACTTATGAATATATAATATTTTAAACCTTGACTATAATGTTATTGGGTAATAAGTGCAGCTAAGTAAAGGTTAAATTATTGCAATTACTTTTTTGGCCTTGGCGCGGCGGTTTTAATATTTTTAATATTTTTATTTAACATAATTAGTTTAGGTACGTCGATGTGCTTGAAATATGATCGACCCGATTCTTTTTATCTAGTACTATAAAAAAACTTGTAGACCATTACAGCGTAGTGGGGCTATATCTAATTGTTAATGAAATGGTTGTAAGTTCGATCACGCTTGGCTAAAAATTATATTTAACTTCGGCGTTAAATTCCAAGTCTCGAAATAAGAGGTATATTAAAGAACAATGTCTCGATAGTAGATTTTTTCGCCTATTCTGCTAAAAAAGAAACGAATGTAAAATAAGAATGTGGGTGATTGCGTCAGGTGGACAAGAAGGGGCGCAACTTCCTGCACGTGGCCATCCAGACGTGCGACATGGAGAGCGTGATGTTCCTGCTGTCGGTGGAGGTGGACGTGAACTCGCGCGTGCAGGACGCGTCGCTGGCGCCGCCGCTGCACCTGGCGGCCGCCGCCGGCAACGAGGTGCTCCTGCGCAGCCTGCTGCTGGCCGGCGCGCGCCCCAACGACCGCGACGCGCACAAGCGCACCGCGCTGCACGTGGCGGCCAGCACGGGGCAGGCGGGCGTCGTGAGCGCGCTGGCGGGCGGCGGCGCGGAGAGCGGCGCGGCGGACGCGGCCGGCGACGGCGCGCTGCACGTGGCCGCGCGCGAGGGCCACGCCGCCGCCGCGCGCGCGCTGCTCGCCGACACCGACCTCGACGCCGCCGCCACCAACCTCAAAGGTGAGGGGTGCCGTGCCGTGCCTGCTCTGTATCGTATGTGGCAGGCGCACCGCGCTGCACGTGGCGGCCAGCACGGGGCAGGCGGGCGTCGTGAGCGCGCTGGCGGGCGGCGGCGCGGAGAGCGGCGCGGCGGACGCGGCCGGCGACGGCGCGCTGCACGTGGCCGCGCGCGAGGGCCACGCCGCCGCCGCGCGCCGCGCTGCTCGCCGACACCGACCTCGACGCCGCCGCCACCAACCTCAAAGGTGAGGGGTGCCGTGCCGTGCCTGCTCTGTATCGTATGTGGCAGGCGCACCGCGCTGCACGTGGCGGCCAGCACGGGGCAGGCGGGCGTCGTGAGCGCGCTGGCGGGCGGCGGCGCGGAGAGCGGCGCGGCGGACGCGGCCGGCGACGGCGCGCTGCACGTGGCCGCGCGCGAGGGCCACGCCGCCGCCGCGCGCGCGCTGCTCGCCGACACCGACCTCGACGCCGCCGCCACCAACCTCAAAGGTGAGGGGTGCCGTGCCGTGCCTGCTCTGTATCGTATGTGGCAGGCGCACCGCGCTGCACGTGGCGGCCAGCACGGGGCAGGCGGGCGTCGTGAGCGCGCTGGCGGGCGGCGGCGCGGAGAGCGGCGCGGCGGACGCGGCCGGCGACGGCGCGCTGCACGTGGCCGCGCGCGAGGGCCACGCCGCCGCCGCGCGCGCGCTGCTCGCCGACACCGACCTCGACGCCGCCGCCACCAACCTCAAAGGTGAGGGGTGCCGTGCCGTGCCTGCTCTGTATCGTATGTGGCAGGCGCACCGCGCTGCACGTGGCGGCCAGCACGGGGCAGGCGGGCGTCGTGAGCGCGCTGGCGGGCGGCGGCGCGGAGAGCGGCGCGGCGGACGCGGCCGGCGACGGCGCGCTGCACGTGGCCGCGCGCGAGGGCCACGCCGCCGCCGCGCGCGCGCTGCTCGCCGACACCGACCTCGACGCCGCCGCCACCAACCTCAAAGGTGAGGGGTGCCGTGCCGTGCCTGCTCTGTATCGTATGTGGCAGGCGCACCGCGCTGCACGTGGCGGCCAGCACGGGGCAGGCGGGCGTCGTGAGCGCGCTGGCGGGCGGCGGCGCGGAGAGCGGCGCGGCGGACGCGGCCGGCGACGGCGCGCTGCACGTGGCCGCGCGCGAGGGCCACGCCGCCGCCGCGCGCGCGCTGCTCGCCGACACCGACCTCGACGCCGCCGCCACCAACCTCAAAGGTGAGGGGTGCCGTGCCGTGCCTGCTCTGTATCGTATGTGGCAGGCGCACCGCGCTGCACGTGGCGGCCAGCACGGGGCAGGCGGGCGTCGTGAGCGCGCTGGCGGGCGGCGGCGCGGAGAGCGGCGCGGCGGACGCGGCCGGCGACGGCGCGCTGCACGTGGCCGCGCGCGAGGGCCACGCCGCCGCCGCGCGCGCGCTGCTCGCCGACACCGACCTCGACGCCGCCGCCACCAACCTCAAAGGTGAGGGGTGCCGTGCCGTGCCTGCTCTGTATCGTATGTGGCAGGCGCACCGCGCTGCACGTGGCGGCCAGCACGGGGCAGGCGGGCGTCGTGAGCGCGCTGGCGGGCGGCGGCGCGGAGAGCGGCGCGGCGGACGCGGCCGGCGACGGCGCGCTGCACGTGGCCGCGCGCGAGGGCCACGCCGCCGCCGCGCGCGCGCTGCTCGCCGACACCGACCTCGACGCCGCCGCCACCAACCTCAAAGGTGAGGGGTGCCGTGCCGTGCCTGCTCTGTATCGTATGTGGCAGGCGCACCGCGCTGCACGTGGCGGCCAGCACGGGGCAGGCGGGCGTCGTGAGCGCGCTGGCGGGCGGCGGCGCGGAGAGCGGCGCGGCGGACGCGGCCGGCGACGGCGCGCTGCACGTGGCCGCGCGCGAGGGCCACGCCGCCGCCGCGCGCGCGCTGCTCGCCGACACCGACCTCGACGCCGCCGCCACCAACCTCAAAGGTGAGGGGTGCCGTGCCGTGCCTGCTCTGTATCGTATGTGGCAGGCGCACCGCGCTGCACGTGGCGGCCAGCACGGGGCAGGCGGGCGTCGTGAGCGCGCTGGCGGGCGGCGGCGCGGAGAGCGGCGCGGCGGACGCGGCCGGCGACGGCGCGCTGCACGTGGCCGCGCGCGAGGGCCACGCCGCCGCCGCGCGCGCGCGCTGCTCGCCGACACCGACCTCGACGCCGCCGCCACCAACCTCAAAGGTGAGGGGTGCCGTGCCGTGCCTGCTCTGTATCGTATGTGGCAGGCGCACCGCGCTGCACGTGGCGGCCAGTGGCAGGCGGGCGTCGTGAGCGCGCTGGCGGGCGGCGGCGCGGGAGAGCGGCGCGGCGGACGCGGCCGGCGACGGCGCGCTGCACGTGGCCGCGCGCGAGGGCCACGCCGCCGCCGCGCGCGCGCTGCTCGCCGACACCGACCTCGACGCCGCCGCCACCAACCTCAAAGGTGAGGGGTGCCGTGCCGTGCCTGCTCTGTATCGTATGTGGCAGGCGCACCGCGCTGCACGTGGCGGCCAGCACGGGGCAGGCGGGCGTCGTGAGCGCGCTGGCGGGCGGCGGCGCGGAGAGCGGCGCGGCGGACGCGGCCGGCGACGGCGCGCTGCACGTGGCCGCGCGCGAGGGCCACGCCGCCGCCGCGCGCGCGCTGCTCGCCGACACCGACCTCGACGCCGCCGCCACCAACCTCAAAGGTGAGGGGTGCCGTGCCGTGCCTGCTCTGTATCGTATGTGGCAGGCGCACCGCGCTGCACGTGGCGGCCAGCACGGGGGCAGGCGGGCGTCGTGAGCGCGCTGGCGGGCGGCGGCGCGGGAGAGCGGCGCGGCGGACGCGGCCGGCGACGGCGCGCTGCACGTGGCCGCGCGCGAGGGCCACGCCGCCGCCGCGCGCGCGCTGCTCGCCGACACCGACCTCGGACGCCGCCGCCACCAACCTCAAAGGTGAGGGGTGCCGTGCCGTGCCTGCTCTGTATCGTATGTGGCAGGCGCACCGCGCTGCACGTGGCGGCCAGCACGGGGCAGGCGGGCGTCGTGAGCGCGCTGGCGGGCGGCGGCGCGGAGAGCGGCGCGGCGGACGCGGCCGGCGACGGCGCGCTGCACGTGGCCGCGCGCGAGGGCCACGCCGCCGCCGCGCGCGCGCTGCTCGCCGACACCGACCTCGACGCCGCCGCCACCAACCTCAAAGGTGAGGGGTGCCGTGCCGTGCCTGCTCTGTATCGTATGTGGCAGGCGCACCGCGCTGCACGTGGCGGCCAGCACGGGGCAGGCGGGCGTCGTGAGCGCGCTGGCGGGCGGCGGCGCGGAGAGCGGCGCGGCGGACGCGGCCGGCGACGGCGCGCTGCACGTGGCCGCGCGCGAGGGCCACGCCGCCGCCGCGCGCGCGCTGCTCGCCGACACCGACCTCGACGCCGCCGCCACCAACCTCAAAGGTGAGGGGTGCCGTGCCGTGCCTGCTCTGTATCGTATGTGGCAGGCGCACCGCGCTGCACGTGGCGGCCAGCACGGGGCAGGCGGGCGTCGTGAGCGCGCTGGCGGGCGGCGGCGCGGAGAGCGGCGCGGCGGACGCGGCCGGCGACGGCGCGCTGCACGTGGCCGCGCGCGAGGGCCACGCCGCCGCCGCGCGCGCGCTGCTCGCCGACACCGACCTCGACGCCGCCGCCACCAACCTCAAAGGTGAGGGGTGCCGTGCCGTGCCTGCTCTGTATCGTATGTGGCAGGCGCACCGCGCTGCACGTGGCGGCCAGCACGGGGCAGGCGGGCGTCGTGAGCGCGCTGGCGGGCGGCGGCGCGGAGAGCGGCGCGGCGGACGCGGCCGGCGACGGCGCGCTGCACGTGGCCGCGCGCGAGGGCCACGCCGCCGCCGCGCGCGCGCTGCTCGCCGACACCGACCTCGACGCCGCCGCCACCAACCTCAAAGGTGAGGGGTGCCGTGCCGTGCCTGCTCTGTATCGTATGTGGCAGGCGCACCGCGCTGCACGTGGCGGCCAGCACGGGGCAGGCGGGCGTCGTGAGCGCGCTGGCGGGCGGCGGCGCGGAGAGCGGCGCGGCGGACGCGGCCGGCGACGGCGCGCTGCACGTGGCCGCGCGCGAGGGCCACGCCGCCGCCGCGCGCGCGCTGCTCGCCGACACCGACCTCGACGCCGCCGCCACCAACCTCAAAGGTGAGGGGTGCCGTGCCGTGCCTGCTCTGTATCGTATGTGGCAGGCGCACCGCGCTGCACGTGGCGGCCAGCACGGGGCAGGCGGGCGTCGTGAGCGCGCTGGCGGGCGGCGGCGCGGAGAGCGGCGCGGCGGACGCGGCCGGCGACGGCGCGCTGCACGTGGCCGCGCGCGAGGGCCACGCCGCCGCCGCGCGCGCGCTGCTCGCCGACACCGACCTCGACGCCGCCGCCACCAACCTCAAAGGTGAGGGGTGCCGTGCCGTGCCTGCTCTGTATCGTATGTGGCAGGCGCACCGCGCTGCACGTGGCGGCCAGCACGGGGCAGGCGGGCGTCGTGAGCGCGCTGGCGGGCGGCGGCGCGGAGAGCGGCGCGGCGGACGCGGCCGGCGACGGCGCGCTGCACGTGGCCGCGCGCGAGGGCCACGCCGCCGCCGCGCGCGCGCTGCTCGCCGACACCGACCTCGACGCCGCCGCCACCAACCTCAAAGGTGAGGGGTGCCGTGCCGTGCCTGCTCTGTATCGTATGTGGCAGGCGCACCGCGCTGCACGTGGCGGCCAGCACGGGGCAGGCGGGCGTCGTGAGCGCGCTGGCGGGCGGCGGCGCGGAGAGCGGCGCGGCGGACGCGGCCGGCGACGGCGCGCTGCACGTGGCCGCGCGCGAGGGCCACGCCGCCGCCGCGCGCGCGCTGCTCGCCGACACCGACCTCGACGCCGCCGCCACCAACCTCAAAGGTGAGGGGTGCCGTGCCGTGCCTGCTCTGTATCGTATGTGGCAGGCGCACCGCGCTGCACGTGGCGGCCAGCACGGGGCAGGCGGGCGTCGTGAGCGCGCTGGCGGGCGGCGGCGCGGAGAGCGGCGCGGCGGACGCGGCCGGCGACGGCGCGCTGCACGTGGCCGCGCGCGAGGGCCACGCCGCCGCCGCGCGCGCGCTGCTCGCCGACACCGACCTCGACGCCGCCGCCACCAACCTCAAAGGTGAGGGGTGCCGTGCCGTGCCTGCTCTGTATCGTATGTGGCAGGCGCACCGCGCTGCACGTGGCGGCCAGCACGGGGCAGGCGGGCGTCGTGAGCGCGCTGGCGGGCGGCGGCGCGGAGAGCGGCGCGGCGGACGCGGCCGGCGACGGCGCGCTGCACGTGGCCGCGCGCGAGGGCCACGCCGCCGCCGCGCGCGCGCTGCTCGCCGACACCGACCTCGACGCCGCCGCCACCAACCTCAAAGGTGAGGGGTGCCGTGCCGTGCCTGCTCTGTATCGTATGTGGCAGGCGCACCGCGCTGCACGTGGCGGCCAGCACGGGGCAGGCGGGCGTCGTGAGCGCGCTGGCGGGCGGCGGCGCGGAGAGCGGCGCGGCGGACGCGGCCGGCGACGGCGCGCTGCACGTGGCCGCGCGCGAGGGCCACGCCGCCGCCGCGCGCGCGCTGCTCGCCGACACCGACCTCGACGCCGCCGCCACCAACCTCAAAGGTGAGGGGTGCCGTGCCGTGCCTGCTCTGTATCGTATGTGGCAGGCGCACCGCGCTGCACGTGGCGGCCAGCACGGGGCAGGCGGGCGTCGTGAGCGCGCTGGCGGGCGGCGGCGCGGAGAGCGGCGCGGCGGACGCGGCCGGCGACGGCGCGCTGCACGTGGCCGCGCGCGAGGGCCACGCCGCCGCCGCGCGCGCGCTGCTCGCCGACACCGACCTCGACGCCGCCGCCACCAACCTCAAAGGTGAGGGGTGCCGTGCCGTGCCTGCTCTGTATCGTATGTGGCAGGCGCACCGCGCTGCACGTGGCGGCCAGCACGGGGCAGGCGGGCGTCGTGAGCGCGCTGGCGGGCGGCGGCGCGGAGAGCGGCGCGGCGGACGCGGCCGGCGACGGCGCGCTGCACGTGGCCGCGCGCGAGGGCCACGCCGCCGCCGCGCGCGCGCTGCTCGCCGACACCGACCTCGACGCCGCCGCCACCAACCTCAAAGGTGAGGGGTGCCGTGCCGTGCCTGCTCTGTATCGTATGTGGCAGGCGCACCGCGCTGCACGTGGCGGCCAGCACGGGGCAGGCGGGCGTCGTGAGCGCGCTGGCGGGCGGCGGCGCGGAGAGCGGCGCGGCGGACGCGGCCGGCGACGGCGCGCTGCACGTGGCCGCGCGCGAGGGCCACGCCGCCGCCGCGCGCGCGCTGCTCGCCGACACCGACCTCGACGCCGCCGCCACCAACCTCAAAGGTGACCGTGTGTAGTAGTCAACACTTGGGGACTATGTTCAGTATTGATAAGACGGCGAAACGTCAACACAGTTGCGCCTTTGGCCGTACAGAATGCAGTGTTGGTACCGACGCTGTTGTACGGCAGAACGAAACGTTACTATAGCAGAAGAAGAATGAAAGAAAGATGAAGGCCACGAAGATGCGATTTCTTCGTATAATATGCGGAGTCAGCTTAGCTAATCGAATCTGAAATGAAGAGATATACAGAATGGCAGGTACTAGCGAGGATTTTATGGTAAGAATAAAGAAAATCGTGCTCAGCTGGTTTGGGCACGTCGAACGAATGAGTGATGAAAGTATGGCAAAAATATTAATGATGGAAATGAAAGTGGTAAGAGAGATAGGGGGAGACCTTGGTTGAGCTTCAGAAACACAGTATCAAAGATACTGGAGGAAGATCGCGTAAAAGCATGAGGACCCCCCAGAGGGCATGTATGAAGAGGTCGATGACAGTGGACGAGGCGAAAGGGGTATGTAGAAAAGGTAGCGATAGGCGCTCCGTTCTCTCTCTCTCTCTCTCAAATTCAAAATACTCTGTATTCAAATAAACTCTTATAAACACTTTTGAATCGTCAAATGAACAAATAAACAAAAAAAAAGCTACCACCGGTTCGGAAGGCAGTTCTGCTGAGAAGAGCCGGCAAGAAACTCAACAGTTGCTCTTTTCAAAGTCAATGGTATAATATACAATTTTATTACATGAACTGGCAGCTATCCTGCATCACATTTAATAGACATTAATTCCAAACATGTTTATCCTCTAAATATTCTTGAACAGTGTAATAAGCTTTACTTGTTAGTATTTTTTTAAAGCTACTTTAAATTGTGGTAGTGGCAAACTTAAAATACAAAAAAATAAAAATAAATAAAGCATGAAAATGAATAAAGCATGAAGCTAAATAAAGTAATAGCAACACATCTGTTTCCGCCGCTATGAGGCATAACCTCAATTTCAATTTATTGTATAAAATGTATATTCCATTTGTTTTGAAAAATATTTGTTTTTCCAACAAAATTTTAAAAGAAATGATATAATACCGTATATTTATATACATATGTTTCCTATTTAGGTCGTAATCCGTTACATGAATTGTGCTGGTGCAAGAAAGATAATGCAGCTACTATATGTGAAATTTTCCTAGAGTTCATGCCAGATTACCCCATCAACAGGACCGATTTACAGGTAAAATGAAAATAAAAATTAAAGCACTTCTTCTTTTTAATATTTACTTTAAAAAAGAAAATTGTGAGTTAACGTATCTTATAATTACTCATTTATTTGTTCTATGAGTTCTCATTTTTGCCAAATATTATTGTTCTATATCAATGAGAAGTACTCTGTAGGTTTTGACGCGCCGAATTTTATGCGATACGCGGCCAAAGTGAAGCTTAAGCGTTCAATATCTTTTGATTACGTTGACTTAGATTTTATATTTTTTTCTTTTTTTTTCTTTTGAGGTTCGTTGTCCTAATTACGTATAAAAGAAATTTTAATTTTATGAAAAGGAAAACTCCTATTACACGACCATTTACATACACGAATCATTTTTAAATATTAATCTATTTGGAAATTGTTTAATGCTGAAGTTAAATGTTTGTGTAAAAGTATCTATAACTATAACGCGAATGATGATGAACGGGATGTCTAACGCTAGGTTCCCTCTGCCTACCCTGGTATTTGCGTGATACAGTGTAATCTAAAAATATATATTTGTAAAGGGTAACACGGCACTACTACTGGCGTACATGAACGGGCAAGGAGCGCTGTGTCGCGTACTGGTGCGCGCCGGCGCCTGCCTCGCGCACGAGAACAAGGACGGCATATCTATATTTAACTACCAGGTATTTGGATATTCTGTTTGACTGATTTGAGGTCGTGGCGTAGGGGCACAAAATGTGACTGTAAAACCGACTGGTTTTGGGTTCGATTCCCACTCGAGGAGATGTAATAATTACTTATTTTTTTATTTTCATTTCTTCGCTCTGATGTAGAGGCAAAGCGCGGCGTTGAGTTCTGATTCAATACGCAATGCCTCCAGAATACGGCAAAAAGTGGGGAACGGAGTGTTTTAACACTAGGTTCCCTCTGCCTACACTGTTGTGTGCGGGATACAGCGTCAATCTGATTATTATATTTGACGGACTATTTTGACTTTACAATATTATTTAAGAATACTCGATGAAGTGAAAACACTTTTCAAACAAAAACACTATCAAAATTGACTCATCCGTTTGGGAACTACGATGCTTCAAACACCACTATTCTTTTTGTATCTGTTAAAAAATCCCAACCATAACAAAAGCTTATTCTAACCCAAATAACTTGCCCCGGTGCGGTGACATAAGGACACTAGGCCATCATGAAGTCGCTGACACACGTACAAGGGTTGTGGGTGCGTTCCCCATACGGAGAAATATTTTAAATGGCATTATTTTGCCCATGTCCATCCAACCTGGTACCCAATCATTGTAGTTAGACCAATCACATCCCTTACTAACTATGTAAATTAGGATTAAACTAGAGATAATTCTGTGAAGACAAAAAATAACATATAGATATGTAATTGTTGTATATCTTATAAACGATATTGTATAACAAAATTAGGTGGCCACAAAGCAGCTTTTGCACCGCTTACTGGACGCACTGCCAGCGGAGGCTCCGTGGGCCGAGAGCGACCTGTGCCAGGAGTGTGGCACCAAGTTCACACTCACCATGAGGAAACACCATTGGTATGCATCTATACTAATATAATAAAGCGTATGACTTTGTTTGTTTGTTTAAACCCTAAGATCTCTGGAAGTACTGGTCGGATTTACATTTTTTTTGTTTTGTATGAAATTTTTTTTTTCGTTCTTAGTTCTTAGTAATACAAAATTAAAAGGTTAGTTAACAGTGGTGGGCTTATTTCTAAAAGAAATCTCACCCAGCCAACCAATGGAAGTGGATAACTCTCTAAGGGCGGGAAAAGATGACACTGCAGTTTTCAATAAGGAGAAAAAAAATATATGTCACTGTAAGATTATAGAAACCGTTCATAATTTTTTTCCACGATATTGTTATGTATCGATGCATTATAAACTCTTTAAGCGATGGCCCTCATTAGTCGCCTTTACAGTAAAACCGACCAATAAGCATTGTAAACTTTATTTATTATGTGATATAAAGTACCTATGTTAAAATATTCAAAAATTAAAATATAAACAATTAATGGTGATTTTTTTTCCACAAAGTACCGATACATTACAATATTGCGGGAGAGGTAGTAAAATAACGAAGTTTATACAGGTACATTTTACTCATAATATCCCTATGTCTAAGCCCCATTCATACCTCATATTGTATAAAAATCTTGTGTTACTGCCTGATAGACAGAGATTCACTCTTATCGAAATTTCTAGAACTACCTTCGGATATGAGATCGATTTTGCCTTACTATCCATCCCAAGAAAAATAAAATTGGAATGGTACGGCCAGATTTGATCTATCAGTCTACTGGTGACCACGGACTATTGCAAAGTGTTCGGAAAATGTATAATCCTAAATATACGCGATCAATCCGGTTAAATAGTTTTAATTTAAAATGGATATGGCCAGACAAAGTCCCCGTAAACGAACTCGCTAACGACTAAGTACTAGTTTTTAAAAAATATATTTCTTAAAAAACATACCCCTATTTTAAACATATGTACTGTATACATTATATCTCAGAAAAGTAGGAATCCTTATATTACTTATATGATATATTTATAAATGAATTTATATTTAAGAAACAAAATGTTGTTCTTCTATGTTAAAACATTTTTTGTATTACTATCAACTTTCAAAATCATTAAAAAAAAATTTTTTTTCCAGCCGTCATTGCGGAAGAATGTTGTGTAACAAATGTTCCAGCCAAGACATCCCTATTCTCAAGTTCGGAATGAATAAACCTCAACGTGTATGTGAAATATGTTTCAACGTTTTACAAGTCGGCGCCAGTTAGTTAGCAACCCTGTATGAAGAAGTAAAAGTGTGATAAGATTTTAATACTGAAACGGAGTAATATTCTTGATTTTTAGAATTCTGAATTGAAGCATCATATAACAAACAAAAATGCGATATAACAGTTTTATTAACACAAATAATAGACGCCGTCGTTGCGCAGCGTTTATATCCACCATCTGACTGTGAACGCGACGGTTGTTTTTTAACGAGACAAAGCGCGGCTTTTTTTTCGCCCCTCACCGCAATGACTCAAAAATTGAGCGCAAAGTGGAGTGTTAATGCGGGATACAGCGTGTAGCAAAAAAACTAATAATAATAATAATAGAATTGAATTAAATAAGAATAAACCTCCACCGCGGCTTTTGTTTTATAAATATTTTAACACTTTAAAGAATGACCGAAGTGTATTGATAGTATTTTGTAATTTGATAACTCTGTTATCACATAATTTGTTTACAAAAAAAAAAACTTTGATATAGGGCTTAGGCTTAACATGATTGTCCATGGTAAAGTAAGGAAGTACTGCTAACTTTTATAAGAAAAACTACATATTATGTGTAATTTAAATTCATTTTTATAAGTTAGTCTTGATTTACGATTATTCACTTCTTTCTTATAGAAGGATATACTATACTATGCCAAAACCACAGAGCGCTTTTAATTCTCTTGACATATATAGCTTTAAGTATGTTACTTATGAATTTTTAAAATATTATTGTTTGTTATTATAAATATCTAAATTTTTGTTTATTTTTGATAAATATAATTGGCTACATAAATTATTATATTTATATATTTACCATTTATTGGACATATTCCAAATTGCATTTATTTATCATTCCAAAAATAGTTGATGAAAATTATATATTTTTTAGGCCACAATTTAATTTTAAGTACCATTTTGAATTTAGGTTTTGCACCAAATTGCTGTTATCATAAAACGATAAATAAATTATATTTGTGTTTCTTTTAGAATTTCTGATATAAAATATAATTTCTGTTTATAAACATATTGTCTTTTTATTTTTTTTCCTTACCAAATAATTTACTTCATATTTAAAATAGTAAGAGCTTAAATGATAAAGGTATTTTTTATAGGAACACCCTAGTAAAAATAAAATCAAAATAAATCAATCAGCTTCACTATGTATCCTGCACACAGCAGGGTAGGCAGAGGGAACCTAGTGTTAAGAACTCCGTTTCCCACTTCTGCCGAATTCTGGAGGCATGACGTGTTGAGTGGCAGCACTCAACGCCGTGCGTAACCTCGACACCAGAGCGAAAAAATGGAAATATACATTTAAGTAAATATTTCATCTCCTCGAGTGGGGATTGAACCCACAACCAGTAAGTTTTACAGTCACACTTCGTGCCGCTGCGCCACGACTGGCCTCCAAGAATAGTTAAATTCTTAATTGTAATTTCAAAATATTACACCACTTCTAATACTATGCATTTCTTTTTATTGTAAATGGAAAAAATAAATAACAAGAAGTAAACAATAAAGTGATTATTTATTTACAACAACGCCAGCACTCATCTTCTCTGTTTTTTAAGGTAAAATAATTTACTAACAACCTACTTGCCGCCAAAAAAAATATGCATTCAAACAATTGGGTTCATTGTGTTTAATGAAGGCGGGTATAATATTGCTAAACCATAAATCTACTTAAGATGTTTAAAAAGATCTTTAGTAACACAATGGTCAAGGACATGCAAGTAGTCCCTCAGCTCCTCTTCACAGGTTTCCGCTGTATTGGATCTGGAGTTCACTCTGTCATTGCACTCTTGAAATTTAGACCACAGGTTCTGGGCATCTTGTTTCTGGCTGCATTGTTCCTATTAATAAATTATTTCTATGTATAACATTCTATTTGCAAGTAATAAATATTTAATTAATACATAAGTAATAATATTATTACAATATAATCATCAAAGTGTAGGTGATAATAGGTATAAATCAAGTGTGCCCTACCAGTTATGACATATAGTTGAACCAGTTTATAATTCAACAAGCTATAGAGAAGCCTAAGCTTGGAACACCTCTGAAAAAATGAATTCTAAATGAGGTCAGCCAACAGGAACTAAAGTTAACAACATAGTTTTCCAATCCAAACCAATAATTATTGGGGTCAACGCATTCTCCATTAAAGATCACACCACAACAAATAGGAATGTAGTATAGGACAATTTCGGGCTAGATGATCCAGTGATGATATATGCTAAGTGGCTGATAATGAAAGAAAGCAAAGAACCAAAAATGAAGAATGTGTGTGTGCCATTAGGCCAATGTCTAGTAGAAGACATGACAAGCACGACAAAAACAAAACAAGGGAAAGGAGATAGGCTAATAATGATAATAAGTAATTGAATAAAATAAGTTATATTTAAATAAATAAAAAAATGTAAAATGGATTAATATTTAGTAGTGCTATTTTCTTTGAATACAGCAGATCTCTTTATCAGTGAAATATACAATACAAATATATATCACACTTCTATTGACGAAGTTCTAAAAATATGATGTATATAATCGATCGGTGTTATTATTTTAAAAAACACCATAAAATAATTATAGGTTAGGGTTATAAATGATATAAACATGCATAAGCATCTCGAAAAAATATAAATGAAAGAGAATAGCAAATTAAACTAGTAAATTCATAGCTTACTCGTAATTGTGTCTGGGGATCAACGAGTTCTTCCTCCTCTTCCTCAGCCCTGACCACAGGGATCACTTTTCCAGACATTATTTCTGTAATTATAACAAACACAATAATATTCAATGTGTTCTATTCTTGAAACTAAATAACGTAGGTGAAATTGGCGCAAAAGTTATTATTATAATATATATTAGGATTTTTAAAATTATTTGTACCTAAATCGATGATGCAACAACCAAAATCCAATATCTTATCTTATCCGAATGTACTGCCAGTTACAATAATTACAAATTGTATTATTATGTAAGTACAGTATAGTATTAGTTTATTAAGATTTGTGAAATATTAAAATTGATAAATTTATCGTGGACAGTAATATATTTATTCACAAAATATAATTTCCAATATTTTTTTTAAAATAGCCAGTATATGTACCTTTATATTAAAATACGTATTATTTTTATACTATATAACATTATGCAAGGCTATAATAAAAGTAAAAATATGCTTTATGGTACATTATTATCTATATAGTCAAATCAGCATCCTATTAATTGTTTATTTTGATGTACATTACTATAAAAATAATATTTCCTTAATTTTTCGTCTTTTCAGAAAAAAATCTAACTCTGATATATTTTTTGATAACCAATAATAAATTATACGTTTGATATCTGTTACATTTCATCATAGTCGAGTAGCCGTCACCATGGAGAGTGCTTGCTGTAAAAAAATATTTTATAATTCGATATCGTTGTGTTAGCTCTATAAATTTCATTATTACAAAATAATTGTTCGCATGTAAAAGTCGTCTTTTTTATTTTATATAATGATGTTACATTGTTTACTTCAATTTCTCTTAAAAGGAGAAATCTTTATTTTTTAACTTATTGTTTAAAAAACATTCAGGTTTGTTTTTACATAAATAACACATATTATTAAATTTATTATTAAGGCTAAATGTAGTTTTTTCTTATTTGAAATTCTTTCTGTATGATTTCTTGTTCTAAATAATTTTAAGGTTATGTTTAATAAAACATTATTTGTATTTTTATTTTTCAGAATGAATGGAGGAATGGAGCTCAAAACCCCTGGACATAACACAGTGCTACACAAAGCACCTAAAAACTATAAATTATTGATAGACCCATTCCTAGTAAAAGGAGCAACAAAATTGTATAGATATGATGGTATTGTTCCTGGAGACCAAACATATCCAACAGTACAATGTAGGGATCCGAGATCTCAATTGTCTAGGATATGGAATAAGCTGGAACCTGCTGATTTACCAGTGCCCAGGTATAAAAATAATTGATTACATGTACAACTGCAATAACACTGCAATTCTCATTAGCATTAAGGTTACTTTGAAATATGTTGTAAATGATATTAAATAATAATTTATCCTGATGTATTAAATGACATATTGCTGAACAAGAAATCTAGATACAATCTACTTTCTTTTTAATAATCCCTAGTATCGATTGCAAATTGTTACTTTTTTGTATATTTTCTAAGAATAAATACTTGTTTACCTTAACGTGAACATATTTAACTTATTAAAATAACGTAATAATACATAAAAGTTATCAATAAATATAAAATGTTCCTTTAATATTTGGTTATATTCTCCTTTGTTTTTATTATACCATTAAAATTTCGCTGCCACCACTCAAATATGACAGTTGACAGATGGCGGGAAATATGAATTTTTATTTATTTTTCAGATTCAAAATAGATAAAAATTATGTTGGCGTGCCACCACAACTGGAAATCACTATTGGAAATTTAAATGATAATATTGATAAAGCCTTTTTAACAGAAATGATGACTAAAGTGGGTCCCTGTGAAGAACTAACTATATTTTACCATCCAGTTACAAATAGGCACTTGGGATTTGCCCGAATAGTATTTCAAGACGTAAAATATTCTAAAATATGTATAGAAAAATATAATGGCAAATCTGTCATGGGTCAGGTATGTATATTTTTTCTATACATAAAGTAAAGTAAATATAGTAAAGTAAAGTATTTTTAACCAAATTAAATTTTATATGTGAAATGTAGTAAAAAAAAAAATTAACATTTTTTTATTTGCCACTTAATTCATTCATAATTAATCTTTATATTATAGTATTGAGACCTTTGTACAAAAAGGCAGTGTAATTTCATTTCTTTGCTTTGATAAACAAAGTGCGAGAGCATTGAGTGTTGCCACTCAACACACATTTTCTCAAAAATTGAGCAGAAATTTGGAAACTTAATGTTATAACACATCCCACATTTAAAACATAGGTTCCCTACCGTAACCAAGCTTTGCGGGAAAAAGCTTAAAGCTGCTTCTTATTACTAAAGTATTATAAATATATAGGTGCTTGAAGTGTTTCATGACTCTTTTGGAAAGAGATGTCAAGAGATGTTTGAAGATAAGACGATGGAGAGAAAGCCACAGGCATTGGCTTCAATTCCAAAATTACCTGGAATCATTGAGGATGTAAGAGCTCCTAAATTGGACCCATCCCTTAGTAAGAGATTAGAAGACAGTAGTAAATTAACAGAAAAGGTTAATTTGTTTTTTTTTAGTAATTTTAATATTTTTTGTAGAATCTGTGACTAGGGTAATTTTGATATTTAATAATCAGCTTTTTTGCCGTATTCTGCACACAGCAGGATAGGCAGTTAGTAACCTAGTGTTAAGACAAACATTCTGGAGGCATTACATGCTGAGCGGCAGAACTCAATGCAGTGCATTGCCTCCACACCTTTTTGTAAATACAATTATATTATATTTAATTGATAGAAAAAAGTCAGGAGACCCATCAATGTTACGTTACTTTTTGTAATTGTTTGCAATTAAAGAATAGAAGCTAGATAACCATAACATTACATTATGGCCAATGACATGTGGACATTTTTATTATTTATGAATATTTTTTTTTTGAGTTCACAACTTTCAAAATTTCTGAATAATTTGCCTTAGAGCAACCACGACTCGGCGACTGTACTGTACCTTGCATTACAGAATAGTATTACCTGGATTATAATTTAAAAAAAAAAACAGCTTGCTGTATCCCGCACACAGCAGGGTAGGCAGAGGGAACCTAGTGTTAAGACACTCCGTTCCCCACTTTAATTTTTCAATTTAAGTAAATATGTCATCTCCTCGAGTGGGGATCGAAGCCACAACCAGTCGGTTTTACAGTCACATCTCGTGCCGCTGCGCCACGACTGGACTTATAATTTAAATTAATGTATACATAATTTTAGGAACCATATGCTCGATACAAGGATATGGAACACAGTGATAGTAACACACGGTGGTCTGATGAGGAACGGGAGTATCGACACCGACACCGTAACCGTAGCGAACGGGACAGGGATCTGGACAGAGAAAGGGAGAGAGATAGAGATAGGGACAGAGATCGGGAGAGAGATAGAGAAAGGTGAGCTCAGTGCTATATTGTTTTAATAAACTAAGATATTTTTATTTGTTTTAAAGTCTTATAGGAATAACACTAAGAAAGGGAAAATATTAAGGGAAAATATTAATTAGCTGGGTATTCCCAAGCTCCATTGTTTTTTTTTACATTGAAATATAATAGAATTATGTAACGGAATTGAATCTTATTCTTGTCAAGGTTTAATAAAGAAGTTTTTATACTTAATTTGTGATATAACATGTTTTTTTAAGAGATATTATTTTTTTTATTCCATGAGCTTTCAAGTCTCTTGCAACCAATTTATAATTTTGTAAGAAAAACATATATTAGTTTTTGATGCCATTGTGGCACAGTTTATCGATTGTTTGATCACCATTTTTAGGAATAATTATATTTTTAAGAAATTTCCCTGCATAGAATGAGAATAGATTGTCGTCTAACACCATACAAATATATTTCTTATATTGTCAATGTAAACAAATTATAAGTAGGTTTAAATTATATATATGTTATACTTATTTACATTTGTATTTTCATTTCTTTGCTCTGGTGTCGAGGCAAAGCGCGGCGTTGGGTTCCGCCACTCAACACGCAATGCCTCCAGAACTCGGCGGAAAGTGGGGAATAGTGTCTTAACACTAGGTTCCCCCTGCCTACCCTGCTGTGTGCGGGATACAGCGTGAAGCTGATTTAAACAAATTATAATACATTCAAAACTTAACATCATTAAGTATATTTATTAAAATATAATGGTAAATAAATATAAGTTATCTTTTTTGCAAGCCGACATTGTAAAAGGAAATGTAAACGAAGGTATTTATGCTTCCGAAAATTTATTTGTATGCATTCTAAATCGTCGATTAATTATTCATTTGATTTTTATAAAGCATTTCATTTCTGTATATATATATATATATATATATATATATATATATATAAGCTACTAAAAATACATCGTTTAGACTTATATTATTCCAATTCTGTTATATTTTTTTCAATTTAATAACTTATTTAATAACAACAGAGAATAATACATATTTCAGCAAAAAATTAATGTTTATATATTTTAATAACATATTCTATTCTATTGTGTATTTTTTCCCATACCGTTAACCCAATCTTTGAGCTAAATATCAGATGAGTTGTAACAAACAACAAAAATAAAAATTTGATATAACAAACGTTTTTGGAATGACATTTTTATTAATATAATAGACATAGGGAGCGCTACAGTCGTGAGTCCAGCGAGTCGTACGCGAGCGCGCACGTGGAGATGCCGTACGCGCCCGCACCCACGCCTTTGCCCTACGACCCTTACTATCAGTCTAAGTAAGTATACAAAAAAACATTTTTTAGGAGAACCTCTTTAAAAAAAAATAACTCTTATAAAATCAGTTGGTGTCTGTCTATCAAGAGTTTTTATCTCAGGAACGTTTGGAGATATCGAATTAAAATCCAAAATATACTCATATCCACGGTCCGTAGATTTCATTTTAGGCAAAATCTCTTTTGTTTTAATTGTGTTAAGTTTTTATAGAGTAGTTAAAACTGTGCTGTCATTTGGAGTGGTGATGACAAAAACACTCTGTATACAGTAAATATAGTGCATATAGAAATAAATCCACTAATCTCGGAGCAAGTATGTAATTGCCATGAGGTGGTCATGGGATCATAATTATCATTATAGCAGCTACGGGTACGGGTACGGCAGCAGCGCGGGCCCCGTTTGGTGGGGCGACTGGCGGCAGCCACCGCACGCGTCGCACCATCATCATGTGAGTTAAATAACTGACTTCTTTTTATATATTTTTTATCAGTTATCAATATAATGAAGAATAATATAAAAGTTAAATATTTTACCTTTTTTATACAATTTATATTACTCATTTCACGTTTTTAAGTGTATTTAATATTATTAATATCATGTATTGTAAATATAAATTTATTATTGTTTCTGAAGCTTCACTGAAAGCTAAGTTTCTTAGGATATTCTAGTTATTTTTTTACTTACACATTGTATAATTATGTTGTGTGATATCTTTTAACTTTGACTGATGAACTTGTTTTGAAAACTGCCCTACTTTTGCTTTTGTCCCTATGCCTATAACTAACAAGATCATTTCATGCTTCAATTCATCCACTCTCATTTTTTGTGTCCTAACCATAAAAAAAATAACGTTTTCATGAAGAAAAAAAGAAATTTCTTTCCATCAGGAGAGTAACATCTTTATTAGTTTATTTGAATTTTACCCAATCATTAACAAAAATATAAAAGCAACGAGATGCGTATGTAAAAAAATGTGCGTGGGTTAGTTTTAAAATGCTATTTGATATGAAGTCGGAGTCGTCGAGCGCGTGGAGCGGGCGCGAGCAGTCGCCCCGCGCGCCTCTCACGCCCGCTGCCGCCCCCGCGCCCGCGCCCGCGCCCGCCTCCGCGCCCGCCACCGCGCCCGCGCCCTCGCCCGCGCACTCTTTCGCGCCCGCGTACAATGATAAGGTTCGACTGGAGTCTGGACTTGTTTTTATACAGTGTGGCCACACACTCACCAATATTTTAAATATTATAATAGTAAAATAATATTATACACTACATTTAAAATTTATCTATATAAAACTGAAATTAAAAGTACAATATTATTTGTAAATGTATATGAGGTCGTTGCCACTCTGTATAGTTAGCGGTACAATTAAGTAGAGATTTAAAATTATAGATTAGATTGAAGTGATATATATATATTCTGTATTTAAATGATACGAATTATTGAATGTAATGTTGATTTATTTTTAGATATTAGAAGATATGTCAAAATTAAACTCTGAATCATAAATGTAGAGTATTTTTCATTATTTTATTGTGCATTAAACGTATTTCTGCATGTCTTATCCATCACATTTCATCTGCATTTCCACTATGTGTTTCGTATTTTTGTCGTTGTATATACATACATACATACATAATTTTACCCAATGCATGTGTCTTTTAATTATTGTGGTAGTAAAGAAAGATTTTCCACAATGTCTTTGTCTTTGATGTCTTTGTCTGTGATGTTTTTTAATATTTTTCATACATTTTTACTAAAATGTAAAGAAAAAATTAACTTATTTGTTGTGCATGATTTAAGAATATTTAGAAATTGGTTTATGATTATAAAATTGAGTATTATTTGTTTGTTGACTATGAATTAAATAATGTTACAGGAGGTGAAAAGTAAAAGTGAGGAACCAGTTCCTCCTCAAGAAACACCTGTAGTGAAAGAGCCTGAGGTTAAACCTCCTCCGCCTGCAGAGGAACCTAAAAATGTTGATTTGGATACCAGGTATAATAAGTTTTATGTACGATATAAAATTTTTCCCATGAATCGTCTTTAAAATAAGAAAGTGCAATCTAGTAAACAAACGAACTAAAAATTCCAGAATTTTGACCAGGTGCTTTATCCATACCAGATTACGCTGATAGAGATAGGCATGGACCACCTGGCCCTCTCTCGCTTTTATATTATAGATATAGCCTTATGGACTTAATAAGTGACGACTATCTCAGCTATCCTACATTTCAGGGTAGAAAAAGAAAATGTTGTTTACGTCAATATTTTTTGATATAAACAATATTTCCGAGCGGATTCGATTTCATCTCGGAGGAGTGAAATATATTCATTTCTTTCGCCTTAGTTAGAGCGGTAAGTTCCGCCACTTAACACACAATGTCTATGTATAGCCGGATGATGCGTAGGGAACGGAGTGCTTTAAAATAACCAATATTTTCTATTATTTAACCTTCTCTACACAGAATCGCAATGCTCCTGAAGGGTGCTAGTGGCGGTGGCGGCCTGGCGCCTCCTTTCCTATCGCTTGGCATGTCTTCTGAGGAGGAGGACGATGATCGCCTCCCCGCCAAGATACCTGACCTAGATACTCATAATCCACCTTCAGATGATGATGGTTTGTTAGAATGTTATCTATACTAACATTATAAAGCTGAAGAGTTTGCTTACTTGAACGCACAAATCTCAGGAACTACTAGTTCGAACTGAAAAAATGTTTATATCCAATAATCAATTTATTGAGCATAGTTATATATATTACACCATCTTAATTGTTTCTATGTAAGATGCTACAATAACTGCATTAAGATTTACCTCTCCTCCTCTCCTCTTAGATGTATCGCACATTACACGTTTTTTTATTTTTTCCAAATAATTAAAAGTGGGCGAAGCTGCTAGTAAAGGCTAGTATTAAGATAAAGGTTTTATTATAAAAAAAAATGGTATAGTATAATATTATTATCCAAAAAAAATTTTTAGATGCCAAAATGACAAAATTGATAAGTGGTTATTTTGCATACACGATCGCTGTGGGTCTTAAATTTTGTGATATCACCTTTCAAAATATATACAAAAAAATTTTAAACAGTTGTTTCAATTTGATAATTCGTAGGTGTAAATTTGCAAAATATGTGACGTCACACTATTAAGTTTCATATGTGTGATCAGCTGGACCGTGCGCCGGACATTGGGCCAAAAATCACAAATTAATTTGACAAGTTGTAATCCCTGAGTGGAGAATAGAGTGTCTTAACATTGGAATTTCTCTGTTTATCCTGATTGTCATTTAATGACTATAAAACTATACATTTTTTGTTGTATTTGTTTCTAAAGTATCATGAAATATAACAAAAAAATTGAACAGAGAATAGAACTTTACAATTTTATATAATGTGTTACAATACTAAGATATTTTAAATAGTTTCAGGTAGTGATGACCGGGAAAGCATAATATCATTTGAACAAAAGAATGAAGTGAACCCTGAACCACTGTCCACAACACCTTCTCCGTACTTGAACAGAGAGTTTTATCTTGAGTGTCTAAAAGTTACTATAGAAAAGGTAAAGTACCTTAAAATATTTCTTTTAAAATTAACCAACAAGTTTAAAATTTTTACAATGTCAAGATCACTGAGGACAAAAAAAAGATTGATACTGACTCCAAAAACATTTTTTAGAAAACGTATAATAAAAATAAATTAGCGGAACTTAGGCAGATTTCCCATAGGCCCAGGTTCGATCTTACATTAAATTTTTTAAATGTTTTTTTTAAATATTATTATTCAAAATTATTTATTAATATTTGAATTTTGTTTTTGTTATTTTAATAAGAAAAATATATATTTTTAACAGAAAGCTAAAGATGAAGAACGTAAAAGGTTCCCGCAAATAGATAAAATTGGATCAGATATATCATCATCCGAAGATGAGCTACTAACAGGAGAGGAGCCGAGACGATCACCCGCTGCACCCCCTGACAGAGACCAAGATAACTTAGATGATGATCAGGTTTGTTTTTTGTTATAGTTGATAATTTTGAATTTTGTATACTGTATCCCGCACACAACATGTTAAGCAGAGGGAACTTAATTTTAAGACACTCCATTCCCCAATTTCCGCTGAATTATAGGTTGAGTGGCGGAATTCAACGCCGCGCTTTGCCTCGACGTCAAAGCGAAGAAATTATATTAATATTAAATATTTCATTTCTTCGAGTAGGAATTGAACCCTGTCGCGTTTACAGTCACTTTTTGTGTTCCTGCGCTACGACTGGCTTCAGACTGAAAGACTGTTTTTTTTTAAACTTACAATCACAGATGTCATTATCATCGTTGTCATCCACGGAGGCGAAGATTGAAGAGCAAGTGCCGGCGGAGGCCTACTACTACCCGCCTGCGCCGCACCCGCACCCGCATTACTACCAACCTGTGTGGCCTACGACTGGTAATAATTACTAAAAAAAACAATAAATAAGAGTGTGTGTGTGTGTGTGGGTGAGAGAGAGCGAGAGATATTTGAAAAACAAATAATATTATCTATTATTGTGATTTATCTTGCTTAGAGACTAGAAAAAGAATGGACCACATATTTTAAACTTTATCGCCAATACCTACGACTCAATTTCGGAACGAGGCGTGTGCGGTGTTTCTTTGATAGGTTTATGTGTGTGTGCGTCGTCCTTACAAATGGCGTTTTATTTTAAAACGACAATTTTATTATTTATTTTGTTTGAAAAAATCACTTTTTCATTTTTGGGAAAAAAATAATCATAATTGTATTAGGCTTTTATGGAGTAGTTAAAACTATGGTTTTATTTAAAGTGGTGCTAACACTTCCACTCTGTATGTTCATTAAAAATGTACGCAAGTAATGTCAAGACTGGGAATGGTTCTACTGTTTTATCAATATGTCATTTAGTGATATATTTTTTTTTAATTTTGTGATATATATATTTTCAAACAGTTTTATTTCAATGTTGAAAAATATCAAATATTACCTAAAATATTCTTAATTTTAAACAAATTTAGTTTATAAATACAACGACGCACACGATATAAAATAGAAGTAGTAATAGATCATACTTAAATTATTATAATTACAAGGCGAGTAACTTAGTGTCAACGCACTCAGATCCAAAAAAAAGGAAATATTATACCTTAAACTACTTATTATATATCTACAGCTTACCCAGCACCGGCAGCTGCTCCATACCCGGGCGTGGACATGTCTTTAGCGTACGGCGGTACGTTCGCCCCTCCTCCCATAATGCCTCACCATTATCCCGCGCACGTCGACACGCCGGCCACTCCCCAAGTAAGGATATTTAGTTTTGGCAACGATTACACTACACTATTTCTAGTGCACTAACTTTAAATTTGTTCTACCGCTTTGTATGTATTTATATTTAGTGGTAGTACAAAAAGTGCTAAAAATTTTGTGCTATAATGGCCGCTTTTATTTCTAATTTTAAAAAAAATGCTATTGTTTCTTTAATTTGTTGAAAGAGTTCATTTAAAATTATAATGTTAGGATATGATATTATTTTTTTGTTAAATTTATAGAGTTAATGTGGTTTAAAAATTTATTTAATTTAAGAGATAATAATCGCTTTGTAATAATTTATTAATATTCCGTCAATTATACCTTATTTTACTATTATCGTTAAGAGAAAATATTTAAAATACTAAAACGTAACCATATCTTATATTTTCATAAAAATAAAAATATTTTGTTTCGATTTGTAATTGATTTTGTTATACTTCAGGAACTAGACAACCCTTACTATCCCACAATCAATAGCGTAATAGAACGTGTTACGACGGAATTAAAACAAATTCTAAAGAAGGATTTCAACAAAAAAATGATAGAAAGCACGGCCTTTAAGAACTTTGAAGTATGGTGGGACGAGCAAAGCCGGAAGACACGCACCATCAAACCTCAGAAAGAAGATGGTGGACAGCTTTTGCAGGTAATTGCAATACATATTATATAGGGTAATAAATTAAGTCATACATTAAGAGAGTGGAGGGGATCGGCTAATCTATATATATAAAAGGACTTGTGCTGACTGACTGAGGTAAGACGCACGCAGAGCCGTAACCGCTGATGATAGAAACGTGAAATTTGGACAGATGTTTATTTTCATATTCTGGACACCCACTAAGAAGGGAATTTGAAAAATTTTAACCCTAAAGGGATGAAATAGGGGTTGAAAGTTTGTATGGAAAAAAAAAATAATCTCTACCGATTTTTATAAAATTTGAAATTCAAACTCTTAAAAATATTTCATTGAACACGTGTTTCATGGTTTTTAAGAATTCACCCCCTAAGGGTTCAAATAAGGGGTTTAAAGTTTATATGGAAAAATCTTTAAATCACCACCGATTTTTATAAAAATTTTAATTCATACTGTTAAAAATATTTTATTGAACACATGTTTCGTGGTTTTTTTTAGAATTCACTCCTAATAAGCGGGCGAAGCCGCGCGCGCCCTCTAGTAGTGACTAAATTTCGTGGCAACACATTTTCAAATCATTTCGGAAGTGCTGTTTTAATTTAATAATTTCTAGTTATTAAATTACAAAATATAAGACGTCACATGTTGTGAGCAACTGTGACAAGGACAGGGGATGGGTCAAAAAATAGAATGCATGTGATGTAAATAGACGATAGAGTTATCCCCTACATTTACATTAAACCTGTTATCCTGAGCTTTATATTAAATTTGTGTTTATATTATAGCCACAGTATATCTCTGAGCACAGCATTTCTATTAGCAAAAGCCTCCTCTAACATTTTCCAATCTTTTCTATTCCTGGAAATCCTTCTCCAATTGGCACCTGCAGTTAATTTTATTCACCTTCCCTTCTTTCCACCTTTATCTTATGTGCCCTACTTCTTTTACCGTCTATTGTATACTAATGCATAATATTTTGCTCCACTTTTCATGTTTATTTCTTAGTATATGCCCAGTCCATCTCCACTTTAGTTGATCTATTTTTATAAGGATGTCTGATTCTTATAGTTGTATTTATTATTCTTTTTATTAGTTTCAATGAAGAATTTTTAATGTTTATGTTTTTGTTTTTATTTGTTTATTATTTATTCTATTGCAGGATATTTCAAATAAAAAGGAAGAGGCAGTGGACTCTATAAAATCCATCATGGAATCTCGGGAGTTGGGTCTAGATCTAGGCGGATATAGTGTTGGTATTGGCCTAGGATTACGAGCTGCAATACCCAAAATGCCCAGTTTTAGGAAAAAGCGGAAAATACCGTCACCCGTTGTCATGGACGAGGATTCTTCTAAAAGGCTTAGTGACCAGGTATTTATATAATGTTTTTTGAGGTACAAGATTTATCCCAGAAGGGCCCTGAGAGGAGACATAGTGTCAAGATACTTCATCCCCATTGAGAAACTTCCGTCCCCTACTTTCCGCCGAATTCTGGAGGCATTGCGTGTTAAGTGGCGAACTTTTCCGTTACCAGAGCGAAGAAATGAAAAGTGGAAATAGAAATCGAGTCCACAACCATGTTTAAAATCTCGCCCCCTGCCTCCGCGCCACGACTGGCCTGGCAATATATATATTTAATATGAAGTGTAAACATAGTAGTTGCTTAATGAACGATATTGGGGTACAATAACAGTGTTTATAGGTAAAATGTATTACATAGGAGTAATAGATAAAAAATACAGATAAGAAATAAATGTTACACCATTCACCATAGTGTACTAACATGGTACGCCAAACAATAGCTTAAAAAGGAAAAGAGTTATGACTACATTGTATAAGCAAAAAAAAATGTTTTCTAGGAGGAAATTGTACAGAATTCAGATGAAGAAAAGGAAGTGCCTACGAGTCCAAGGAATAGAACCACTGGTTCATACTTGTCTACGGGCAGACGGAGACAGTCTAGCAGTTCCTCTAGGTTAGTTGATTTGTTCTCATTTATATATAAACACATTTTTCTTTGTAAATTACACATTAATTTTACAAACGGTATACCTTTTTTTTGTAAATTGCCGTATAAAATCATTGCTTTTTGCTTGCCATTCAAGGAAAATTCCTTGAATTATATTTGCGAAATATATAAATATAAATATATTTTTATATTTGCGAAAAGTTAAAAATGCAGTCTCTTTATACTAGATTCCTTTAATATCAAATACTAAATATACGTAAAGTCAGAAACTTACTTTTCTTTTCAATTTGAACCTTTCCCCAGGTCATCATCGTCGTCTTCGTCGCGATCGTCGTGGTCGGGCTCGGAGCGCTCCACGCGTAAAGGCGCAGCCCCTCGCATATACTCCGATACCGACGACTCGGAACTTGATGAAGCTGAGGTAAGATTTTTTCTTATAAACTTTTATTACCACTATGTATTGTTATATACATATATTTTTAGAAATCACTAAGAACTTATTTTGTTTTATCTTTGTTAATTACAATCAGAGGTACGCGCGGACACTTAATTTAATGTGTATTTTAAATACCTTTATAGGGATGCCCTCGCTCACATAGTACCGCTACCCCGCGAGCTCTTATTTACTGCGCCAGTTTGTATATGACACAAAGTGACGCCAATCTCTGCATATCAAATATTATACTCTACTATTTGTTGGGCTGTACGTGTGTTTATCACACTTGTACACAACTGAAACGATTTGAATGAATTATTTTGCTTGTAATCCATTACATTAGAAATAATTAATTTTACACTATGCAATAATTTATAAGTATTTGTATAATTTACATTATTTTTTTTGTTATAGTTCAAGGTTGTGTCAAACAAAGAGAGGCTAAGACGAGTGTACTCTTCATCGTCAGATAGTGAAGAGGAACACAGGAGAAGAGGTAATAATTTTTTTTGAGGCTGTCGTGGCAAAACGACACAGATTTATTGCAGCCAGCCAGTCTTTTGTAAACACTATAGTTCGTCTTGGGTATTTTTCTTTCATTTCTTCTGCTCTGGTAGACAAAACGCGGCGTTAGATTATCTCGACGCGATATCCAGATTTATATCTGATGTATGTGCAGCTTATCAAATATAATAATAAAATTCTTGATGTACCATACAGAAACAACCCCAATACCCCCCGTGGAGGCGTCAGATGACCGACTCGGTTCACCCATTCTATCCCCAGAAGAAGAGCCCAGAGATTTGCTATTAGATCGAGTTTACTCCGATTCGGAAGAAGAAAGAGAATACCAGGTTATTATTTACTAAATAGTTGTTACTTCCGGCTTGGTTCCCTGGTATAGAAGCAATTAAAGTGTTCTAGCGTTATTAATTTCCAATTCGAACCAGTATTCAGTTCCGCGTTTTGTCTCGGCCAAAAATGAGAAGAGGAGTGTCTTAACATTATAAAAAACACTAAACAAAGGATTTGTTACCAGACTTAAAAAAATGCGTACAACACGTAAAATATTGAACGTATATCATTTATTACCAAGGTAATGTAATGTAAAGAAAATGTAACGCAGTGTAAAAAAAACTAACTTACGATGAAAAGGACAAACAAACACACACACAAACATGGACGCACACTCAACTATTTTCTATATTGTCACTTTAATCTTGCAAACTTAAATAAGATACTTAATTGTGTTTTGGACACTTTAATACGATAAAAGTGATAAGAAATTTGTTATTTTAGTTCCTAATATAGATTTTTATGTTTATTTTATTTTAGGAGAGAAGGAGAAGAAATACAGAATATATGGAGCAAATTGAAAGAGAATTCCTAGAAGAGCAAAAGCTTAAAATGGAAGTAGACACTGGGCAGCCTTCAGACAAACCTCCAGATGAAAGGTATTTTTGTTATTTAATATACAGTAGTCTCACTACTCCAACATTATTTAAGACCAAGAGATGCCCGAGTATTGAGATGACATAATTATATAAATAATATTGTTTAATGCTTTATTTAATATATAATATATAAATATTGTCAATATTTATTTTTGTTAGTGTTCTGATATTTGTTCTATTACTGTAATATAACTCAATATTAAAACAATTCGTGGTTGTACACATTGTAGTCATTATTTAAAAACCTTGTCTCAAATGTTTCTAAAACTTATATACAAAGAAATATATATTCGGGATTCGTGCGAGATTATTGGGCGTTTCGATTATTGAAGTGCCAGACTAGTAAAATGTTAATATATACAATAAAATAGTATAAATATTGTTTTTAATGTTCGTCATATTAATATTGTAGTGTATCCGAGCCTAAACAAGAAGAACCACGAAGTAGTCCAGTCAAGAATCATCTCAAATCACCTGAAAAGAGTAAAACCGAGGCTGACATTGAGGACGGCGAAATTACTTCAGAGGAAGAGCCTTTGGAAACCAGACGGAAGAAAGAGAGGAGACAAAAGAAGAAACAGGAAAAGAGGCAGAGGGTTGTGTCAGTCAGTGACCACAGTTACACAGAGTCGGCAGTCAGCGTTAATGGAGTTAAAGAGGTTTGTGGTATTATTTAGAAAACTATTCGATTTAAGTGTTTTTAGGGTTCGGTAGCCGAATGGCACGTCAGAACCTTTAAAAATTTTCGTCATGTCTGTCTCTATGTCTCTATCTCTCTTTCTTCTTTCCCTCTTTCTGACTGTCTGTCCGCACCTAATAAGCATGTTATTAATATAATGAAGTAAATTCGTGTATGATACAATCCAGATTTTTATGTTATGTATATCATGGAACAGTTAGACACTGTAAATACAATGCTTGTGAGTTCTTTACCCTATGGGGCTAATGTTTTTATTTCAAAGGCTTTTATTACTCCTTTCTGAACAAACGAACATACTGAAAAAAAGAGTGGAGCTGCATTTAGTGTGTTATTTTTTGTATTGCAGCTTTATTATATTCTGTATATAGGTAGGTGCGTAGTAAGCAGAGGCAACCTTGTGTTCTTAACAAAGGCTTCCTTTGCCTGCCCTGTACCACTTCGTTCCCTACGTTTGTTGAAAGAGAGAGAGAGAGAGAGAGAGAGACCGCATACAGCCTGGTAGGCAGAGCGCCCTTTGGAAATAATTCGTTCATACGTCGCGTTTTCAGTCAGGCATCAATATCATATTTTTTATAATATTTATTAATAATTTAAAGTATATTTTTTCTTATCAGAACGTTAGTAGCGCGTTATCAGAGACGTCGTCGCCGCAGTCGCAGGCGTCGCAAGCGTCGCAGGCGTCGCAGGTCGCCCTCGACCACTCGTACTGCAGGCCGCCGCCCAAAGACGCGCCGAGGGCTAATAATCATTTGCAACACGATCATGGTACGTACATATTTTTTTTAATTTTAATAATCAGCTTCACGCTGTATCCCGCACACAGCAGGGTAGACAGAGGGAACCTAGTGTTAAGATACTCCGTTCCCCAATATATATTAACCTATACTTTTTTTTATCCTAGCGAACCCGCGCTTTTCTTTGAAAACGTCCAAAGTCTGATAAATAAGCTGTTTATATTTTATTGTTTAATGATTACTTTTATGGTTGATGATTTAATATGAAACAGTATTTAATATACGTTATTTTAATATTTATAAAGTCAGAGTCTTCTTTATGTGTATATTGTGATGAAAACAAATACTTCAAATCTATTATACCATTATTTATTTCCCAAAATATATGCTTTCTAGATCTCTCTTACAGAGAGCTGTGAGGTGATGTGTGAGTTTTGCTTAGGGATTTGACTCGTACACCGAGCTTCGTCAAAGTGAACCGTATCGTTTGTGGAACAATCATCTCCACGAGATGTCATTCCAGCAATGGCGCCTGGCAGTGAACTAATTAGACAAAATGTTTATCACCTAAATTGTAATGCTATTTTCACTTTTATAATATAATAATATACGATAAAACTGATTGACTAAATACGATTTAAAAAATGTAATGGATAATCAATATCACAATGAAACGTTATAGTAAAAGAAATCGTTTAAATAATTGAACGTAATTGAATTTGAACTTTGTTTTTGTTGCATTCGAAATTTGTCTCAGGTTTCCTAGAGATGAGGTCAAATCCCGCTGTCTTTAAATTTTTATACGTTTTCTAAAAAAAAGTGAATATCATGAATAGAATATATTTTATATTTTATGATCGGCATCATTTAACAGAAAAATGTTATCGCAGGTTACACGTGGATGGCGGAACCAGAACTTGAGTCGCCGCGGATTGAGCCCGAGGAAGTCAAACCGCAGAAAGAGAACACGAAAAGACCTTACAAAAGGAAACATGAAACTAAAAAATTGGCTGAGATACAGAATAAGTATGATAATTGTTATTGGTTCAGTTTTATAATAGCTTTGTTGATATTGTATGAATATACTAATCAAGGAGTTCGAGTTTTAAACTTTTTTTTTTCGAACAAACTGAAACACCCCAATAATTGTAAATTTGAACAAATTTGATCCTTCGAGCCATAACTCAATTTTGATCCCTTTTTGAGCCTAATAAATGACATCTAAATAGAAATAATACTATGAATAATCAATAAATAATCTATATTTGCAGATTACACTCACGGCTCAGCGACTCTCCTCTAGAATACGCAAGTAACGCCATGTTCCCACCACGAGACATAATGGCGGAAATGCAAATCATGTATTCTTTCCTGACCCGCGGTATCGATCGAGAGGATGTGGAGTATTTGAGACGGGCGTACGATGCACTGCTGGCTGAGGATGCACAAGGATATTGGTTGAACGATACACATTGGGTCGACCATCCACCCACTGATCTTACTTATTCACCACCACGGAAAAAGTCCAAGCGACACGGAAATATATATGAGGATTTACAGGTTTGTTCTTTTTTTAGTTTCATACTGTATTCTGTATATAGCAGGGAAGGCAGAGGGAACCTACTCGTAAGTGGAGTGTTTGAATATTAAGCTCCCTCTGCCTGCATTTACCAATTACTTTTCATCCAATTTTTGTGACACTCATTTTCAGTTAGGTATATCTCTTTCTTTAGTTTACAAGTTAATAGAAGCTAACATGGATTGTATGTTTTTATTACTGAACTTAAATTGATAACCCGGTTGGGAAAATCGAGAAAGATATATCAAAGATTTCTTTTTTTATTTTGGCTTACAATTATTATAATTACAGTTCCTTCCAAAATATATAATAATATATCTTTATTTTTTACGCTTTATTAAATAACATATTTATATACCAAAATTAGTGAGGCATAGAATATTAATACTAGATATAGGCGTAAACTGATCGCATCTGTTATGGGACAATGTATGTAATTTTACACTAGGATTTCCAGAAAACAGCTAAGAATGTTCTTTATCACAATTAAAAAAACGTTTGTGTTATACATTATGTGGTAATGATACCAAATATATCATAGTCACAGATTATTTACTATGTATTTGTATAAATTTGATTTAAAAAGTCCCGCCTCGTTTTTTGCGCCGGTTCTTCTCAGGTTTAAGGCAATAACTTAAATGAACTGGTGCAAAATTTTTTGACGTTAAAAAATTGTGTTGATATGTTAACTACTAGTGAGCATCACATGTATATGTATGTGCGCAGGGGCACTCGAGCGGCTCGGCGCGCACGGAGGGCTACTACAAGATGGACGCGCGCCTCAAGGCCAAGTACAAGTACCACCACGGGCGCGCCGCCGCGCTGCCCGCGCCCGCCGACGACAAGAAGGCCTCCAAGATGCAGCTGCTGTCGCGCGAGGCGCGCTCCAACCAGCGCCGCCTGCTCACGGCCTTCGGTACGCCCTCTCCGTGACTGTGCTTCCGGTTCCATTCCTATTCAGGAAGCGAAATATTTAATAATTTTATTTCTTAGCTGGTGTCGCGGCTAAATCGCGGCGTTAAGTTCTGTAACTCAACAATGACCGCAGAATTCGGTAGAAAGAGGGAGCGGAGTGACTTAACACTAGGCTCTCTCTGTCTACTCTCCGACGTGCGGGATACTTTAAAAATTTTTAAAACAATACATAAGATAGATAGATACATGACGTTTAAATCTTTACGAATTTTTTTTTCGTAAAGCCTCAAGTATCACATATATTATTCTTATGGACTTTTTTTTGTATACAATATCAATATAACAAACATCAAAATATTGTTTTCAGGGACGGATACAGATTCTGATCTGCTTAAGTTCAATCAACTTAAATTTAGAAAGAAACAACTCAAATTCGCCAAATCGGGTATTCACGACTGGGGTCTGTTCGCGCAGGTAAAAGTTTTGAATATTTTATATATCTGGATATATTTCTTAATTACGCATGAAATTTAAGTAATGGTGAAATCTTGTTACATTCATTTAAAATGATTCTTGTTTGTTTAAAATGCAAAAACTTGTTATCATCGAGTGAGGTCAACTTATTGATTTAATTTTATAGTTTTTCTTACTTCTAATTATTTTCTTATTAGGAAACAATACGACACACTGCAGAAAACCTAACTTCAGCGCGGCCACGACTCCTTAACCCTACTGTGCTTTAACTGAATTAAAATAAAGGATATTGGTGCTGCATTTATATATTTCGCCATACACTTTAGATAAATTACTTATGTAAAGCAAACTTAATTACAAATAAACGTCCACAGGAGCCGATAGCCGCTGACGAGATGGTGATAGAGTACGTGGGTCAGATGGTGCGCCCCATAGTGGCGGACGTGCGCGAGGCGCACTACGAGGCGACGGGCATCGGCAGCTCCTACCTGTTCCGCATCGACCTCGACACCATCATAGACGCCACCAAGTGCGGGAACCTGGCGAGGTTCATCAACCACAGTTGTAATGTGAGTGTAGTGTAAAACATCTATTCAAATTACGTCGTGGTGTAGTGAGACAGCGTCACCGCGAAGGGGAATAAAATTATTTATTCGCTTTGGTAAGTAGTAAAGTGCGTTGTTGAGTTCTGATACTCAAAACGCAAAGCTTACAAAATTGTTAAGAAAATGGGATGGGGAATAGTGTCTTAAAACACATACAAATACAGTGTGAAGCTAAATGTGAAAAAAAATATTTACCTTGCTGAGTATATATAACCAATTCGATAGAATATCTAAATCATTGCCAAATAGAAAAGTTTAATATTATGTATTTTTTTCAGCCCAACTGTTACGCGAAGATTATAACAATAGAATCACAAAAGAAAATAGTAATATATTCCAAACAACCCATCGGCGTGGACGAGGAGATCACGTACGACTATAAATTCCCACTCGAGGACGAGAAGATCCCCTGTCTGTGCGGAGCGCCGCAGTGCCGCGGGTACCTCAACTAGGGCCTTCGCAACAGCATTGAGGTCCTATTTGACTGCAATTGTCTTATATTTATAATTCTTCTGTATGTGTGTTTGTCACCCTACTCCTCCTAAACGACTGGACCGATTTGGATAAAATTAAAGTTTATGTTTATATTTCGATATGGTTTGAAAATATAATTAGGCCCGGAGGTGGCATTGCAATCGATGTGTACTGTAATAGATCAATTATAAGAAACCATGTATTTCATGTTTATAGTGACGCTTTTTGCCGGTCACGACAATGTCTGTCAGGCCATCTAGTATATTTATATATTATTGTCAATGAAATTGTAAATAAAATTATTTTAAGCCTCGAGAAATAGCATTTTTGTTCTTAAGTAAAATTTTCAATAATGTAATGCAAGTTGGGAACTTAATGTGTTAACATTAGGTTCCCTCTACTCTACAGTAATACGATTATTAGATTTTTTTTCTTTAATTATCAGGTGAAATTGCTTTTGCTTAATACACGTTATAAGATTGACGTTTTTTTCGTTTGTCGTCAAAAGTCTTTTAATTTGCTTCACAAATTTTAAATATAATTTGATTTATAAAATTTAAATAAACCCTGTTAAATGTAATTTGTGTAAATATGTATTCAGTTTGCAAGTGTGAAAAGTATTTAGGCTTAATATATAAGTGTGGAAAGTTGTGGTCTGCAAAACTCTCTTTATTATAATATATAATATGAAGAAATTGAACCTATTTTTTCGAATAGTTTTTGTGTTACAAACATTTTTAGAAATATTTTTTACTGAATAAAAAACATATATAAAAATCTATCCCTGCGTTAAAATATTTGATTTAATTAATAAATCTCAGCAAAATAAGATTTCGTCGGTAAATGATATGAACATGTAAGTTTTCTTAAAATATAAAAAATGGTCATAATATTATTGTATAAAAATATTATATAGTGCAAGCGAGGCGTTGTCATACGCTAGTTGACAGCACATACTGTCTTAAAAACCAGGCGGTGCGTGCGGAACAGAGTGTCTTAACTCTAGGTTCCCTCTTATTCCCCTTCTATATACAGTAATACAGCGTTAAACTAAGAAAAATATTGAATTAAAGTCATTACGCAACTTCTCCATTTCGGTACGTCACTTCGTACTTGGGCTATTTTTTTCTCCTATATGTATTTAAATATGTTAAAAATTAATATCGAAATATTGTCTGTTGAAATATAAAACAATATACTAAAAAATAATATATTATGTATTGTGATTTTATACTCCAAAAAATTTTTTTACAAACGACTTATGGCTTCATAAGAAAAGGTAAATTATAACTCAATTAATATGTAAATTTTTATAATAATTATGTATAAAACTAATTTTCAAGTAGCGCAAAAAGCTGACTATAGGCCCGATTCAGATTTATAAACGACTGCCTCATATAATTTACATAGTATATAAATTAAGATCGTTATTTTGAATGTAAATGTAAAGCCGTGCTGTTTGTGATTAAAGAAATTGAATTTACGAGAATTCTTGTATAAAACTTGTATTGACTGATTTTATGATATGATTCGTTAGAAGTAAGAAGTCATGATTTAGACGTACATATAAATAACTATATACTTATTAATATATATATATATATATATATATATATATATATATATATATATATATATATATATATATATATATATATATATATATAAATAAGTATGTGATGTATATTGAGTTTGTTTATAAATGGATCTCTGCTGCTTGTCAAGTTATATTATATAGTACAGTGTTCAGTTACATCTCGTGGGTTGAGTGTGCGTAGATACGAATCCGTTATCCTCCCGATGTATAATGTCCTACGTTCATTTATTATTAAGATTGAAAGGAATTCATCATAAATATAAATCCTATGCTGGCTTATAAGTCCTTCCAAAATGCACTTTTTACTACAATGTAAAATGTATAAGAATGTAAATAAAAGATTTCAATTTATGTTTTTTTTATCGAATACCAAATCATCTTTAGAACTATTAAGGCCTGTGATAGTTAAAAATTAAAAAATCTAAGCAGATTCACGCTGTATCCCGTATACAGTAAGGTAGACAGAGGCTGAGAGTTTTAAGACACTCCGTTCCCCACTTTCCGCCGATTATTTCAAGGCCAGAGCCTTTTGTTTGCAAGAGTAAAGAAATTATTAAGAGATAATGATTCATACCTCAAGTGGGTATGGAACCCACAACCGTCGCGTTACATACACTTTGAGGTCGAGAACCCATTGCTTAAATCTGTAGTGATCTGTTTTTCTAATGAAACTTATATTTAAGAACGATACATAATAGTAGAATAGATTACACTAGGGTTGCCTAAAGGAATCCTGCCGCAATCACCTTTAATTAATGTTTTTCGTGATTTTTGGAGAAAATTGCACTCATATGTTTTTTATGTGAATCCCAGATCATTTGAAAGAAAATCGCATAAGGAATTGGAAAACCAATGGTTGCCAGCTCTCAGTCTGCCGCAAGCCCAGGGTTGCCTGGTTTAAAGAGGTCACTTAATGTTAATATTTGCACTCATATATAATAATGAATTAGAGCTTATTTTTTTCTCATCACTAAAATACGTGGTTGCCTGGAAAATACAAAGTTTGGTAAACAAACTATCATCAAACTTAGAGGTAGACTAGAAACAGATTCCAACTTGAACACTGATGAGTAGGCTCGGACGGGAGGAATTGATAAAACTAAATCAAATATAAACGGCAACGACAGACGGAATTATGCTGAAGTCTTGAAATCTAATAAAAGCATCGATAGCACTGACAAGAGATACTACACACAAACCAATCGAAGAGATACTGCTTATACAAGCAGAAAAGACTTTATGAATTATCACTGTCTATATTGGATTATTTTATGTATGTATATATTTATACATATTTATTATATATATTTTACTGTATGTATGTATGTTTATTGTTTATTAGTCTATGTATTGCATTATATTAGAAATATCTATATATCAGAATATTCTTTTGTTTATATCTAAATTCATTTATTGTTTATTAATATACTTTTTTAACAACGCCCACCACCCACCTTCTTAACATTATGACAGTTTCTTTTCGCCATAATGCTTGTCGGGAAGAGATGGCTACTTAGCCATAAGGCCATATTTTTGTACATTTGTTTACTTTTCTGTTTTTTTTTGTGTATTTTTATGTACAAATAAAGAAATAAATAAAAGATCGAGCTAATCCTTCAACAAATGAGTACGTTAATCAGTCTCGTAACAACTCTAGTCTCGAAATTAGCAAAATTACGTCTCTTAAAATAGCGGCGTGGAACCTGGATGGGGTATCACCAAACAAAGATGAGGTTGAAGTTCTTCTAAATTCACATGTAATTAACATATTGTTAGTATCTGAAACTCTTTTCACGGCTAGTAGTCATGTCAAGATGAAAACTATGACATTTACGCCACAAATCATCCAAATGGAACTACACATGCAGGCAGGCAGCGGTAATAGTAAAGTCCAATATCAGACCTATATATGTTTGACCTATTACCTGCCGCCTAATTTTCTAACCGCACAGTACGCCATAAGCTAAAATATCTATCATCCACACCACCTGGGTACGTGGCAATCCACTACTGTGCGGTTTCGTTGGAACTTTCTTCCACGCGCCACGGAACTGTGGAATGTCCTACCCGCGGCAGTGTTTCCAGGTCCTCCATCTTAAAGGCCGGCAACGCACCTGTAGTTCCTCTGGTATTGCACGGGGTCGTGGGCGGCGGTAATCGCTTACCACCAGGTGACCCGAACGCTCGTTTGCCTTGTCTTTTTCCATAAAAGAAAAACATAACGAACAGCCTTAAGAAATTTAAAAAACATCACGTTCAGGCAGCCACGATCACAACATCATACACATAGAAACATGTCTGGACGTCATACTCTCAATTGGAACCACAGTGATCACAGCCTTAAAACCGAACAAACTTTATAATAACAGTACAGACTGGTTTTCTTTTCAAGAGTCGATCGACGAAAGTCTCGGCCTAGTAATACCTCTAAAAACGAAAGCGGACATTGATAAAGCAGTGAAAAATATTACCACGACTATTCAGGAGTGTTGTTGGTTATGTACGCCTGCAATCTCGGAGCGTCCACCGCAATTTAAAGTTTAACCTCAAAACCATACGATTAAAAGTTTAAGAAAAAAGAAGATTGCGACGACTGTGGCATACTAGCGAGCACCCAACCGACAAAGTAGCATTTAACAGGTCTATAAAAGGAACTGAAGACTTTTACAACTGAAGCAAATGATGCTGCCTTACAAACTTACCTTAAAGGCCTAAGAGCAACAAAAGCCACAAACAATTCATTGTATAAAGCTTGCAACAACATTGATCGATCATTGGCTCATAAGCAGCCGTTACGAATGCCGAATGGAGAATAGGTCAGAAATAAACATACCAAAGTGGAAGCATTCGCAAAACACGTGAGCACAGTTTTCACGCCGAGAAATGCACCTAACGCTGACGAAACAGACATTGATTTGGTTCTCAATCAAGATTTCCAGCTCGACGTTCCTCTAAAACCAGTGACCTAAAGAAACAGCCAGAACTATTCATTCTATGAAAACACAACAAAGCACCTGGGTTCGACCTCATCGACAAAAAGGTTCTCGAAAAACTACCACGCAAAGTCGTGGTATATCTTACAATGGCCTTTAATGCCATGATGGGGATCGGCTACTTCCCTGATTTGTGGAAAGTGTCCCAAGTAATGATGATCTACAAACCTGGCAAACCTCCTCATGAACTCACCTCATATAGACCAATAAGCTTACTTTCGGTTATGTCGAAAATCTTTGAAAAGTGCCTACTTAATGGACTTAATCTTGATCTAGATAAGAAATCCATTGTACCGAATCACCAGTTCGGTTTTGGAAAGGAACACTTCACCATAGAGCACCTGTTTATACATAGAGTATATAAAAAAATGGAAATTCCTTTGAAAAGAAAGAGTATTGTTTATCGGCCTTTCTAGACATACAGCAGGCTTTTGATAGAGTATGGCACAGGGATTTGTTGTACAAGATAAAAACCCTACTACCGCATTCATTCTACGGAAATATGAAATTTTATATTTCTGATAGAATATTTCAAGTCAAGGAGAGAAACACCACCTCAGGATTCTATGAAGTCAGTGCGGGTGTGCCAAAAGGTTCTGTCTTGGGACCTTTCTTGTATACACTATTTACATCTTTTTTTCCACAAAACCCTGATGTGACAATCGCCACTTTTGCAGACGATACAGCTCTTTTGGCTTCAAACCAATGCCCAATTGAAGCTTTCTAGATTGTGCAGAATAGCATTAATACGACGAAAGAATGTCTAGTAAAATGGAGAGTGACTGTAAATGTAGCCAAATCAGTACACGTCTCATTTACCTCACGTAAGAAAAACTGTACACATGTCAGACTAAATGATATTCAACTCACACACCAAGACTCTGTAAAGTATCTGGGCATGCATTTGGATCGTAGACTTACTTGGCAAAAACACATCAAAACCAAGAGGGGACGAGATTAATCTAAAATACAAATGTCTACATTGGCTAATGGCAAGAAACTCTAAGCTGTCAGTTGACAATAAATTGCTTATATGTAAGTCGATAATAAAACCTATCTGGACTTATGGTATACAACTATAGGGCGCTGCTAGTGCCAGCAATATGACGATAATGCAAAGGGTGTAAAATAATATTCAGAGACAGATATCAAGCGCACCCTGGTTCATTAAAACAAGCGAGCTTCATAAACACTTTGATGTCCCATTGGTGAAAGAGGAAATTGCTTCTTGTAGTGATAACTACAAAGCAAAGCTCAAAAAACATCCCAACCATCTTGCTAGACAGTTAACAATACGTGAAAGCCTTCGCCGCCTCAAGAAAGCACGAGACATCTTCGACCAGGGTAGCTAGCATAAAAACTGACTATATAAATAAAAGGGTGTGCTCCACTGGGGGTAGCACTTAACAACACTGCTGCCTTCCACTCATCTGCTCATAGCTACTGCGGCTGATTGCACAATGTGATTAGAGAAAAAAAAAACATATTATAATTTTGAAGTCGGTGCCAAGTAAAACAAACAGGCTTAGTAATTCGATGTAGTAGTAAGCCTGTTGTAGCATAGCTATTCTATATTTTCTTAATTAATGCAATAAATATCCGCAATAATTGTGACCCTTCATTATATTAAGGAAACATGATGTAATTAATACCTTATAGTAAATCTATATTTGTAAACATTTATTAAATTAGACAAATTATAATTTCGATTTTTTTATTATTAGTATTTAGAAAACAGATTTAGCAAAGACTTAATATCACGGATTCATTATTTCACTTGAAAAATAAGGATAATTTCATGTTTAAAGTTTTCTGTATGTATGAATATGATTAAAATCATCATTTAACAAGTGAACAGTTAGAATTAATATTAATTTTAAGATTGACCTTCTATTACATAATATTTATTTAAAACATAAGGCAAACCGCGCATTTCATTGTCTATTCTCAGTCAAACGGAACCGGAATAAAATATTTCAAATGATGGCAACCTTTGCTTGCGGCATGCAATGTTGTTTGATGCGGTGTTTTCGTGATGAGAAAAAAATAAGCTTTAATTTGATATATAATTCATTAAAAAAACACATGAGTGCAAATATTAACATTAAGTGACCTGTTTAAACCAGGCAAACTTGGGCTTGCGGCAGACTGAGAGGTGGCAACCATTGTTATTCCAATTCCTTATGCGATTTTCTTTTAAATGATGTGCGATTCACATAAAAAACATGATTGTGAGTTGCAAGATGAGTGCAATTTTCTCCAAAAACGAGTTACGAAAAACATTAATTAAAGGTGATTGCGGCAGGATTCTTTTAGGCAACCCTAGTGTAATCTATTCTACTGATCCCTACAGATTTAAGCAATGGATCTTAGGCCATTTGTGTCCCTGCACTACGACGGACTGCTGCCAGTTTGTTCGTCATTATCGAGTTAATATAAAAATAGGAATTAAGTAAAAATGCAAAATTTTACAAAAGTATATTTTATTAGTAATAACTAATATTATATATTAAAATAAAAAACATGACTTATCAAATCACAGTGGAACTATGCATTAGTTAGCTACATTTACTTAATATTTACCGTAGTAAGTGGCAACGGGTAAACTTATAAAAATGCAAAAATAGCTTAAGTACAATTTGGCGTAAATTCTAGTCAGAATGGCATAAAATAACTATACACAATTATAATATGGAAATCTAAAAATAAATAAACGAACAGAACAAACAATCACTTAAAAATAACTAAAAAATATGTCTAATTAATAATGAATACGTCAATAAATGAAATTAATACAAAATAATAATATGAAAACATTCATAATAATGTTATAAAAAGATCCATATTAGTTTAAAAGTCGAATACAAGAACTATGCCTGTAATTCAACGAAAAAAAATCAAATTAGCAAGTGTATGTTAATTATAATATATTTATTATTCAATAAATTTATTTCTATGACTACTGAAAGCGTACCTGCCTTGTAAACATTTCGGCGCAGACGTCCGCGGTGCACTTGGTGGAGCCGGTGCCGTCTTCGCTCTCGAATTCCGATTCGGTTTCACATTCCGATATGACAGCTGGAGACCTCCTCCCATTGGATTTTCTAGTCAAATCCACTTCTGTGGTCAAAATGTGTTTTATGACGTCATCGGGCGTCCTTTCTTCCCTTTGTTTAGTTCGCAACTGTCGCGCCCTCTGCCTTATGTCAGCGAGGAATCCAGTAGTCAGTTCCACGCTTTCCTTGGACTCATCGTGTGGTGAAAGGTCAGTGAGAGACTGTGCCAAGTCCGACGAGGAACCTTTAGCATCGGAAATAGTGTCCAAAGATTCTAGCGAAGTCCCTAAACTTCTAAACGCCGCTGCGCCTTCGACTATTAAAACTTTATATTCGTCTTCGAATTTAGCTCTTATAATAACGCCGTTGGTGGCGGTGCCAAGTAGATACGGCTCGTTTATTTTATAATTGTATATCTCAGGCTGATAGCATTCTGACGCTGACGAAGTGAGAGAATTTGTGTCACACGTACACGGCGGAGCCCTATACGTTTCGTCGTTGATATAAATAATAGTGACCCTGTCTTCGCCCACAGCGTACAAGAACGGGCTGACGTACTCCCAGCCGTGAACTGCAGAACTCCATTTAGGATCTTCATTGCGAGTTCGTTTTCCATTCTCATCCACAAAAACGCCGCACTCCGCGTAACACAGCAAGATTTCTAGCGGTTTGCTTCGTATTTTAATTATTGCTTTGGGGGGTGAGTGTTTCCTGAACGCTGCAGCCACTATGGGTTCTTCCATCCCAAAAGATTCCAGAGCCCCCGATGGTAAGTTAATTTTCAATGGTTTCTCCCCAGCAATGTATAAAACTTGGTTTGTGAGAAGGAGCGAGGCCGGCGGGCGGTCCACTGTGAGAGAGCGTGCGGTTTTAAACTCCGCGCAGCTCGCGTCGTATCGTAGAAGGAACACGCGACGTCCGCACGCGACCGCTGTACACAAGCCCTCGGTGGAATCAGGGAGACCCTGTTAGTCAATTATAATTATGGTGAATAAATTTTAGCAATATTTACAATATTAGCGTTTAACTCGATAACCAAAAGGGGCAATACTTGTAAATTAATTTATTTACATTATTATGGGAATTAAGATAATAAAATTATTTTAATTTTCCCATTGAGGCCGTCGTTGTGCAGTAGCGAAGCGTGCGTTACTGGAAACGCGACGGTCGTGGTTTCATTCAGTAGAATAAATTATTCTTAACATTCTCTGGTAACACAAGGCAAAGCAAGACAAGTTCCCTCTGCCTACCCTGCCACAGTCAGAATACAGGGTGAAGCTGAAAAAAAGTCCGATTCTAGAAATATGAATCGCACATTGAATTAAAATGCGGCGGTAAGTAGTTAAACAGAGTGTCTCGACACTATGTGTGCTCAATTTATCTACCATGCTATGGGGTGAAATTTAATACGGAGACGTGAGTAAATAATATATAAGTATAATCTTATCATAGAATACTAACAGTAACAACATGTGGTACAGTAGTATCAGGCAGCTGCAGTGGGGCCAGACACACCGCGGGTTTCAAGTGATCAGCTCGTCGCAGTACGGAGGCGAGGGCGAGCAGCGCGCCGTGGACGAGGTGCGAGCCCCGCAGAAGTAGAACACGTCCCGCCGCCGCCCGTGCGATTTGCACGCCCGGCGCGTGGCCCCGCGGTGGCGACACGTCGCCGTCGTATTCGAGGGCGATGGGGCCACGAAGTGAGTGTAGACCGTCGGCGCAACCTAAAAAAAAATATATAAATAAAAAAATAAACTTTTTTAATAGCGAAGTACAATAAATAAACATATTATATAAATTTGTAAAATGTTGGTTACACTTTATAGTTATAATTAAAAATTAAATTAAATCAGCTTCACGCTGTATCCCGCACACAGCAGGGTAGGCAGAGAGAACCTAGTGTTAAGACACTTCGTTCCCCACTTTCTGCCGAATTCTGGAGGCATTGCGTGTTGAGTGGCAGAATTCAACGCCGCGTTTTGCCTCGACACCAGAGCGAAGAAATGGAAATATAAATTTAAGTAAATATTTCATCTCCTCGAGTGGGGATCGAACCCACAACCAGTCGGTTTTACAGTCCCACCTCGTGGTGCCGCTGCGCCACGACTGGCCTCATGATAGTTATAATAATTTAATATATTATTAAACATAAAGTTAAGGAACAAACCTATAGCAATAGCGTTAGGAGCAACATACAACGCAGTATTAGGTTCAACCTTGGTCTGTAATATAACGTGTGGGTTGTACCCGGCGGAGGGCGCGGGCGTGAGTTTCTTTATCCACTGCGAACGTTCTTCTATACTTGGACAGACTACCGCCGCTTCGTTGCCGCGATCACAGTATTCAAACTTAACCTGAATAACATAAATAGTTATTAAGCATTATTAATATAATATTGAGAAGTTATAAACGTCATCTTGGTGTAGTTATCAACGTTTAAAAGTGCGGGTTCGATACTACTCGGGGGAGTGATTGATATTTTTTATAAGAACATGCTATAACTCAGTATTTTCAAAAAAGTCGTTAAGAACACTGCCTTAACATTCACTTTTCTATACATTGTAAAAATAAGGGAGCCGGAGAAACAAAAACAAAAAATAACATAATACTATACTTTATATAGCGCTCGGTGTCACAGGTGGAGAACTTATTTAATATTATAATATATCCGTCTGGTAGGCGGCCGAGCGCCACAAAATGCTGACAAAGGAGAAGATCGGGTGAACAGCGCCGGTGGAATAGGAATTTCTTCTGTTCCCACACTTATTATTCCATCGTGGAGTAATTAGGTCGTAGGTTAAGTTAGATTAATTTACGTTTAAACAGATTATTACTGTTTTTCTAACATTAAAAGCAGCAGTCTTAGATATAGTTTAGTTTTAAATTTAATTTGTATTCCAATTTAAGATTTTATTAATGTAAGTTTATAGATAAAAATCGTATTTTCTTAACCCTCCAACTGCAGCCCTCATAACTCAAAACGAGTTTGGGATAATTATGACGAAAATAAACAATTTACTTGACATATACAAAAAACTAAAAGAAATACAATATTTACAGTAAAAGCACGATTTGCTTCATTGTGCGGCAAGTTCTTGGCGTCCGTCGCCAGGAGACGCGCTCGTAACGACCTCTCCCCACTTGTTAATTCCAGCATATGGTCCATACAGCGTGCTTGCATACGCTCACGGGACTTATCACTCCTGGAAAATTATTTTAAAGATTAGATGAAATAATCATATTATTACCAAAAACGTGAAACTATATAACATTTTTAACCTTTCCTGGAACAACATAACGTATAAGCGCAAGTTACCAACTTGAATTATAAATAGGTGTAAAACTATTTCTATAAGTACACTCGTAAATAACTTAAAATTAAAAATTAAATCAGCTTCACGCTGTATCCCGCACACAGCAGGGTAGGCAGGGAACTTAGTGTTAAGACACTCCGTTCCCCACTTTCTGCCGAATCTTGGAGGCATTGCGTGTTGAGTGGCAGAACTCAACGCCGCGCTTAACCTCGACACCAGAGCGGAGAAATGGAAATATAAATTTAAGTAAATATTTCATCTCCTCGAGTGGGGATCGAACCCACAACCAGTTGGTTCTACAGTCACACCTTGTGCCGCTGCGCCACAAGTGGCCACTCTTAAATAAATTAGTAAGATAAATTTCTTGACGTAATAATAATAATATTTCAAAAAGTGTTTACCATATCACAAGTAATGATTCTTTGTCCTCTGGAGCGTCCAAGTCGAATGTTCTGAAAACAAACATTTATTTTAAAACCTATTAAGATGATAATGTAAATATAATACAAGGTAATATATAAAAAAGTAAATAAAAAAAATAATTACCCGTGTACAATTTTCTTAGGTTTATTATCGCTTTTGCGATCTCGTCTTGGTGTCGGAGGGAAGCTAAAAACATAATTGTTTTAATATATATAATTTTACAAATTAAATCAACGGTAATATCAATTGTAATTGGAATAACATACTTTGCTTCGCAGTTGGCGTGTGCAGCAGATAGTTTTGCTCTTAAACGTTCTACTTCTTCTCTTAGCTCCCTGTAAAAATAAAACATTTTTTTTTAGTTTCACCGTATAAATAATTAGCTCTATGTATATTTTGTAAATATCATATATCAACATTGGTCGTATTTTTTAATTCAAAACAATCAAAAATTCTTATAGAATTCTTAAATGTAGTAAAAAAATAATAATAGAATATTACAGATTAGAGTAATAAAAAATCATATTAGGAGTCATTATAGTCGTCAATCAATTCTGTTTATTAAATCAATAATTATGTAGTAAATAATAAATCGCGACAAGGTTCAGGCGTGAATTTACTTTAAAAATAAATAAACGCCTGAAGATTTTTTTTTATAATAGAATTATATCATAATTATATTTATAATAGAATTATGATTAAAAACAATTACCTATTAACTCTTAGAAGTGGAGGTGAAGCTGCGGAGCGACGCCCCGAACGACCAAATAATTTGTTACTTAGGGAACACTTTTTGCGCCCTACTTCTTCAACCTTAGCCTGTAAAAATTATATAGTAGTAATTATAAACATGACAATTGTGGGTTCAATTCTCAATTGGAGGAATGAAATACAATAGAAACTCTATTATCCGACCCTCAGTAATACGGATTCGCGATTATCCGGACTACACACCAACTGTATTAAATGTACTTACAAGTCGTATCAATGCAAGCATGAACGTGTCGAATCTGACATCCCCCCCCCCCCCCGCGCCGCGTCACATCCTCGTACATCTTAAGATATCTTAATAAACATTGATTTTCACTTTATGTATTAGTTGTTTTAATTAAATTTATATCACTACGTATGTGCATACTTACATATTCTAAATACCCGATTACCCGATTTTCCATACTTTTGATTATCCGGATTTTCGATTATCCGAATGCCTACCAACAACAATTAGTCCGGTTAATCGAGTTTCTACTGTAATTTCAAAAGAAAGAAATAGTAATAATAATAATGTAGGGAACTATTATTTATATTTATAGTTTATTTAATATGTGTCATTTATATATTTCAATATTATAATTTATTTATACACACGTAAAATCATACATACATTTAATAGGATTTATATATTTTATAGTAAGTATTCGTATTTAGTATATTTATATGAAAGCGCCCGCTGCCGTCGACCGAACCGGTAAGGCGTTCAACATTCACGCCTACCCCCTTGTCGACGGCATATTTTATTCTCACAGTCGTTGCTTGCCACTCGGTGCGCTTTCCATACGTTCCTTTGTTTTATATAGTATTTTATTCCAAATTCGTATCTTTCGTGTTCTGTTATATATATATATGTTTGTGGTTGACTTTCTTATGTACTGTACCGTGTATAATTGTGATTTTTCCATTTGTGTTATCACTGCATGTACATTTAAAGTGGTGTTGATTAAACTCAGTGCTAAACGTGAGGAGACTTTTATTATTCACCATCAACACTACAATACTATAATAATATATGCAATATTTAGTTTTTATTTCAAATCATATCGTAGGAGAATTAAAATCTTATTGGTCTTAAATTTATTAATTAAATTTACGTTTAGTCTTTTTTACGAATTAACTACATACGTATTTTTATCACAAGTACGTGTATGAAACTTAAATAATAAATATATCGTAATATTTTTAAAAGAAGGTACACTACGTTATATCGAATTCTTAGACAAATAAGTGATACCTGCACAAGGTTTATCATTAAAAGTAAATAATAATTACCTGTAAAAAGTCAATAAGCTTGGCCTGTTGTCGCAGCGTGGCGTCCGCCTTGGTCTCGCGGGTGCGCCACCACGCCGTGGCCGCCTCGTGCGCCTCGCGGGCCGCCTCCGCCTCTTCCTATATATCATGACATATACAATTAACCCTTATAAAGCAGTGTTAGCAGGAGCAACCTAGTGTTAAAATTATTTTTTTACCATTTTCTGCTCAATTTATCGAAACATTGTATGTTGAGCGGCGGATGTCAACGCCGCGCTTTGTCTTATTAAGGCTATTCGCTTAATTTGCATCGCACTTTGTCTTGTTCAGGACTATTCATAAATTACGTCACGTGAATTTAATTTTTTTTTGGCCCTTGTCACAGATTCGGTCCAAACCTGGTTACATTTGTGAGACCTTCGACCTATTCGACTTATTCGAATGTGACCTATATTTAGCAACTCCATATCTAAGTAAATATTATTAAATTGAAACAGCTACTTCGAAAGTTATGTGTGTAATAGAAAGTGACTTTGTGAGTACCTGAGCATCAGCAAGCGCGGCCTGCAACTGCATAGCACTGGCGTGGTGGTGGTGCGCGCGGGTGCGCAACGCCGCGGCCTCCTCTTGCAAGTCGCGCATACGCCGCGCAGCGGTGTTCAACGCCGCGGACTGTGACGCCGCCTCGTCTTGAACGGTCGCCAGGCGGGTCTCTAACTCTGTTATTAGTGTGTCTCGGTTGTCTAGTCGTTCCTGGTGAAATATTGTTTTTATATAGTAGAATTGTAATATAAAAAAATATGTTTTGAATGTATGAAGAATAGAATAATTTTGAATAATTTTTTTCATATCACAGGTAAAAACTTTACAGTTATGATTTGATTATTTTACATTTTAATCTACATACATGAAAGTGATAGGAAACAATAGATAATTTTCTTGACTTTCAAATAACAACTATTTTAATCAAGTATCACTTAAATAAATGAATACACTATGATATTCACGCTACATTATATACAAATAAAAATGCTACAACATACCCTCATAATCTGCAGCTGCGAGGTAGCGGCCCGCAGCTGGTCCAGCGCGTCGTCCCCGCGGCGCCGCGCGCGCTCCAGCTCGGCCGCGCGGGAGGCCGCTGTACGCTCCGCTTCCGACAGCTTTGCTCTACAAGTTTCTAGCTCGGAACGAAGGCGACTTACTTCGTTCTGGTAGAAAATGATGTATGGTATTTATTTAGTATGGTACTTTTTTTGTTTTTTTTTACGCTTCGGGCTTCGAAGGGTAGGCAGCCCTTTGCCGTAGAAACTCCGTTGTCGCACTTTCCGTCAATTTCTTTGAAATATTGCGTATTGAGAAGAAAACTCAACGTCGCTCTTCTTCTCACAAGAGTAAGGAAATAAAAATAATTAATTCCCTCGAATAGAGATTGAACAACACAACCGTCACTTACTAAACACAAAAATAAGACTTTTTTAGAAACCATAAAAATTTTAACGAAGCGGAATTAAAAAATTTTAAATCTCAAGTTTTTTACAAATTTCTCTTAAAGATGCTAGCAACGTAAATAAGTTGTAACAAGCATATAAGAATTTCCACGTACATAGCTCGATGAAAACGTATGGCTTATTTGGTCAAAGCGCTTGGACGATTTCCAAGAGGCCGGGGGTACAAATCCTACTATATTAAAAATTTTAAATGTTTTCTAAAAAAATATTATTCTTTGCTAAGTGTGAAAAGGTAAAGAAACAAGAAAGAAAGGAATTTAATAATTAAAGAAGTTCCTAATATTTAAAAAAACGATGTGCCACGACGGTTTTAACAACTATTAACATTAGTCCATATTTATTGAGTATGGTACTCAATATAAGGTAAAATTCAGATTATGTATCTATTATACAATGGCGTTAGTACATAAAATTTGCCTAAAATCTCATAATTAATTACCTCAAGATCTTTATTTTTCAATTCATGAAGATCAGCTAGTTTCTCTAAATCAGTCAACTGCTCCTCCAAAAGACTACAAGCTTCTTGTAGCGCTTTATTATTCTGTAAATGTATAATTATTTAACATTATTAATTTTAATTACTATACATATAGCACAAAATTTATTATTATATCTATTTTTTACAGTATTTAAGCGTGCCCGTGAGGCTACCAACGAGGAGTCGACAGCGCGGCATCGACCCCGCAACAAGTCCGCAGTAAGTATAAAACGCAAACGTTTCGCCCAAACAAAACTTCTTAAATACGGCGGTTTGGGCCAAATTTTTGGTTTTTCTCCAAATATTTTAGTCGAACGACGATATGGATACGCCATATTGACTTTTTCTACACGATAACACTTTCTAATTATTTATTAATACATATATAATAATAATTTATAAATAGAATTAAATTGTATATGTATATTGAAATTCTAATATACACTTGACTAGTCAGAGAAGAAATAAAAATTATAGTAATGCTTATAAAGCGAATGTAATGGTCTTGTGAGTTAGTGTTTACTAAATAAGAACACAATGGCTGTTTATCTAATTATTATTGTTGTATGGAAACTTTTATATATTAATATTGTTTATGATTTATTACAAAGAACGATTATTAAGTCTTATTCACTGTTACAAACTAATCAAGATATGGTCTTCAAAAAAAAATTAAGTACACTATATTATTTTATACTAATTAAGTATACTATATGTTGTACTATCATAAGTTTAATTTATATTCGCAACAATTGCAAATGTCAAATATCTTAATAATTATATTGTGTCAATCAATATCTTTAATGTTAAGGCAATCTATATATATAAAAGGACATGTCCCTGACTGACTGAGGTAAGACGCACGCACAGCCGTAACCGCTGTGCGTAGAAACGTGAAATTTGGACAGATGTTTGTTTTCATAATCTGGACATCCACTAAGAAGGGATTTTGAAAAATTTTAACCCTAAAGGCGTGAAATAGGGATTGTAAGTTTGTATGGTTTTTTTTTAAATCGGCACCGATTTTTATAAAATTTGAAATTCAGACTCGTAAAATTATTTTATTAAACACGTGTTACATGGTTTTTTAGAATTCACCCCCTAAGGGTGCAAATAAGAGGTTAAAAGTTTGTATGGACAAGATCTTTAAATCACCACGGATTTTTATAAAAAATTTAATTCAGACTGTTAAAAATATTTTATTGAATACGTGTTTCGTGGTTTTTTTAGAATTCACCCCTAAGTGTCCAAATAAGCGGGCAAAGCCGCGCGCGCCCACTAGTTATAAATATAATACATATAAAACGTACCTGTATTAAATCATTATTACTAGTTCGCAACGGCGCCAGTTCGTCTCGTAGTTGTGCTCGTTCCCTAGAAGACAACTCCTCTTGCTCTTCCGCGTGAAGTCTTCGTTTCTCACTGTATTGCACTTCGCTCTTCAGTTTGCGAATATCGTTACGTGATCTGTGCAGCAAAAGTAAATCTTCTTCAGTTTCACGCTGTACCCCGCATGTATCAGGGTACGCAGAGTGAGCCAAGTGTTAAGCCACTTCTCTCTCCATTTTTTGCCGTATTTTGGAGATATTGCGTATTTATCTAGAACTCAACGCTGAGCTTTGACTTGACACCAGAGCGAAGAAATTAAAAAAATAAATATTTCATTTCCTCGAGTGGGGATCGAACTCGCAACCTGCCGCGTTTACAGTCACACGCTATACCCCTGCGCCACGACTGGCCCCAAAAGTAATGTTATCTTTAATAGATTGTTTGCTACTTAAACATGATTCTATTATTATAAAATAAAATCGTGTCGTGTATGTGTGTGTATTCTAATAAATCATATATCTTTGCTAATTAAGCTCAGTATTAAATGATTATTCATGATGGATTCTTTAAACGTCCCGAATGCCCAACTTTTACAATAGTTGCTTATATTTGATGTCTTATTTTTATATACTCTTTATTTATTCCTTTCATGGCATTTATTTACTAGCGTGGAATACTTTAACTGTGCGAAAAAACAACAAAAAGAATATAATAAATATAATTACAAAATTTAAAAAAAATATTAAATTAAAAATTAAATCTATTTTCTAATACCTGTCCACTTCCGCTTGGAGTATTTCATTGTGTTTCTTCAATTTCTCCGTTAACTCCTTTAGTTTCTCCGCCTCTTTCTTAACTAACTCGTACTGTGGTTTCAAAGTGGTTATTTCTTTGTGCACTAAACCAGCTTTATGTTCAGCTGATTTACGAGCTTCCACCGCTGAGTTGAGACGTTCTTCGAGTCGTTTCAAATCTCTTGTTTGTACTTTCGAGTTCAATGACAGATCGTCGAATTCCTTATCCTAAGAAAATTAAATTAGGTAACATTTTATAGGTAAAATTGATATATTTAACTTTTTATTATAGATAATTGGTTATGTACGGTTTACGTACTGATTTTTATATAGCTGACGACGCGACCTCGTTTATGACGGATTAGAACGAAATATATTTCAAAGTCAATTATTTGTACGATTAAAACGCAGTTGACGGACGGCTCGCACCGCGGATTGGCATCCAACTTAAACTTTGTAACTAACTTAATAAACTTACTCGCTAATCCTGTGGTTAATATCAACTGAAATCTACTAAGAGCCATACAGGTTAATACTTTTGAGTTAAATGTCGCCAAATTCCTTCTGCTAAGAAAATTTACATTAACTTTTACAGTGATATCAATATGTCTTCGTCTTTTATTTACTATTGAATATTTCTAAGTTGTCAATAAGTAAAAGTTTTATTTTATTCACCCTAAAATTATAATAAATAGACGGTAGTTAATTCTTCAAAGATATATAACATGCTCATTTAAAAGTAGAGATAGATATTTTTTTTATTTTAAAAAAATCTGTTTAAATGATATTTAAAATGTAATTGATTTCTAGGTATAATTATAATAGACATTACCTTCCGCCATCTCGCTAAGTTAGCAGCTCTAGTTTCCTGACGCAAAGCTGCGATCTCTTCAGCTCGTGCCTATAAAGATATATTACTGAGAAATTGTCTTTTCTAATATTTTGTAATGTATGTAGCCGTATACATATTTATAATAATCAGTTACTTTAGAATATTATTATTATTATTTAGAACATTATATTATATTTATTCAACTGTGATGGCTGGCGGTCGATTCCTCGTTTTAACTGTTGAGCTCCGACATTCAATACAGAAAGTTTCAATAATTGGAAGGAACTGGAGAAAAAAGAACTGAAACTGTAAGAAAAATAATTGGTTAAGAAATTAGACCGCCTTACCTGCAACTGAGCTTCAGCACGTTCCAGCTGCTCCTTGAGAAGCGCGACCTGCGCGAGCGCCGCGTGCGCGGGCGCGTCCGCCACGCTCTCCGTGTCGCTGCGCGCGTCCCGCATGTCCTCCCTCTCCGCTCTCTCCGCCTCCTCGCGCGCCGTGCACCGCGCACACTCTCTGTTCTCTAGCGCGCTGACTTCGCGCTCCAGTTGACGTACTAGTTGTTCTAGTGTACTGACCTTTGAATTAATATTGTATTAGTAAACTACAAAACATTTTTTATGATTAAGTTTTTGTAATCGTTATTTAATTAAAAGCAGACTAAAGTAATCTTTTAAGAAACATTATAAACAATGTATAGATATTCAATAGTTATTCATAGCATGGATTTTGGAAAATATGTCTCTTATCAATTCTAAAAAAACTCTTTATTGGATATAGATGATAATTGGTAAGTAGGTATCATAAATTATACAATATATTTTTGGCATTGTACACTCGGGAAGAAATTAAATATAAGTAAGTTTTTTTTTTAATAAAATCTGCGCAGCAATCTACAGTCAACTTTAATGCTGCCACGGCTAATTGGCTGTACCTACTGTATATCTATTTTAAAATGTGTGCAATAAAGAAGAAAAGTCGTGGCGCAGGGGCACAAATTGTAACTAAAAACGCGACTGGTTATGGGTTTAATCCCCACTCGAAGAAATGAATAAAATATTTTTTTCATTTATATTTTAATTCCTTTGCTCTGGTGTCGAGGCAAAGCGCGGCGTTGAGTTCCGCTACTCAACTCGCAATGCCTCCAGAATTGGACGGAAGGTGGGGAACGTAATATTTTAGCACCAGGTTCTCTCTGCCTATCCTACTGTGTGCGAGATACAACGTGCAGCTGATTTTTTTTTAAATAATATATAAATTAATAAATAAGTATCCGCTACCTTCTCTCTAAAGCGTGCGTCGTCATGCAGTGCAGCCGAAGCTCGTGCTTCAGCCGCCTCTAGGCGTTGCTGTAGTCGCGCCTCAGTACGCGCACACTGCTCTTCTAGAGCGGCTTCACGAGCCCCCGCCTCGCTGATACCACGTTCTAGTTCCTGTACAATATCATTTTAGTTTGGTTTAAGAGTTCCCAATGAGCGGAATCAAAGGCGCTTATTGGGAAATTTCATTTTAGCCTTAGATATAACCCGACAAGAATTTATGAATTTTATTCATGATTTTTTTGCATTATTTTTGCATATTTTATAAAGCTACGTAGGGAAACCCCCACTCACACCGCACCTCACTACTTCACTACTTTGTGAGCCTAAACGCAACACTAAAGTACATCAGAGCGCGACGATAACTTTAATTTATCGCCAGTTTATATATATATATGACAAAATGACACCGAATTCCACATATTGAATGTTATACACACGAATGTACATACACGAGTTTAACTCGTGCCTGTCCTTACAGTATTCATAGTTTTTCTCTGGTATTATGTATATTTTAATTATTCAAGCAAATAACATTTCACATATAATAAAATCATAAGAGGCCAGTCGTGGCGCGTGTAAACCGACTGGTTGTGGGTTCGATCCCCACTCGATAAAATATTTACTTAAATTTATATTTCCATTTCTTCGCTCTGGTGTAGAAGCAAGGTGCGGCGTTGAGTTCTGCCACTCAACACGCAATGCCTCCAGAATTCGGCAGATAGTGGGGAACGTAACACTAGGTTCCCTCTGCCTACCCTGCTGTGTGCGGGATACAGCGTGAAGCTGATTTTTTATTTTTTAAAAAAACATTTCAAATTCAACGCGGCTTTTGTTGATAAAAAAAAATAAAATCATAAAACAAAAAAAAACTAAACATAGTAAACACAGTAGTACCTGCACTTGTGCCGTAAGTGTCGTTATGCGCATACGCTCCTGAGTGAGTAGTACCTGCGTCTCACTTAGTTGTTGACTAGTGGCCGTCGCTACCCGTTCCTTTTCCAGGGCGGAGTTCTTTATGGACAAAAATAAAAGTTTAATTAAATTATCTTAAAATGCAGCAAAAGTCATACAACTTGAAATATTAATTTCAGCTAGTGAAACTAAGTCAATAAAACAAGTATTCATATATCAACTCAATTATATGACATTTTTTCGCTACGCGCCTAATTCTCAAGACAGATCTCAACGTCGCTCTTTTTTTTGGTACTACAGTAGGATCGTAGGAATCAAAATTAAAAACCTTAAAAAAGCTCATTCAAAATAACTATTTTTAAAAAAAGTACAGTACCTGAGCAGCAGTAATCTGATCGCGCATCTCCTCCACGGTACCCCGTACCCGCTGCAACTCGTGTTCGGTGGCCACGAGGCGCGCGTCCGCATCCCGCCGCGCGCGCGCCTCCCGCGCCGCCGCCGCCTCCGCCGTGGCCACGCGCGCCGCGTCCGCGTCGCCCCCGCTCAGCGTTTGACGGCGCAGTGCTCGCTCTTTTGCCACTGTATCCTGTGTAATATACATTTTTTTTTAATGGAAAAGGATAAGGCAAACGAGCGTTCGGGTCACCTGATGGTAAGTGATCACCGCCGCCCACGACCCCGTGCAACACCAGAGGAGCTACAGGTACGTTGCCAGCCTTTACAATTATAATTATTATGAAACTAGTCATTGTTTTTTTTTTCAGGCTGTTTCCCATATACAGCGGGTTAGGTACAGGAAATCTAGTTTTAATACCCTTCATTCACGACATTGCGGAACTCAACGCCGAGCTTTGTCTTATCAAGGCGTGGAATTAGAAAATAATTTATTCTCTGGAGTGGAAATTGCACAGTCGCAACTGTGGCGTTTGCAGTGAGACGCTATCTCGCTACGCCACGTCCGAAGTTACAAATAAGAATTAAAAAACATTATCTAAATAATAAAATAATTTGTATCATAAGTCTATACTAATATAATAAAGCAAAATGAATTTGTTTGTTTGTTTTAAACGCTAAGATCTACTGGTCGGATTTACATTTTTTTGTTGTCAAAGGTATAAAATACCACCGTGTAATTCTTAGTTAGCTTTTAATAAAGAAATAACAATAATAATGAACGCCATCGAAAGATGAAGAAGAAATCGATGTCAAAGCGGAAAGGCGCGGGGGGCGCCTTTTCCGCTATGACATCATCTCAAGCTGCCACGTAACACTTGTGCTTTAAATAAATTATATAATGTATCTGTTGGCAAATGCAGCTTAATAAAGAATTAAAGGATGTATGCGGGCGAAGCCGCGAGTGGGCCGCTAATATTGTATAAAACAATAATAAATCTATTCTAAGTCTAAAGTTATACTACAGTTACTTTTACAAATGTTACTTAACAAAACTACACACTACTTTATTTCTATTTGTGAGAGAGAAATACGAGATAATGAATATTAAAAATAAAATAAATATGTTAAATTACAAATGTATTTAAACGACTATTAGCTACCTAAGCACACAGCTAATTTTTTTACATTAACTTACTATAGGCTTCACAATGATCTCCGAAAGCCATCTATGGCTTAAATCTTGTACATGATGTATAATTTCCTGATCATCAATAAATTCACAGTTCAATATAAAAAAATATACAAAAAAGCATCTTCACGTTTTTTTTTCGGACTAAGTGCAGTAAGATAGACAGGGGAACATCAACAGTGTTAAGACATTTTGTTCCCCATTTTCTGCCCAATTTCCAAGAAATATCGTAATGAATGGCGGAACTCAATTCACGTCCATTCAAAGCAGGAAAATGAAAATAATTTAAATATAATTATTTCACCAAGTGGATATCGAATCCACTTCGATCGCGTTTACTGTCAGACATAATTTTTACACATTATTATGTATACGTAAGCAATTATTTGAAATTATTGCTTTCACTACAAGTGATAAATGTAGAGTTTTAAAGTTCACTAAGAATAAAATTATAAGATTTTTACCTTATAATGCTTATGCTGGGCTCTAGCGTCATCCGCCATGGCTATAGCACTAGAACATTCCGCCTGTAATTCTCTTACTCTCGCCTCAGCTCGTGCCAAGTCATCTTTGAGCAAATCTCTCTCAGATTTCAACTGAGATGATTCAGCCTGAGCATTTCTCAGTTCTGTGTTGGTTCTCTCCGTGATGCCGATGCTTAGTTCTTGATTAGTTCTTTGTAAGGCCATACGTTCTTCTTTTTCTACTTCTACTTGGCGTTCTAGGCGTCTGGTGGAAAATTATATCAAGATAAGACAAATATAATATGATGAGATGAAGTAAAATTCGCAAGCAAAAAGGATAAAATATATAAAGACTATAAATTTTGTTTATAAAATAATACAACAGTAAATTTGGTAATATTTCCATAACATATTATAGCAACCTTGAGAATGACGTTATTAAATTAAATATTTAACATTTGTAACTTCTAATTTTGCTAAAAAATCACTCAAAGAAAATAATTTTTAAATGTATGATTATTGCGCATAAATTGCACATTTTTGAGTATTTAAACTAAACTGTATACAATAAATATGTTTGTTACAAAAATTTTAAATTATTTTATTCTACGCATATTATGCAATGACACTATAACGCCACGGACCATATGTCAAACATAAAAAAAAATACGAGCGTAGCTGGATTTGAACCAACGTCTTTTGGAAATCGTCCAAGTGCTCTGACCACGAAGACATATGTTCTCATCAAGCTAGGTCGAAATTCTTATACGCGTGTCACAAGTTACTTATGTTGTTAGCAATAAGTAATAAGTTATATAACATCTAACTTATTCTGCAGCGCCAGCGCCGTGAGGTCGGCCTGCAGCGCGGCGCGCACGCGCTCCGCGTCGGCGTCGGCCGCGCGCCGCGCCCGCTCCGCCGCCGCGCCCGCCGCCGCCTCGGCCGCCGCCAGCTGGCCCTGCAGCGACGCCACCTCCCGGCCGCGCATCGCCGCCAGCTTCTCTGCCGATCTGGTATTAAAAAAAGTAGTCAGTGACCATCCAAGCTATACTTTCATTTTTTTTGTCACACACATATAGCAGTGGAAACAAATTTTATTGTAAAGACACTTCATTCTCCACGCATCAACCCACGCAACGACACGCTTTGTCGTAAATTAAAATAATTCATTGCCCCATTGTCGTATTTACAGACATGCTGTTCTGCTGCACGGTTTTACTCCCAGCCAGACACCTCCAAATCCTATATAAACTATAAACGCCTACAAGAATATTAGGTTCAAATAATATTTTTAAACTGAAGTACATTAGATTCGTAGGGACTTGTAATTTAGAGATGTCTGGTAGGGGGTTAAAAACATGCGTTGTCCATTGCCAAAGTGTCTGGCAATGGACAACGTCATTTCTAATATTATACCCAAGAAAATATGAAAAAAAATTAAGCTTTATAATTGAACGACAGTTAGGTACTATTTTTCGCATCTTATTTACCCAATAACTGCCAAAGTAACCACCACCCAAACTCCATATTCCCTGATAGTACTTACAAGTGTTGGGTGTACGCGTACTGAAACTTTCAGGTTTTATAAAATAAGTTTTGACCCTACTGTTTTACTATTGGCGCTGTCTCTATTATAAAAACAATATTCTGTTTTTTTTTGACGAATTATTATAAAACTATACAATATAGTTATATTTTTAATCATTTCCATATGTAACTATCATTAACTAAAACTTACTTGTAAGTGGCCAAGTCGATAGCTGTACAATCGTGAGATGCATTGAATCCACCACTGTTGTCTTCATTTTCATCAATGGCCACATATGAGTATCCTAAAATTTAAAAATCTTATATTTCTACTATATAAAACTATTTATAAAAAATAAATATATTCTATTAGGATCATCTGATGCCATCTATAAATTAAAGAGTAGGAAGAGATCTAAGTTTCGAGACATCACATTTCAAATTAATAATAATGTGATAAGGACGAGAGTGGCCAAGAAATTAAATTCCTGTGTCATAATTTATGGGATGTCATGGAATTGCTGTGACATAATTTATGTCATATCATGAAATGGAAACATTTTACATCCAAACATATATTTTAACTTACCAACAAAAGGTAAATGCCCAGCAAAAGGCGGACGGGTGCGGAAAGGAGCGGCAGAGGGCGGAGACACCTCACGATTCGGACATGGTAGGAAAGTGGCGTCCTCTGGCCCACGTAGATGTGGAACCCATGGTGGTACCTAAAAATTATGTTTTTTATTTATCGTTTTATTTATATATTTTTTTATCCTATACTTTTTTAGGACTTATGGTGTATTCCACATATAGCACAGTAGATAGATAGAAACTACTCTTAAGACACTCCATTCTAGACATACAGCCTTATTTACTGGAAATTGCGGATTGAGAGGCGAAACTCTGTACTTTGTCTTGTTACTTACAATCGTCGTGTTTATAGTCAGACGCTGTGCCGCTAAGCCATGACGACGTCTATATATTTTTTTATTATCTTTACGTAAAACGTGCGTCTTCCTACGCCAATGATTAAATGTTATCTTTTCTTATTAAATCAAATGTTTTTATAGCAACACAAGAAATAAACCTATTAATTACTATTAAGGCCATGACAACACAGTATCTGACTGTAAGCACTAGAGATGTAGATTTCTTTCCCACTCAGGAATCAATTATTTTCATGCCCAGGTAAGAAGACATGTCACAAACGAAAGGAGAGTCTTTACCACTAGCTTCCCTCCTTTTCTCTCTGCCTTTCCTGTTATATGGCGTACAACGTGGAAATAAAAATTAACAAAACATACCTGGTCCCTAATAGAATGCAATTTAAGATGAGCCAGAGCAGGATGCTGTAAAGTATCTAAATAGTTAAATCTGCGCGCAGGTGCTACACGTAAAAGGCCTGCGACGAGCCCACGCCAAGTATTTGACGGTCCTGAGGGTAGAGGGTCGAATGGAGGTTCGGAGTTTGGTTCTCTTTCGTATCTTAAAGGAAGAAATGATTTTAAATTAAAAAATAGTTTTTATTTTCAAGGTTAAGCAGGTGAAAGTATCAACACAGTTTGCTTTCATTAAGACACTTTTGTTCTTTTTTGTTTCCCACTTTCCATCGAATTTTAAAGATATTGCGTATTGAGTGGAACTTAACGCCGCATTTTGTCTCGTAAGCAAAGCAAGGGAAAGAAAATACTGAATAATTAATTTACTCAACTAGTAGGATGCATACTAATATGAAGAAATCGGTTTTGAGTGAATTGTGTGACTATCCATTCCCCAGTTTTTGCCCAATTTTCAAGATATTGTTTTATATAAATATAAAGAACAAAATCTTTTAATTTATTGTAACTTACGTTTGTATATTACTAAGGATTTTAGCTGTACTGTCGTCATCACTTGAGGAAAATGGTCTTCTGAGTGTCACCAGTTCAAATGCGACGACGCCCAATGACCAATAGTCGCAAGCAGACTAGAAAGAAAGTTTGATTATTATTATTATTAAAAAAAATGTAAATAAAGAAGCCGATCCCTATTTTCCAACAAATTCTGGAGGCGTGGCATGATCAGTGGCGGTACTCTACGCTTTGCTGCGTCACCAGGAGTGGTGAAATGAAAATATGAAATATTTTATTTTCTCAAGTGGGAATCGAACTCACAACATGTCGCGTTTATAGTCACACTTTGTGCTCCTGTACCACGACTGACTCGGGACAGCGTGAAAGAAAAGAAAAGGACGTGTAATATAAAGACCTTTTGATTTTTTTTATTCTAAACAAATTTAGGTGTTTCATCTCTGAGTACTAAGCCAGACCCGTCATATCATTTTGATAATCTTGAGTAATAAAAATATTTTTTTCTTATTATTTAAAGTCATAATTATTATAATACAGTAAAGGAAATTGTAAATATTTTTAGTTTAGTAAAAAAAATATTAATAGTTAAAGCGTGTGCAGAATAACGTAATATGTATAATAAAAAATAAATTGTTAAAATATTACGAATGTTCTCATGCAAATTTGCTCTCAAACTACTTAAGTACTGAAACTACTATAGGTGCTATAAACTACCAAAGAAACTTCCTTATTTTGTTATTGAAAAAAAATAAAAAATATTTTCTTGTGTTCACATTGTGCTTACATTTTTTTATAGTTTCATGCTATTTTAGTATTCATATTGCATTATTACTAAGGTTAAAAAAATATTTTTTGCTATAACTAACTATACTTTTGTTGAATATATAACTAAATACTACTTACAACTTAATATGGGCTTTTTAATATAATTGGTGGATGATCTCTAAAAAATATATTAAAAAAATGACTTTCATGACTCAAAAAGGAAGCGAGCATGTGTAAATAACCGATCAATTGTTAAAAACAACATTTACACTAGTGTTGGGCGTCACTGTTATATTTTTATAATGAATTATTCGTTATATTATATTTTATTTACTGTTATTTTAAACTGCTGTAATATATATTATATTATTTTCAACGTTAATATAATACAATGACAAAATGAACGAAGTTCAGACTAATTAATATCAAACAAAAAATAATAATTTTCGTTATTAGCTATATTTTAATGTAAGTAATATTTGGCCTTTCTGCTATTGAGTTAAAACTCATATTTGTGCGAGGTTGTACGATGTGAAGTTCGCCATCATTATTTTATTTCACCTTGGCTGAACTCGGTGTAGGCCGAATAACTACTAAATATTTTCAATCTTTACCGAACTGAGGCGCCACACGCCACTTTCAAAGCAGATAATGAATATTATAAATAACAGTCAGTGTTGGAAATAAATAATAATTAGAACATTAGATATTTATAATGAATTATATTATCTGCTGTTTGTTATAACGCCCAACTTTAATTTACACTATTATTGAATTATATACGTAAAGTATATTCGCGTCACACGAGATTGCACAAAATGAAACATACATTCGTATGTAAATATTGCACAATAAAACAACACGATCAACATCCCACCACCGTACAAAGTGCTGAAGCGTTAGTAAACACCCACTATGGCCATGTTAACCCGTCGGCAGTACTCGAGACACACAGTGTGGGCGGAGCAGTCGGCCAGCAGCTCCGGCGCCACGTAGTCCGCGGTGCCGCCCGCCACGCAGCCGCCCTCCGACAGCCGCGCGCACGTGCCGAAGTCGCCGAGCTTTATGTGGCCGCATCTGTTCATCATTTATAAGAAAAATTGAAGTTTATTTAGTGTAATGTTGAATTGTAAAATTTTTAAGACACTTCATACCCCACTTTCCGTAGAATTTTTCAAGACATTGCATTTTTAAGAAGAAAAATTCAACAACGCAGTTTGATTTTTTTTTATCAGACTGAGTAAATGAAAACAACTAAGTTTCTAAGTGAGAATAGAATTCACCATCGTCACGGCTTATTCTCAGAAGCTGTGGCCACGACTCCCCACATATATAAAATAAAACAGCAGGGTAGGCATAGGGAACTTAGTGTTAAGAGACTGGGGAGCGGCCCAATTTCTGCCGAATTCTGGAGGCATTGCGTTTTGAGTGGCGGAACTCAACGCCGCGGTTAACCTCGACACCAGAGCAAAGAAATGGAAATATAAATTTAAGTAAATATTTCATCTCCTCAAGTGGGGATCAAACCCACAACCAGTCAGTTTTACAGTCACCTCGTGCCGCTACGCCACGACTGGCCTCAATATAAAAAAGCTATCAAATATAAAAGCTCATATACAAAAGCTATCAAAAAATTTACATACCTGTCCAAAAATATATTTTCAGGTTTAACGTCTCTATGTACATAGCCCATTGCATGTAAAGCCTTGAGCGCGTGTGCCACTTCAGCAATATAAAACGCCGCATCTCTCTCAGAAAGTGGATTATCATGACGAGCTAGTAGACCAGCTAAGTCACCGCCATTGCACAACTCCATGACAAGGTATAGATTGGAATTGTCCTGTAAATTGTAAAAAAAAATTATTTTCTTTTCGCTTTACGCTGTAACCCGCATGTACAAACCTACATCCAAATTTTGGAGACATTGCGAGTTGAAGGATGGACCTTAATGCCGTGGCTTGTCTTTTTACCAGAGCAAAGAAAATTAAAATAATTCACTTCTCCGACTGGAGATCGAAGCCACAACCGTCATAGCGCCACGACAACGTAATAGAACCAAAAACAATGATTTTTAATAATTTTGACTTTTTGTTTGTGCATTGGTTTACACTTTACACTAATTTAGAAACAGCTTACCCGATTTAGTTGCAATTGTACTGTAATTCACTATTGTATTTTGGGCAAGTTTTGTCTTATTTAAATAGGTTCTTTAAAGAAGTAGTCTTTTTAAAGAACGACAAAATTGCTATAAATAACCGCTATATTGAATAGCACAAAACTTCATTTTTCAATATATTTAATATAATATGATAAATTAGCGAAAGTAATACAGATTAGTAAATTAATAATTATGTAGTTCAAGCGGACGACGCCACGAGCGGGTCACTAGTATACAAACAAAATTGAAAAGAAATTAGAAACAGAATAAATTTAAATGAAAAATGGTTTAGATTTTTATAGACTGTCTTTTAGTGAAAACTGCATTCAAATTCGTTTCCATAGTTCACAAGATCTGAACATACTTTACTTAGAAAGTTACTTTGCATACTATGTAAAAATATCATAATGCAGCTTCGCTATACTCGCGATAGTACTCGGTTCATACTTAACGGAGTGATTATTTTTATAATTATTTACAGGTCGGTTAAGATAATGTGTAGAATCTATCACTTTAAATGGCAAATGCAATAAATTTTCCCTAAGTACTTTGCCTTAATGACCGAGATAAGATAAGAAATCTTAAGGTATGTTTTATGCAAACCTGGAAAGCATATTGTAGTCGTGGTGTCCATTGGCCTGATGCATTTGCTAATATGTCCCTTTCATCTTCAGCACCGATAACTCGCTTGCGAGCTTGCTCCTTGCGGACGCTTTTAAGAGCGTAGACATCCCCCGTTTGTTTTTCTCTTACCATCTAAAAATATCAAAAAAAAAATGTTTTTATATATTTTGAAAGTTTCTTTTTTAAAAATTGATCTTAATTATCTTGCAAAAGGAGGAGAATTTTTTTTTAACTTAAATAAAATTGATATAATAATATTTTCGAAGTTTAGTGATGTAATCATCAGTTTTTTTCTATTTCACGGTGTTCACATATATAGTAGGCAGGGGGATGTTCAGCACACTCCATTCTCCAATTTCCCCCTAAATTTCGAAATATAGTATGTTGAATAATGGAACCGAACGGTGCGCTTTGTGTTGTTACCAGAGCTGGGAAATAAAAATAACTACAGTAAATGGAAATCAAACATAATATTTTTTTTAATTTTTTTAGTTTAATTACAAATCGTTTAAATATATGCCAGTCGAGGCGGAGAGGCACAAGCGTGCGAGTGTAAATGTGATATCGTTATGGCTGTAGTAAAAAAAAAAAAATTAAATTAGCTCCACGCTTTATCCCGCACACAGCAGGGTAGGCAGAGGGAACCTAGTGTTAAGACACTCCGTTCCCCACTTTCTGCCGAATTCTGGAGGCATTGCGTGTTGAGTGGCAGAACTCAACGCCGCGCTTAGCTTAGTTATGGCTGTAGTGAGAATTGAATATTGTGGGTTCAATTCTCACTCAAGGAAATAAAATATTTAAGATTTTCATTTCCTTGCTCTGGTTACGAGGCGACGTGCGGCGTTAAGTTGTACTCAACAGGCAATATTTAAAAAATTATAATATTATAATAATATTATATATGTGCGCCTTTAAAAGGCATGTATATTATAATTGTGTGATTAAAATAATGAGTATAATATATTACATGAACTTCCCCATAATGGCCACGGCCAATCAACTGAATTGTTTCAAAGTCTGTGAGGCAAACACGAGTTCTTCGTAAATCTGCTAATATACTACGATCTGAAAATATATAAGGTCACATTAGGTAACTTTTACCATCAGTATCACTACCTTCACGCTGTATCACGCACACAGCAGGGTAGGTAGAGTTCTGGAGGCATTGCATGTTAAGTGGCAGAACTGAACACCACGCTTTGCCTTGACATCGTGAAGAATTGAAAATATAAATATTTCATTTCCTCATGTGGGGATTGAACCCACAACCAGTTGATTTTACAGTCAAACTTTATGCCCCTGCACCAGGACTGGGATGCAGTATCACCACTGTAATCAAATGGAATTTACGAGAGCACATGATAAGAATTATCATGTTTACTAATAAAGTCTTTCAACTATAACTTACATGTACACTGGGTTACATTGAAACTATATAATACAAACTTTTAGCCTTCCTTGATAAAGAAGAGAATGAAGTATTTTTCTATTCAACCCTAGTGAACCTAAAATAGTTTCTGAAAACTAAATAAACTCTTCAGTTTTATATTACTTAATTTATACAATACAATTTATCATCACAATATATGGACTTATATTTCGATCATGTTTATAAACAAACATAACAAAACAGGTTTATAGGAAACGGGACAAACAGTGATCTTGCTCTAAAAAAACTAAGTATAATTAAAAATTTATTTTATTATATGAGAACAAGAGGAACCTTTTTTAGTTAGTAAAAGTTATTTTTTTTATTCCTTCTGTTCTCTTTTAACATCTCCATTTTTCCACAGAGATCATTGATTTATTATTATTACCCACTAGCAGCTTCGCCCGCAAACTACCTATAATTATTTTATTGTGCTGCATTTGTCAACAGATAGATTATATAAGTTATACATTGAATCACGAAAAAAAATATTTTCATAAATTTGAGAAAGCGGAAGTACTATGTGGCTGCATGCGAGTATGTCATAGGCGGCAAGGGCGCCTCCCGGGGAGCTTGAGCCATAAACAGTGTTCAATTATTTTAATTTTCTCAAAAAGTAAACATCCAAATTACATGCTATAAAGGCCAAAGATTATCTTCATAAAATTTCCTTAATGATGGAATAGCTTTCATTTTTAAATTTCAATATCTTCATTAAATAATAAATGGTGAAATATCATCTTGGAATTTTCAATAATTTTTTTGTCATAAAATGCCTTATGCATCTTATTTATGAAGATAGATATACAGTGTTGCAAACTTTATTTTAGAACTAATGAAATTAAATGTTCTTGAAGTACAACATACTTACATAGATTCAACTATTTTTGCAGTGCATGTGCTTAAAGCAATTCAAAGGACATTCATTTTTATAGTCATTTTGTTATCTAAAGCTATCTAAGAATTACACTCTGATGTTATACAGCACTCCTGGGAAATGCATCTTTTACACAAAACAAAAGAAATATTCTGAACAATAGTTGCAGAGATTTTAATATTTAAATAAACAAACAAACTCTTCCGCTTTATTATATTAGTATAGATTTCAGACCAAATAAAATAAACATAAAAATACATTTATTGCTAAGAAAAAAAAATGAAATATGGCAAAAGGTGTAACTGAACTAATGATGAATTTGAAATATTTCTGGTTTTTAAATGATAACTTCTAAGTTATCATACTATGCAACTTGCCCCCTGAGATGTTGGGCAGGTGCATATGAGAGATAATAACAATTCATCCAATTTAATTACCAAAATTTAAATTTTAATTATGTTTGAAATTCACTATATGACATTCTTTGTGAATTTGAAAAGTTGTGCCTATTTTTTGACTATGCATATATTCTGTGTTTTATTCTATTCATAAAAAATGTTCTTAAAAAATAATTTATTTATTATAAACAGGATATGTTATACTTTACTGCACAAAATTATTGCTTGAGAGCATTTTCAAACTTATATTTCAATCTTATAATTATATATTAGAAAGCAAAATCCAATACCACTTGATTAAATATGTAGAATCTTAAGATATGTATATAGAAAGTGCTGGAAATCAGTGATTTTATGTGCAGTTTTTTTTTAGTTTGCTGCTTATTATAAATCTTTCGTAAAGCATGGGAAATTATAAATAAAATCGCACTAATTACTTGTCAAAATAGCAAACAAAATACGCTACGAGTGAATGTTACTTTAAATTGTATGTATATTATATTCGCTAGTAAACATTGACATTTGAAAGATAAATTATTTACATTGGTATGGACAGGTGTTATAAATGTTGAACTTTAACAACTAACTTACATTTATCGAGGAAGCTTCGGACAAGTTCATCGCACTTTTTAACAGGATCGTCATTACACTCATCATATAGAACAGTTAAAGCGTCTAATAATGTCTCACGATCTATTTTTCTACTAAGTTTACTAGTTCCATTGGTCACTTTGCCGATTATCTGCCGGTTTAATCGAGTAATACGAACAGCAATAGCTTCCTTGGATGGCTCCATAGTAATTTTGTACTTTAGTATTATTTTAAAGTATTTTAGACATTTTATACAGTTTTTTTGTTTATATTATACTTTTGAGTCTAAAATACACGAATCAAACAATAGCCCAGTTGTTACCGTTATTATTTAAAAGTGGAAGTTGAAATGTGACAGCAAAAGAAAAGTGTTGCTAGTATATTATATATTTCAAATATTTATTCATAGATAAGCTTATTAAAATTATTTTTATTTCATATCAAGCTTATTAAAATTATTTTTATTTCATATCTAAAGATCTAACTATCCTGTGAGAGGGAAATAAAATATTTTATCTTGTGTAAAATATAATTATTGCATTTTTTGTACAATTCATTTTGAAAAAATATTTATTTCACATATTCCACATTACATTTCAAAATTATTTACACAAGTCTCTCAACATTTAATAACATTGTAGTTTTGAATAAAATATTGTTATAATCAAGAAAGAAAAACATCTTTATATAAAAAATTATCATAGTTCAAAATACTATTCTGAGGCCGTAACTAAAATGGCGCTAAAAGTATATGATTTGAATAAATTTTATAGTTTTCATTATTATTGTTATTTATGTATTTTCACAAAATAAATAACCAATATTTGAGTTTAAGACTAAGGTAAGAATTTCGTTTTAATAAATAATCATACTATATGATAAAAACTGACAGTTACTTTAAGTTTTATGAAAAAAAAAATTATGGAAAAATTGTTCCGCTGTGCAAATAGCGACAACAGTGCCCCTCGGAAATATTTCGTTGGAGTGTCTTTATCAGTGGAAACCATAAACGTAACTAGTTTATTTACGTAAAGGACACAAAACTTACATCGAAATGATCTTTACAACAATACGCGTGATTAGAGACTGTAATAAGATTTGCTTATTTCATATCTTAACCACTTTTTCCAAATATTTTTATTAAATAGATATATGATATGTACCTATAGAAAAAAAAGGAAATTTCAAGATGTTTTTTCAATAAAACTAGTAGTTATAGGGATAATACAATATTCCTAAACATTTTATTGATTTAATATAAGAAAAACAATTGAATTTATAGCGAAACCGCCAGAACCCAACGAGTTAAATTTTATTATATAAGGTACAGATGTATTATATAACCGTACTTCGTTTTATAAGCAAGCATTTATACAAAAAATATTGGCGTGGTCATTATAACAAATCACAATTATTTGATAAGCAAAACAACAAAATTTCAGTATTTTTGGAGTTTGTATATTATATATATTTTTAATCTAGCATTTCAAAAAAACCGGTATAGTCTTAATTAATATTGTTTTTAACACAATATGTCTAATAAAAATAAAAAATAAATAAAATAAAATCTTAAAATTTATTATCAAGCGACATAGAAGAGGAAAATAAAAAATTAACTATTCTTATTTTACTCGATTTTATTAACATGTTTAACTCTGTAGATTTTGATGTGTTACTTGGTATCTTTTACACACTTTACATCCTGCTGATACAGAATGGATTCCTTTTTGGCTTCAGGGTCGCAAGCAAAGATTCCTGGGCTGATTTGGTAACTGTACGTCAAGGCGGCATCCACTCTCCTCTGCTCTTTTCCATTTTTATAAATGAAATTACCAAAATCCTATCTTGTCAATACCATCTCGACGTTGACGACTTACAGCTATATAGACACGACAGTCTCGAAGAGTTAAATACTACAATTCTGATTTCGAAGCGGCTGAAGCACGAGCTTCGGCTGCATTGTATGACGACGCACGGTATATATGGGTATATATACCGAAGAGCTATTGGACACTTATTTATTCATTTATATATTCTTTAAAAATAATTATTAAATCAGCTGCACGCTGTATCTCGCACACAGTACGATAGGCAGGTAGAACTTGGTATTAAGACACTCCGTTTTCCACTTTCCGCCGAATTCTGGAGGCATTGCGTGTGAAGTGGCGGAACTCAACGCCGCTCTTTGCGTTGACACTAGGGCAAAGAAATGGAAATATATATTTTAAATAAATATTTAATTTCCTCGAGTGCGGATCGAATTCACAACCAGACGGCTTACAGTCACAAATAAATAAGAAAGTTACTATACAGTACAAAGATAGTTTATAAAAGACGTCCAGCACATTGGGAACTTAAAATACAAGGGTTTAAGCAAAGGGAACCTGGTATGAAGACACACCGTTTCCCATTTTCCACCGATTTCTGGAGGCATTGTGTGTTGAGTAGCGGAACTCGACGCAGCGCTTCGCCTCGACACCAGTGCGAAGAAATTAATATATTAAATATTTCATTTCCTCAAGTGGAAATCGAACCCACGTCGCGTCGCGTCGCGTCGCGTTTTGACTAAACACGTTAGTGCTGCACGACTAGCTTCTAATTGTATATTTATTATAATAAAATGTACATAAAAAAGTATATAAGTGCTTATCATTAATTATAATATTATTAAAATAATAATTTGAAAAATATTATATAATGCATAAATCATAGTTCAATTACGATATTATTCTCATCATCTTAAATAATAATAAAAAAGAAATAATTTCCTTCACGATATCGTCAATGGCTAATGAGTAAGCAATAGAGCCTGTTTATAAAAGACGTTGGGAGGCATTTATTGCCAGTTTTGTTCTCGCTTAGCTAGAGTTTACTGTGTAGTATTATAAAATTAAATATTCTAATAGTTTCTTTGTGGTGTTCTCATTATGGCGTTTCTTGAAGGACCTTCGATAAAACAGATAGAAATGATAAAGCAAGAACTTGGCGAGGGGCCTGATGATTTGGAAAGGGGCGTTAGGGACCTTCGGAGTATGTGCGCCGCCAACCCTTATTTGCCAAATGCAGATGCTTTAGGTAAATATTTTTTTTTTCATAATTTAATTTAAAAGTATGCATAATATAATTATGTTATACGTTTCAATTTTACTACTAAATATTTTTGCGAGATTTTTTTTATTTTTTTTAAATTTTATAAGTCATGTTTATTATTTATACTTTTAATAGAAATAAAAATATAAATAAAATGTTTACATAATATTTAAATTTGACAAGTGATCTATTTAATTTTAATAATTTTTTTGTTATAATTTTTGTGTTAATTTAATTTTTATTTTAATTCTTTTATAATATTTAGTTTATATTAAAAATCTTTTAAGTATATATATTTTATTTAACTCGATTTCAAATTTCTATTTAAACAAAATATTAAGCTAGAAGCGAGCTGCTTTAGTTTCATTCCGATCCATGATCATTTAAAACATCGTTTCCGCTTGAATTAATTTATACAGAAGAAAATTAAGGGTGTTTCTTACCGCCGTGTTTTTTCGGCTTAAATTAAATGATACAAAAGAAAATTAAGGCCAAAAAATAATAAAAAAATCATTGAATTTATGCATAGGTATAAAAAAAATATACCTATCCATTACGAAGTAAGACAAAAAAACTTACTAGATAGATGAATAATATTAAGTATTTTATTAAGAAGTATTTACTCATTTTTAATGGGTCTCATAACTCTTTGAGTCTATTCACTGATTTGGGAAGCCATTTCCGTATGGTATGGTGATAAAACGTAAGACAATTTATGTCCAAGAGCACATCTAGGAATACAATAATTATAATCTACATATTGGATTAAATCCTTATTTTCAGCCTTGTTTTGATTCCTACTTCGAATAATTTTGTTTTCATAGGAATATTTTTCATGTGATTTAATTTTTTATTTTCATTTTTATGATTTTTATTTTTATCTTCACATATTGTTCCCAGAATTACCTTCCTGTATCGTTCCGTTACTTTTCTTTAGAAAACTAAAAAGGTATATATTTTGAAAAATAGATTTCATAAAATCGACCACAAATCCACAACACTATCATACTGTTAAATATTTTTTTAGATAATTTTTAAATTTAAAAATAGAATGTTACAGAAAAACGCCTAACATTCTAATTTCCTAGGAAAGTTACATTTCCACTTTAGGTAGAGGATCAAATTAGTTTGTAATAATCCCACATTAATTACACATACCCGTCACGGGAATAAGGGGAATTACTGGTACACAAACGCAAAAACAGACAAACATTTTAAAATTCTTTGTTTCGCGTTCTATAACATTAAACAACTCTTCAATAATAAATTTTCTCTTATATCTTGCATGTACAGACAACGATCAGTTTTATAACATATACATATGCATGTATAGACAATAATGTATTTTTTCTTAATATATATATATATTAAAGAATGTGGGAATTTGATTATAACATGTTTTATTCTGGACTTAAATATTTTTTTCCTTTTTTTATTTTTATTAAGTTTCAAATTTGTTCATGTCAAGTTTAATTAAAATCGTTTCTGCGGTTTAGCCGTGAAACAATGACAAACGGACAGAGCTACTTTCACATATTTTAATTTTACAATATAAAATATTTAATAGGTTCACATTTATAATTCAGTTCTCAGCCTTCTGATATCAACGAACCACCAATGCCTTTTTTGTCTGTGCCATAATAAAACACATTTCCGTATTTTTGACATATAATTTGTGTAGGAAGCACGGAAGTAGATTTCTTTATCACATAGATATTATAATGTAATATGATATCATATATGTATATCCGATCGAATTTCGTTATGTTTAAGTTTTAATAAGGCTATTTAATAGATATCCTATTAAAATATTTTGTTATTTTTTTATATTAATTATTAATTGCAGCAATGATTTCCGCCAGGCAACACGCAATGCCTCCAAAATTCGGCGGAAAGTGGGGAACGGAGTGTCTTAACACTAGGTTCCCTCTGCCTACCCTGCTGCTTGCCAGATAGAGAGTGAAGCTTATTTAAAAAAAAATTGTGGTTTTTTGACGTTGTTATGTTGAAAATACGTAAAAGTGTCTTAACACTAGATGCCCTCTGCCTATCCTGCTGTTTGCGAGATACAGCGTGAAGCTGATTTAAAAAATATTTTGTGGTTTTTTGACGTTGTTATGTTGAAAATACGTGAAAAATATGTTTTATTAATTTTCTAAATAATTAAAAATAAAAATTTATTAAATGTTAATATTTATACCTTAATTATACTTTACTATGTTGATAAATTAAAAAAATATATATAATGCAACATAAATTAAATTCTTTTATACTAAATTAGGTATTATATGTGTAATTATTACAAAATAAAATATGTAACTAATTATATCGGTTTGTCGTTCAACCTCAATGGTGACTTACTAACCTTGTTCTCTTACTTTTATTGTTTACATGCAATTAAAGCACTAACTTGCGTTTTTATTCTGACTTTGTGAAATGTTGCAATTGTGTTCAAGTTCTCTTTTAGTTTAGTATGCGATATCGATGTTGTTTCGTAAACGCTCTTGAGACGATATTTTATTCTAAGAACGTATAGTTTAACAAATACGTATCTGTATAAAAAAGTTTTATAAAGAAACTTTAAATTAAAAAAAAAAAAAAAAATCCGGTTCACGCTGTATCCCGCATACAGCAGGGTAGGCAGAGGGAACATAGTGTTAAGACACTCCGTTCCCCACTTTCTGCAGAATTCTGGAGGCATAGCGTGTTGAGTGGCAGAACTCAACGCCGCGCTTAAACTCGACACCAGAGCGAAGAAATGGAAATATAAATTTAAGTAAATATTTCATCTCCTCGAGTGGAGATCGAACCCATAACCAGTCGGTTGGGACAGTCACACCTCGTGCCGCTGCGCCACGACTGGCCTCAACCTTATTTTAAGATTTTTCTATTTTATTATTAACTAATCAACAAATGTTTGGGAATATTGTTATGCTAAATATTGTTAATATAGTAAGTAATATTTATAAGGCCATCGTGCCGCAGTGGGACAGAGTGTGACCGTAAACTTGAATGTAAGTTCGATTCCTACTCGGTGGAATTAGTTATTTTCATTTTCCGGTTCTGGTAGACAGAACACAACGTTGATTTCCACAACTCCCTATTTTATTTTGATATAATGTCAACCAAATTGGGCCAAAATTGGGGAACAAAGTCTATTTATTACTAATAAAACTAGATTTAGAAAATTGTTACGGGATGTTTATTCTATAAGTATCAATTCAGGGTAGAATAAGAACAAGAACATTTATGTATATGTGACATTTCGTTCTTAATTTTGTATTTTAATGATTATGGTACGCGTTCATTGACTTTGTGCTTCCAGGCGTGAGAAATGAAAAAAAATTATATGACTATATAATGATATAATAATATATTACTATATTAATATGGTGAGGCCGGTCGTGGCGCAGCGGCACAAAGTGTGACTGTAAAACCGACTGGTTGTGGGCTCGATCCCCATTCAAGGAGATGAAATATTTACTTAAATTTATATTTCCATTTCTTCGCTCTGGTGTCGAGGCAAAGCGCGGCGTTGAGTTCTGCCACTTAACACGCAATGCTTCCAGAATTCTGCAGAAAGTGGGGAACGGAGTGTCTTACACTAAGTTCCGTCTGCCTATCCTGCTGTGAGCGGGATACAGCGTGAAACTAAAAAAAATATAATAATATATTATTATATCACATTTTTAAATGTACATAGCGTGAAATCGAACCATCAACCATCTCGCCTATAGTGAGATATTTATTAACAGCGCCACGGTAGCCTTATATATCAGGTGTGTTATTTTAAATATAAAATAACATATTGATCGGAATTTGGCTCATCTTGATGACCGGTTTAACAACTAAAACTAAACAAGAATGCGAAAATATCGTAACGGTGTGTATATAATTGCTAATGCCTTTTTAAATTTCATTTAAATATAAGATATATTTCCAACTTTTAAAATTATTTTTTACTAGCGGACGCGCGCGGCATTGCCAGCTTATTTGCACCCTTAGGGGTGAATTCTAAAAAAACACGAAACACGTGTTCAATCATAATATTTATAATAGTTTGAATTTAAATTTTTATAAAAATCTGTAGCGATTTAAAAACTTTTCCATATAAACTTTCATTCCCTTATTTGAACCCTTAGGGGGTGAATTTTAAAAAAATTCTATCTATATATATAAATGGACATGTTCCTGACTGACTGAGGAAAGACGCACGCACAGCCGTAACCGCTGTGCATAGAAACGTGAAATTTGGATACATGTTTATTTTCATAATCTGGACATCCACTAAGAAGGGATTTTGAAAAATTTTAACCCTAAAGGGATGAAATAGAGGTTGAAAATTTGTATGGATTTTTTTTTAAATCGGCACCGATTTTTATAAAATTTGAAATTCAGACTCTTAAAAATATTTCATTGAATACGTGTTTCATGGTTTTTTAGAATTCACCCCTAAGGGGGCAAATAAGCGGGCGAACTTGCGCGCCCCCACTTGTTTATATATATAGATAAAAGATAGATAAGCAACGATATTTTGAAAAAATAAAAATGAAAGTGTTAATGTAATTAGCGTTAAACTGTATACATCAAGCATACATCAAGGTAGGCAGAGCGAAGTGTGCCTTGTGTTAAGACACTCCGTTCCCCATTTTCCGCTGAATTCTATTTTGCATTGCATATTGAATGGCGGAACTAAAAGTCGCGCTTATCCTCGACACCGGAACAAAGAAATGAAAACATACATTTAAAACAAATATTTCATTTTCTCGATTGGGGATGGAACCAACGACGATACAAGATACGCGCGAAAAACATAACTCTTCCTTAGCAGTCGGGAAAAATATAGATATATTCCGATTCAAATTGTATCAAAATCAGATTAACAGTTCGGACGTGAAAGAATTACAAACTTTCATATTTCATGTTTATTAGGTATTGGAAGCCGAATTTCAGAAAAAGCTCGAGATCCACAACTTTTGTACGGAACCCTCGGTGTGCGAGCCTGACTCGCACTCGTAAGGCATTTCATTTACGGCTCCTTTTTGTGCCCCTGCGCCACTACTGGCCTCTGAAAATATATTAATAAATATTTATTTTAACAAAGTAGAATTTCTATTTGTAATTGTAATTTACAATATACCTATAGAAGAATTTTAATATTTGAATTCATTTGTTCTGTGCGTTGAAAATGTATTTAAAATAGTTAGTATAAATATAGATACACATATAAATAAATACATATAAATATCCAATTTATATTGCGATTCAATTTTTTTTAAAAGGAGTTGTATTTAAAATTAACATTAAACCGGTATTTCCACTGACTCGTTTATTAGAACCTAGAAGTATTGTTTTGAAGAAAAAAATCCTTGGAAATTCGGCATAGGTAATTTTATTTTATGTCCTACATTTATTATATCAATATTGCGTTCGTATTCCGCGTGCCATTGATATGTATTTAAATATTTAAATATACATATTAAATATATAAAGAGATTTTTATATTTATTACTAGCGGCCCGCCCACGGCTTCGCCCGCTTAAAATACATGATTACTGATTTAAGCAGAATTGATTGACAACTATAATAAAATAAAATAAATAAATAAATCAGCTTCACGCTGTATCCCGCACACAGCAGGGTAGGCAGAGGGAACCTAGTGTTAAGACACTCCGTTCCCCACTTTCTGCCGAATTCTGGAGGCATTGCGTGTTGAGTGGCAGAACTCAATGCCGCGCTTAACCTCGATATCAGAGCGAAGAAATGGAAATATAAATTTAAGTAAATATTTCATCTCCTCGAGTGGGGATCGAACCCACAACCAGTCGGTTTTGCAGTCACACCTCGTGCCGCTGCGCCACGACTGGCCTCACACCCTATAATAGAATGACAAACAAATATAAAGACAACATACAACAACATATATAATATAAAGACAACTATAATGACTTCTAATATGATTTTTTGTTACTTTAATCTGTAATATTCCATTATGATTTTTTTACGACATTATCGTAACTTCTGTAAGAATTTTTGATTGTTTCGAACTAAAAAATATGACCAATGTCGATATTTGATATTCATAAAATATACATAAAGCTAATTATTTATTATATATATACATATATATATATATTTGTAACATTACGTTCTTTTTACCTATGCTATGTTTTTTAAAGCTCTGTTAAATGTGCTGATGTCACTTAATAATTGTACTGCTTCAGAAACAGTCTTAAATGTAAAATTATTAATTTGGTTAAGGATTCATAATATTCTTTGTAAAATAACTGTAATGTTTGCATATTAACTCCTGTTTGCATATTATTAGATAAATGAATAATTGGTAAATATGTAGTTATTACAGAGTACACGTAGAAAGGATGTTTTTAGGCATTTTTATATAGATTTATTTCAAACGAACGAACGAACCAAAAAATCTATGTATTTACTTGATATTTCTTTGAAGATCAAATCGTTCTTTATCTCTGTGTTGAATTAATTACGATTTAAACTTTACTGTTACGATTTATGAAGGTAATCATCTCTACTAACAATTCAATTTTGTTGACTTAAAATAAATAAATCAGCTTCACGCTGTATCCCGCACATAGCAGGGTAGGCAGAGGGAACCTAGTGTTAAGGCACTCCGTTCCCCACTTTCTGCCGAATTCTGGAGGCATTGCTTGTTGAGTGGCAGAACTCAACGCCGCGCTTAACCTCGCCACCAGAACGAAGAAATGGAAATATAAATTTAAGTTAATATTTCATCTCCTCGAGTGGGGATCGAACCCACAACCAGTTGGTTTTACAGTCACACTTCTTGCCGCTGCGCCACGACTGGCATTGTTTACTTTATTGTATAAAATATTGTATAATAGTGCTTAAAAATATATATTTTTATCAACAGTCATATAATCAAGACGCGATTTTTATATAACATTCGCTGGCAAGCTAATGCCTTGAGTTCATTCAAATGACGATAACTTTTTTTTTAATGAACCGATTTTGATGAACCAAACTTTAGAACCTAAATTGAGTTAAAACAAAGCAATTGGTGAAATTTTCAAGTAAATCGGTTCAGTAGTTTCAGAGAAAAATGCGGACAACAATATGTCGACAGACAGACAGACAGACAGACAGACAGACAGACAGACAGACAGACAAGAAATTCAAAAAAAATCTTTTTGCTTTCTATTAGTCTTTTTAAGTGTCCCTCTATCCATTTCAGTCAAAATTACTAAATGTACAGACAAAATATTTTTACTGTCTTATTATATATAGAGATAGAGATTATAAATTATATTTATTGTGACCCAGCGGGACACCGTCTGGTTTTAAACGCGATAGCTGTGGACGCGATGCCATTTGGAGTATATGAGCTATTTATAGTCGCTCTGACTAGACCAGGGGTTCCTAACCTTTTCTTGATCAAGGACCACTTTTATATCATTCATTCTTGGTAGCAGGGACCACTATGCATGTTGGTATAATTAAAATTAACTGTGATAATCAAACAAAAACTTCGCCTCACCATCCCCAGTCATAAAATTAAAATCGTTCGCGGACCATAATAAAACTTCTGCGGACCACTGATGGTCCGTGGACCACTGGTTGGGAACCAGTGGAGTAGACAATGCACGGCGTTGAGTTCTGCCACTCAACATTCAGTATCATTGAAGATATTGTCCTTTTACAAAAACGTCTTCAATCACTATGTTAATTTAATAAGAATAATGTTTAAACTTTAAAGTAATTGTGAACACAAACACAACTAAAAAAACTTAAAATATAAAATGCAAACCACTTTATAGATCAAATTTCTTGTACGTAAACAAGACGCCGCGCCGCCCGCTGCTGAGCGACGTCAGGTCGCGTCTCGACGGAATACAACTTTTAAAAAACAGTGAAACTTCGCAAATCCTGGCCCGATTTTGATGAAACCAAAACTATTCTACTTAATTTTGTTTATTTTCTTTATTATCTGCACGAGTACGCGCATTAAAGACATTATCATATATTGTTATAGTAAAATTTTGATGTGTTGGTGTGAATCACGATGGTTGATAGTCATGTTTTCAAAATTGCATTGGTTGTGGGATTCAAATTTTATAACAAATATTAAATATTTATGATGCTTTTTAGTTTAACAAAGTAAGCTTTTAATTTTTATGTACTTTTAGTTACATTTGTGTAACTTTTAGGATTTGTGTGTTTTTTCTTTACAAAAATCGGTTAAATGCAGTCGGTCTTATTCATTGAGGGTTATGATACCTATAAATACACAATATACCTATAAATTTCCATTTTGTCCATTTTTTTCTTTTCCAAAATCAGTCACTTATTGCCGATTTTCATAATTTTAACTTCACCGGAACTACAAGATATACTCTGTAGGTTTAGATTACGCGACGAATTTCATTCAAAATGCAGCAAAAACGATACATAAACCGCTCGTGTCTTCTGATTGCACTGATTGTCAAAAAGGTTTTTTTTATTATCCTCCAAGGGACCGTAGCCCTGGATATTGATATTAATTTTAGCCTGATACATCCACGTGATCTCCTAATAAATGGTATTGAAAGACCGTCACACAGACGGACAACAAAGTGATCATATAATAGTTCCGTTTTTTTTCTTACCTAAATCCTAAAAAGGAGGATAAATTAATAACATTCATCTATTATAAATAAAAATTCTATAAACTACTATTGACTGATATCTCCTTCGTCGTGGCGTAGCGGCACGAGGTGTGACTGTAAAACCGACTGGTTGTGGGTTCTATCCCCACTCGAGGAGATTGAAATATTTACTTAAATTTATATTTTCATTTTCTTCGCTCTGGTGTCGAGGTTAAGCGCGACGTTGAGTTCTGCCACTCAACACGCAATGCCTCCAGAATTCGACAGAAAGTGGGGAACGGAGTGTCTTAACACTAGGTTCCCTCTGCCAGCAGAGTTGCTGTGTGCGGGATACAGCGTGAAGCTAATGCCTATAAGTGTTTACAGTCGACCAATGCAAAGGAAAATAGATATAGGTATTCCTATTTATTTCTAGGTACTATTAAAGTGTCTATTCAAATAAATTAAGTATTTATTTTGTAGTAATCTAAGTAGATTTAAGTACATCATTTTCATTTTTATTCTTTGATTGATCTTATATTAATTTATTTATAATAATTGTTATGTCATCATGACGCTGTTTGGACGAGATGAGAGCTGATAAATTAACTCCATAATACATTATTAAAATATATTTATTTAAAAAAATAAATAAATAGTTTATACATAACTATTCTCTACCATAATTTGAGTTCAGCAATATAATAGGTAATTTACTGTAAGTTGACTGTAAACACGACGGTTGTGGATTCGATTCCCACTCCCGATATGAATTATTATTAATGCCCGGCATCGAGTTCCGCCACTCAACACGCAATGTTCTCGAAAATTCAGCGGAAAGTGTCAGAGTGTCTTAACACTAGGTTCCCTCTTCCCTATCCTGCTCTATATACTATTAGTAGTTTGGTAGTATTTATAGTATACATGGTGGAAGAGACAGCGCTTCTTTTACGGAAACGGCATATAGGGTAAAATATTTCAAACTCATACCTAAAGAAATGAATCAAGATAACTCAACAGATTAGACGTAAGATTTTTTTTTCATTTTACGATGTTTATCCATACCTGTATTTCGTAGACGCATCCTACTACACAAATATACTAAAGGTTAAACAACTTTGAACTTTGCCGCCAATACCAACGACTCGATTCCGGAATGAGGCGTATGCGACGGTTTCCCTTTGATAGGCTTATGTGTGCGTGCGTCGTTCTTGACAAATAGCGTTTTATTTTAAAACGACAATTTTATTATTTATTTTGTTTGAAAAAATCACTTTTTCATTTTTGGGGAAAAATAATTGTATTAGGCTTTTATGGAGTAGTTAAAACTATAGTTTCAGTTAAAGTGGTACTGACACTTCCATCCTGTATTTTTTTTATTTTATATTTATTTATCACTTATATTTCATTTGCGTAGATGATGGAGTAGATGTATATGTTTATCTATACCAAACAACAAATAAATGATTTTATAAGTACATACTCATTTAAGAAGTTAAATTACTTATGTAAATTAAGTCTTTAAGTATATTGTTTCAAACAGCTTGCTCAAAAATACATTCTTAATTGTCATACAAGTGACGTTTAACAACTCTGAGACAGTTTAAAAGTTGTTCCACAGAAAAGTAACGTAGGTAATTAAATCCAGGGCCGTATGGGTATGGTGGTGACATTGTCACTAGTTTTACTCGAGACTCAGTTATTATAACTATTTTGAATACTGTGTTAGGGGTTCAAATCTGACTCCATATTTATAAAATATTATGTAAAGTTTTTTTTTTTATCCAAACGGATTTTATTTGTCTTTAGGCAAGGTTCATTGAGGAACAGTAGCAGGTAATTGAGTAGCGTCTCAAAATAAGTTAAAAAAAAAAGTTCAATATTAATAACACCATCAAGCCCGGTTTCCATCGCGTAAGAGAAAGGCGGTGCTTAGAAAAGACTCCTTGCATTCTCTTTCTTTACACATAATTACTACGTTTCGCTCCCTAGACCTGAATGACTTCATTTCAAATTCCTCTGCCCGCTCGTTCCTTTTTTTTCGAACTTGGGGATAATGCTGTTAGCCCTACTAGCTTTAACAGCGACACCAGTTGGATAGGGAAGAGGGTACTCTGTCCCTGAAGAAATGCAAGCACTATGTGGCTGCCTGTGAGGAACTCGGTCCTTTCCGCTCAACTATTTATTTATTTTAATATTTATACATAGGTGGAAATACAAGTAATAAGATCGTCGTGGTGCAGAAGCATGAAGATGTGACTGTAATGCGACGGTCGTGGGTTCGACGTGGGTTAAATAATAATTCATTCCCTCGTGTGGGGACACGAGTTCCGCCCCTCAACTTCATAAATTCGGTGAAAAACGGAGTGTCTGTATGTTCCCTCTGCGTATTCTGCTGTATTCGGGACGCATATAGCGTGAAGCTGATTTAATTTTTTTAATTTTATTTAAATAGGTATACAGTTTACTCTTGGGAGTACAATGTAGTCCTTAATGAGCCCGCTCCGCTCGCAATGGAAATAAGAAAAAAACGTGTAGGTAAAAAAATATTAGAGGCCAGTCGTGGCGCAGCGGCACAAAGTGTGACTGTCAACCGACTGATTGTGGGTTCGATCTCCACTCGAGGAAATGGAATACTTATTTACTTTTATTATTTCATTTCTTCGCTCTGGTTTCGAGGCTAAGCGCGGCGTTGAGTTCTGCCACTCAACACGCAATGCCTCCAGAATTCGGCAGAAAGTGGGGAGCGGAGTGTCTTAACATTAAGTATCCTCTGTCTACCCTGCTGTGTGCGGGATACAGCGTGAAGCTGATTATTATTATTAAAAAAATGTTACAAATTTTCATAAAAAGTATTGTCCACAGAAACACAACTACTCCAGGTGTTTCTACGTGGCTGCCGAATGGACTTTGAGAGAGCACGAAAGAAATTGGAAACGTTTTGCTACGCACGGTCACGATTCAGAGATCTTTATGAACATCGATCTATAACAGAACCGCCACTAAATGAAGTTTGCAAATTTTTGTAAGTAAATATTAGAATAACTCTTAACCGAAATCTAAAAAATAGCTGTCAGTTTTGCGGTCCGGAAGTCTAATTATAGCTGATACATTATGTCTTATAATAAATAAAAATATTAATCAATATATTCATACTGTATAATCAAAAAATGAAGGACCAGTCGCATCGCAGAGGCACAAGCGTGAGATTATAAGCCAAACAGGTTGTGGGTTCGATTCCCACTCGTGGAAGTTAAATATTTCATATTTTTATTTTGGTTCTGGTAACGAGTCAAAAGGTACACACAGGCACACAAATGAACAGAAGTGTCTTAACACAAGGTTCCCAGGTTCCGTCTGTCTACCCGGCTATATGCGGGATACGAAGCTAAAAACACCTTTGTCGCTTTTTTTAGATTTGTATCCAAATCTTTTTGAAATTGCGCGACATTCATAAGGTTGTGCTTATAACGTGACAGTCCTGGTTCTGCCAGGTTGAAGCGAGAAACCGCTTCTGTCATCACAATACACACATATTTGAAAAAAATCACGGTCATTTTAGTAAAAATATCACTTCCCTGTTTTAATTTTTATGAAAATAAATTTTATTTTCCTCGATATCTTAGATAATTGATAAAGAGGATGTATATTAATATATATTAATTTATGTATCTAACGTCATTTAAAAATGTATATATTAATAATATTTATTAATAGTGAGCTTCCTATAGTGCATATTAAAGTGTTAATTAAATTTGAATTTTAAATTTTAAGTAAATATTTTTTTTTATTATATCTTAATATTTATTATTAAACCATATTAACATTTATAATAATCATTTAATTAATAATAATTAAAAAAATCAAATCAGCTTCACGCTGTATCCCGCACACAGCGAGTAGGCAGAGGGAACCTAATGCTAAGACACTCCGTTCCCCACTTTCTGCCGAATTCAGGAGGCATTGCGTTTTAAGTGGCAGAACTCAACGCCGCGCTTATTCTCGACACCAGAGCGAAGAAATGGAAATATAAATTTAAGTAAATATTTCATCTCCTCGAGTGGGGATCGAACCCACAAACAGTCGGTTTTACAGTCACACTTCGTGCCGCTGCGCCACGACTGGCCTCATTTAATTAATAATAATAAATTATATAATATTTATATACAACGATTTTATAAAATGATTACTTATCTATGTTTAGTAATTTGACGTTACACAGCTGACTAAACTCATATTTTAATTTTCCTCAAGATGCAGGTCAAGGAATACTTTCTTAGCGTTTTTCTTTGTTATTGCGAAATAGCGAATAGTGCTGCACATTTTTCATTCATAATATTATTCTGTAATTTTTACCCTAAAATATATTTTATTATTTTTTTATTTGCGACCAGTCGTGGCGCAGGTGCACAAGAGTGTCTCTGTAAACGCGACAGGTTCTAGGTTCGATTCTCACTCGAGAAAATGAAACGAAAATATTTCATTTCTTCGTGTTAGAATCGAACCCAGAACCTGTCGCGTTTAAAGTGGACTTTCTTATGACCCTGCGCCACGATTGGCCTCAATTATTATTATTTAAATAATTATTGCGTCGACAACATACTTGTACATTGTACAATCATACATACGAGTATGTAAGCGTGTAAGCAAATTGGCTAAGCTAAAAATAAGAACAAATATTTATCAATAAATATATTATCATTATAAGACTAATGCGTAGCGTTGTGGGTTCGATTCCCACTTGAGGAAATGAAATTTTGTTTATCTTTTTTCTATCCTTCGCTCTGGTGTCAAGGCAAAGCGCTGAGTTGAGTTCCGTCACTGAGTTCCGTCAATGCAATGCCTTCAGAATTCGGTGGAAAATGTGGAGTGGAGTGTCTTAACACTAGGTTCCCTCTGCCTTGCTGTGTGATAATTTATTATTACATATATTATCAATTAAATATGCCTTTTTTTTCACAGAGACATAGTACCTCTTCCCAAGCTAACAGACGAGGGTCACCGGGTTACAATATTCAGAGTGCGACCAAACTATCCTGAAAGTGCAGCTGATATCAGTGCAACTGTGCGCGCTATATTACTGATAAGCGACGTACGCATGCACGACGAGACGCTTATAGCTGGTGACGTCTTCATATGGGAGGTGGGGCCTTTGAACTTATTTAAATTAAAGAAATATTTTTTTTTATTCTATATTATTATCATTTTATGATAATTAAGCAAATAATATTCTCTTAGACGACATGTTTGTAGTGTATAATGAATCACAAATATTTTAGAACAAGGTTTGGTAAACTAGTTTCGGTTGGGCCGTAAATTAAATTATTGCCTAGAGGATTGAAGGTTGCGAGTTTGATTCCTGTTGTAATATAAATGTTGTATGTGCAGTTTGTTCCGGTACGACGATTGATTTTAAACAATTTGCATTTGGAATGAGTTTACATATTATTATAATAAAACAACCTAATAAAAAGATCACACAAATATATTAGGAAAATAATGAAATTAAAACATATGAAAATAATGAATTTTGTTATCTATGCCACCATTAAAAAAATATTCAGCTTCACGCTGTATCCTGCACACAGCAAGGTAGGCAGAGGGAACCTAGTGTTAAGACACTCCGTTCCTAGTGGCATTCCGTGTTGAGTAAGCATAATATATACTTATAAGCTTTATTATGTTCATAATACATACTTATAAGGGTTCGATCCCCACTCGAGGAGATGAAATATTTACTTAAATTTATATTTCCATTTCTTCGCTCTGGTGTCAGGCTAAGCCCGGCATTGAGTTCTGCCACTCAACAAGCAGTGCCACCAGAATTCGGCAGAAAGTGGGGAACGGAGTGTCTTAACACCAGGTTCCCTCTGCCTACCCTGCTGTGTGCAGGATACAGGGCGTAGCTGATATATAAGTGTTCCTTCCTCCAGGCGTCGCACGTGCGCGCGTCCATAGCGGCGCGCGTGGCCGCGCCGGCCAGCGCGGTGCGCCGCAGCATCCAGCTGGCGCAGGCCGCGTACCCGCAGCGCATGCGCCGCATACACGTCGTGGGCGCGCCCTCGCTGGTCGCCTCCTCGCTGAACCTCATGAGGTCCTGCGTCAACGAGAAGATTAGGAAACGGGTACAAATATTTCATTGTTGAATAATTGTTTTTTTTTGTTTCACAGTGTATTCCATATATATGAGGGAATATAGTGTTAAGGCACTCCGTTTCCCACTTACAACCCAACACCGCGCCTTGTCTTTTTTTCTAAAGTGAGAATGTGAAAATAATTCTTTTCCCCCGAATGCCAATTGAACCCACAACCGTCGCATTTACTGTCAGATGCTGTGCAGTTGTACCTAAATTATTTTACATTATATTATTAGATTTAAAAATTTCGTATTTTTAACGTAAAATTAAAACTAGAATGGTGAAGTCATTTCTATACCTGTCACGAAGACCTTGACAATGAACTCAATGATCGGGGACACTATTCAGTTCATAGAAGAAATTATAAATGCAAATACCTATAATTGCTTTTGTAACTTATTCCTTTGTCCTTTCTTAGAAAAATAGGAACTAAGTAGTAAAACTCTAAATCAAAAACAGCTTCACGCTGTATCCAGCACACAGCAGGGTAGGCAGAGGTAACCTAGTGTTAAAACATTCCGTTCCCACTTTCTGCCGAATTCTGGAGGCATTGCGTGATGAGTGGTAGTACTCAACGCCGCGCTTAACCTCGACACCAGAGCGAAGAAATGGAAATATAAATTTAAGTAAATATTTCATCTCCTCGAGTGGGGATCGAACCCACAACCAGTCGGTTTTACAGCCACACCTCGAGCCGCTGAGCCACGACTGGCCTCACTAACTAAGTAGTACTAAGTGACTATTTCTTTTTAGTATTACTTGCACTCTAAAACTGAAGAGCTGTTCGATCATTTCCCGACGCGAGTTCTTCCAGCTGAATGGGGAGGAGAAGAGGAGTCGATAGAGATTTTAACAAAGAAATGGCGGCGTAGAGTCGACGAAGCGAGAGACTACCTACGCGATTTAAGCGAGGTGTGCAACGTATGTCCAGATTCCCATTATGACAATGATATTTATGGAGTCGTTGGTTCCTTCAGAAAATTAGATATTGACTAACTGTGGTGGTTTTGTTATATATATATATTTTTTTATATTCAAAAATACCATTTAATTCGAATATTTGTTAGTAAGTTTATCTTTGTAGTTGAATATTTCTAGTGATTTTTTTTTTATTTGAATTTTGGATTAGACCAAATTTTAATGTAATCTAAAATATGATACATAAATATATTTTTTGAGATATAAGTAGTTGTAACTAGTGAAGATGTTTCCTTAAACAAGATAATAAACAACGCTATAACAACAATGTATGCCGTAGCAACTGGCTTTGTACCAAAATAGGATATATTAGCATATGGCGAACAAAAAAAATAATAAAAAAATACACGAATATTATACTCACATGTCTTTTTATTTGCCTTAAAAATTATAGACTTTAAGAATTGTACTCCTAAAAGTTAAGCGGACGTCGCAAAATTGCGTAACTTCACTTAACATGTCCTAGAGACAGATTTAACCCGTTTAAAGTGAAGGTCTGTTGTTTCTTCTAATAATTATTATTATTATTATGTTCTAATATGAAGACATCAAATAAGGAAGAAAAATGCAAGTAATTTGTAATAATATGATATTTTTATTTTTTTACATTTTTAAAGTGTTATTCCACACTTAAGAAAGAAAAATATTTATTTAGAAAACGTTCATTACTTCAAAGAGAATAGGTTTTGGGTTAGTGGTCAGAGCGCCTGGTCGGTTTTCAGGAGGCACGGGTTCGAGTCTCGCTACGTTCAAATTTTTATATTTTTTTTAAGTAAGTATGATATTTTTATTTCGCGTTCTAATATAGAGGCAAAGTGAGGAGTTCAATACGCAATGGCTTCAGAAGCAGGCGGAAAGTGGGGAATGGAGTGGCTTAACACTATGTTCTCACTGCCTACCCTGCTGTGTGCGGGATACCGCGTAGAAGCAGCATACAGAAGATAATTTATTAAAGTTATTTGATTTATTATGGGCGTCGTCTTATACTTATGTATGTAGGTAAAGAAATGAGTCTATATTTGTATGTAAATGATTGCATACGAATATAGATATATACGCATTAAGTCGCATTGAATTGATTTTTAGAATCATTCTTTTATATATATATATACCTAAAAGTAATGATTATGGGTTCATTCATGTCTTGTGATAATAACATTCAGATATTTTGTCGGTCTGGTTAAGCAATATCAAGAAAGTCAAAAAATCTATATCTTAAGTTGTCACTTTCCTCACTTAAAATAAAAAAAAAATATTGTAACATTATAGTAGAAAATAAAAAATATATACATAAAACATAAAAATAAACACCCAACACGCAATGTCTCCAGAATTCGGCAGAAAGTGGGGAACGGATTATCTTAACACTAGATTCCCTCTGCCTACCCTGCTCTGTGCGGGATACAGCGTGAAGCTGATAAAAAAAATCCTTATACCTTTAAACAATGTAGGTTTACATAAGGACCTTAATTTATATTGTTATAATATAACGATACAAACAGGTATAAATACTATACATATATGTACGTATTACGTACGTATTTTTATAGTAAACATTATGTAAATAAAATAATTAAATATAAAGTTGGCAACATATTCCAACATTTATAATACGTTGGTATGTGAATAATGCACGATGTTCTAAATAGGTATATTTACTATCTAAACACGATTATCCTTAAGAGGGGAAGTCTATTCCTATCTTGTATTGGACGTGGTTGCAAATTTAAATAAACAGGTAGTAAAAGCTGATTGTTGTTATTATGGTACCTATGTAAATCTATATATATAAAAGGACATGTCCCTGTCTGACTGAGGTAAGACGCACGGACAGTTGTAACCGCTGTACGTAGAAACGTGAAATTTGGACAGATGTTTATTTTCATAATCTGGACATTCACTAAGAAGGGGTTTTGAAATGTTTTTACCCTAAAGGGATGAAATAGGGGTTGAAAATTTGTATGGATTTTTTTTTAAATTGGCACTGATTTTTATAAAATTTGAAACTCAGACTCTTAAAAATATTTCATTGAACACGTGTTTCATGTGTTTTTTTAGAATTTCCCCCCTAAGAAAAGTCCTTAAATCGCCACCGATTTTTATAAAAAAATAAATTCAGACTGTTAAAAATATTTTATTTGCTGTGGCTGTGCGTGCGTCATACCTCAGTCAGTCGGAACATGTCCTTTTATATATATAGATTATGTATTAAAAAAAAATAATAATTAGCTTCACGCTGTAACCCGCACACAGCAGGGTAGGCAGAGGGAACCTAGTGTTAAGACACTCCGTTCCCCACTTTCTGCCGAATTCTGGAGTCTTGCGTGTTGAGTGGCAGGACTCAACGCCGCGCTTAACCTCGACACCAGAGCGAAGAAATGGAAAATATAAATTTAAGTAAATATTTCATCTCCTCGAGTGGGGATCGAACCCACAACCAGTCGGTTTTGCAGTCACACCTCGCGCCGCTGCGCCACGACCGGCCTCAGATTAGATTATGTATTGCTTTGAATATTCTTTAGATTCCATGTAGCCATTTTATAGATTTGCAAAAAATATTATTCATGCCACAGATATCAGTATTTTTGAAGACGACTCTAAGTTATGCTAATTAAAATATGAAGTGGGTGGGTCGCAGTTACGTCATCGTCAGATATATAGGTTTTTTTTAAATATTTCTAATTCGTCTAATATTCTTTAAGGATATTTTTTATTATAGTGACCTCTAAATTTTCCCAATTATTGAGTTTTATTGTATAAAATACTTCAAATACTTCAAATTTATTACACTAAAAAAACATTAATAAAAAAATTAATCAAATCAAAAATAAACTACTGTATGCCGCACACAGCAGGCTAGGCAGATGGGAAACTAGTGTCAAGACACTCCGTTCCCCATTATCCGCCGAGTTCTGGAAGTACTGCGTGTTGAGTGGCAGAACTCAATGCCGCGTTTTGTCTCGAAAACAGAGTGAATAAATGAAGATATAAATGTAAATAAATTTTTCGTTTCATCGAGTAGAGATCGAACCCACAACCAGGATATATATTTCTTTTTTAATATTTTATAAGAGAGATTAGAATCTAGTTCTTAAAAAAAAAAATAATAAGCGTGATGAATATTTTTCCATTGATATATAAACATTTAAAATCTTCATCATCTAATGAATTACCGCAAAAGGCTAGCTTTACTAAAATCTACGTAATAAAATATCAACTTAGGAAGAGTTTATAAGCGTGTAGAAGATATTCCGAGCTGAAATATCTGATGAAGAATATACGAAAGTTCTAGTTAATTATAAGAAAATAAATAAATAAAAATAGTTAAATGTTTCTTTTTTAAAAGTTTTACAGTATTGGATATAATTACAAATAAATTATTTTTATTTCTCTGCTCTCGCTATACAATGTGTGGCGTTGTCTTGCAATTCAACTCATAGTGACTCGAGTTTGGGTGGATTTAAATTACCTTAGAGTTTAGACCTTTATATGTATAGCTTCTAAAAGCTGAAGCCTAGAATAGATAATCTGGAAAATAGGTTCTCATTACCTATATGCAATTCAATTGCGAAAGGAAAAGGCAAAAGCATGGCATTGAATTCCGCCTCCAAAATTCAGCAGAAAGTTTGAAACGGAATGTCTTAACACTAGGTTCCCACGGTCCTCCCTGCTCTGTGCGGGAGATACAGCTTAAAGCTGATTATGATTATTTTTTTTTAAATTAAATATAAATTGGTCCTATACATCATAATTTAAGGTAAACTGTGTGGCCAACCATATGCCATAAGATAGGCAGAGGGTTAAGACACTCCGCTGCCCACTTTCCGCCAAATTTTACAGGCATTGCGTATTGAGTAGCAAAACTCAATTCGATTTCAATACGATACCAGGGCGAAAATAATAAATTTTTAATTAAATATTTAATTTCCTGGAGTGGGAATCGAACTCATAGCCTGTCGAATACAGTCGCACGCTTGTGCCTCTGCGCCACGACTAGCCCATTCTATTAATAATATATCCAGTTCGAACAAGCAGCTTGATCGCTTATAACAGGTTTAGATAAGTAGAAAAATATAAAATTCTCGCCAAACTAGTCTATTCGCCAGAAGACAAGTGGATATCAAGTTTGTTATATAGTTTATAAATGGATATATATTTGTTATTTGTAACAAAGAGAAATAAAATATAGAACGGCAGAACGGCAAGTTTTTGTTAAAAAATTAAATTAAAATTATATTAAATCAGCTTGACGCTGTATCCCGCACACAGCAGGGTAGGCAGAGGGAACCTAGTATTAAGACACTCCGTTCCCCACTTTCAGCCGAATTCTGGAGGCATTCCGTGTTGAGTGGCAGAACTCAACGCCGCGCTTAGCCTCGACACCAGAGCGAAGAAGTCGAGTGATATGTGGATCAAACCCACAACCAGTCGCGTTTACAGTCACACTTTGTGCCTTAGCGCCGCGACTGGCACATGGACTCTCTTTTGGCCTAAGTTCAGAAGAACGCGCGGCGACGCGCGCTGGCCTATGTGCGCGGTTTAAGATGATTACAAATCTGTGTTGCCGTTACGTTTTAAGATCTACAGTCCTGTATATGCCAGTTCACCCTCGACACCCGGATGGTTGCCGTCCGATCCCGCTTCTGAGTGCGCTGTCCAAACTGTTCGAGAACCTGGTCCTGCCACTATTCCAGGCCCACTTTCAACCACGCTCCAAACAGTTTGGGTTCCACAGCGAACACTCATCCACCCTACCAGCAGTCCGCATTATACAGCTCCAATTACCACTGCTATAACAAGAAGACGAGTGCCATAGCAGCCATCTTGGACGTCACACATTCGACCGAGTGTGGCATCCCGGCCTGCTACTCAAGATGCTTAAGATCGGCATCCCAGACCATCTATGCTGCATCGTCGCTAACTTCCTCCACAACCGAACCTTCAGTGCAATTTCCTGCAGCCACCCTATCCCCGCTGGTATACCCCAGGGCAATTCTGGTGCCCTGCTGTACACCATGTACACATCATACCCTTATCCACCGATTAGCTCTTTACGCTGACAACATAGCACTATTGGCAACATCACTAAATGCCACTCATGCTGCCGGAAAGTTCCAACGGGCCCTCGACCCGCTACTCAACATGCAATGCCTCGACCATTTGACGGAAAGAGGGGAACGGAGTGTCTTTAATATTAGGTTCCTGCCTACTCTGATTTGTGCGGGATTCAACGTAAAGCTGTAACTAAAACAATAAATATAAATAATATAAATATACATTCCTATGAAAAAATAAATGTACATATAATGATAACAACAACAACTAAATGCTACTAAGGTTCAAAGACTGCGGTTTAATGGACTGCAAATGTCAGAGTATATTGCTTTAAAGATAGAAAATATTGTTAACTTGTCGTCATTACTGTAAGTTTCGATCTGAACTGGATTTGAAAAATATTAACCAGTAATCTTTTAGTAGATAAGTATTTAAATATTTCCATGGATTTGTATCACTTTGTTGACTTCTAGAAAACTCGATATTTAATTAAAGTGACTTGTAAATGTAGTGTTTACATACTGCGTCATAATAATTATTATAAAGTAACAAAATAAGCACCAAAATGACCTTTGCAGTATTGAGTTACAAATTAAATAAACTGTCACTTCGTTGTCAAATAAAATGTCAATCTTCTATACAAAGCAAATAGAAAGTACATAAGTAACTATGTAACCCAAATTCTCAAAACATCTTGGCTATATTCTTGAGAATAATTTAATTTAATTTAGGTATACAGAGTGTTTTTGTCAGCACCACTTTAAATGAAACCACAGTTATAACTACTCTGTAAAAGCCTAATACAGCTAAAAAGTGGAGATATCTAGATTTCTTTAGGTATGGGTTTAAAACATTTTACCCGCTGCCGCCGCTTTAAATGCTGTTCCCATAAAAGGAGCGCTGACGCTTCCACGCTGTAGAGAAGAAAGGAAAAATCTCTAAAAAATCGCACATAATTGAGTTTAAGCTCAACTAATGTGGTGTAGTAATCTATCAAATGTGTAGAAAAGTAGATAGCCAGTGTTTGTTTCACGGAATTATCAATATTGCATACATAAAGTTATTTTTTGTGTCACTTACGCATTAGAAAAGTAATTTATTTTTGTTTTTATTATTAGTATGTTTCTAAATATCATAAGAAGCCAAAATTGGTTGTTTTTATCTAATTTCTTGTTGAACAATATAATCTTCTTATTTAATTAGAGATTAAGAAAGTTATCATATTTTAATAAATAAATAAATTCAATATGCAAATATTTTTTTATTTACGACCATATTAATAAACGAAACTTTAAAAAAAGAAGTTGATTTTTTTTAGTACTTAATACATGATGCCAGTTTTGGCGCAGTGGCACAAAGTGTGACTGTAAAACCGACTGGTTGTGGGTTCGATCCCCACTCGAGGAGATGAAATATTTACTTAAATTTATATTTCCATTTTCTTCGCTCTGGTGTCGAGGCAAAGCGCGATGTTGAGTTCTGCCACTCAACACGCAATGCCTCCAGAATTCGGCAGAAAGTGGGGAACGTAGTGTCTTAAAATTAGGTTTCCTCTGCCTACCTATGCGGGATACAGCGTGAAGCTGATTTATTTTGATTTATTTAATATAAAAAAGAAAAAACATAGTACTCATAGTTTCGACGAATGGTTAGCTTAAACCGAGTACACATGAAGGTTAGTTATTTAGAATTAAGTAAACAATTCAGTAGTTTAAGCGGGCGAAGCCGCGAAGCGCTAGTTAAATTAATAAATTAAATATAACACACACCACCATATATTTGACAATATATAAGTTACTGATTTTTTTCTATCAAAAAACTATAAAGGAGATGGAAACTTCTGGGCCCAAATGTAAAGAGATATGGCCTACAAAATTTGTAATATTTTTAATTTTAGAAAACCAAAAATCAGTTTAATTGACAATCTAGAAGCGGGAAAAAATGATATAGGTTTAGATTATCGATATAAATAATCCATTCCAGTACTACAAAAATAAAATATTATTCAATTTAATTAAGATTCAGTATTTTAACGCACTAAATAGATATAAAATATAAGAGTATAAACAAAAAAAAATGACAATTAATTACTAAAAACAATAATAAGAAATCTATTTTGAATCGATTAAAATCAATCATATTTTAAATGACAGATGTGACAGCTATTTGACAGTAAGTCTTGTCTAATGATTTTTGCATTTTTTTGCTTCGATTCAACAAGATCCCAAGATCCCAGACTCCCCAGACCTACGTCATTTTAGCAAAGCTGGAATTTTTTGCATTATTAGTCCAATACGCAGTGAGGACGGTATGCTACTCACTAACTTGAAAGTGGGGACCTTTCAGAGGTATGTCAAACTAAAGGTACCTAAAAACCATGCCCACCTACGTTAAAGTAGTAAAGTAGTAATGAAATTGATGAAGATTAATATAACAAATAATATTGAATAAAAAAAACCCTAAAACGGTATACTTTTATTTTCCCCAATTTATTAATTTATAATATTTTTTTATGATTAGTCATTACATCCTAATTAATATCAGTAAATAATTATAACTTTATTTACTAAGCAAACAGGCCATATACATATATTTACTTCATATTATTTTATAATTTTTTGGGGTGGGTCTCGAAGTAGTACCTTAAATAATATATGTCAAATTTAGGCTTGCTAGTATGACGTAGTTTGCCTTAATTTTAAACAACCTTTAGGGCGTCTGGCGGGAGTAAAGGCCCACGTAAAGGGTCTGGCCTGAGCCTATATAGCTCACTCAGCTACATGAAATGTCCTAATCACACAAAGATGGATTCGCAATATTTACAAAGAGTGATCAATATTTATAAAATGGATACCTCAGAATTGACGCAGACTATCTTTCTAAGGTTAATGAACATCTACAGCAATGTTTCCCAACGTGGGGCCCACGCCCCACTGGGGGGCAATTTGATTGTTAAGGGGGGCAACTCAAGAATGAACTCGATACAACTTTAACCCAGTCGCTTCGGCCAATTATATGCAATGCATCGGTGCCCAATTTAACAAAAAAAGGCAAAATCTTAAATAATTGCCGTAAATAATTATTAGGTATAATTTTGTTTGACGAGATCAAAATATCAACTGGGTGATTGAAGGCTTCAAGTAGAGCACGGGCACATCGCAATGTTCATAGTGTTTCACATCATTCAGTTGGTGTTAATTTGAAATAAGTGTCCGTCAAAACTGTTGTAATAGTTCGTTGATTTAATATTCATATATATTATATAGATATAATTGATAAGTATTTGATTTCATTTTTATTTATTTTAATTTTAAAAGCATAACTTTGTCACATTGAATTAATTTTACCATATATTTTAATTTAGATTTAGAGCCCATCGTAGCGTAGGGATACAAGAGAATGACTGTAAAGCCATGGTTGTAGGTTCGATCTCCACTTAAAGGATTGAATTATTATTAAAATATATTAAACTCAGTTTGCAGCAGTGTAGGCAAAGGGAACATATCGCTAACACTTCTTTCCCTACTTGCCGCCGAATTCTGGAGGTGATTCATGTTGAGTGACGGAACTCAACGATATAGATGTGGAAAGACGTATTGCTGCCAGTAACAAGGTTAACGGACTCTTGGCTGCATTGATGAGACGGCGAAACCTCAGCACAGCTACGCGTTTGACCGTACACAATGCAGTTTTGGTACCGTCTCTGTTATGGGGCAGCGAAACGTGAACAAAACGATCTCTTCGTAGGATAAGCGGAGTCAGCTTAGCTGATGGAATTTGCAATGAAGAGATACACAGAGTGGTAGGTACTAGCGAGGATGTCACGGTGAAAATGAAGAAGAAATTAGTTTTTTATTATATGTTTTGAAATTTTACTTACCGTTTTGTTAATATTTTCATAGTGATCTCTTCCTAGAACCTATTTTGTTTCTTAAGTGGACAAATCAATTTCCGAATATTAAAAAATATGCATAAAAATTTTTTACACATTTATTTTTAGCATACATAATTATTAACATAATAAGGGGGCTTTAAACATTTCAGAAAGGTTAAGGTCATGCCCCAAACTAAAAAGGTTGGGAAACACTGGTCTACAGCATTTAATTCCACGTACCACGTACTTACATATTTTTTTTATTAAAGAATAGACGTGATCGTATTTCACTTTAATTTTATTTTATATTGTATTATTATAATGAAACTGTTTCGCTACTGTATTAATGCAATACGTGTAACTGTAAGTAAATTGTTTATTTAATAGTCATTTTTTTTTAATTGTTTGTACATAACAATTTCAGCGGACTCTATTTTCTTGCTTCGTTCTTTTTAAACGTGTTTCAGTAGTCGGATTTTAGTTTTTAAACTATCTTTCTATTCAACCTATTTTGAAGTTATGTGAATTCGTGTTATTTATCCAGTTATGATACCGAAATAGTTTAGAAGTGATTTTAGAAATTCTTGCAATTGCCAGGTGATTGCAAACAAAGCCGTGGGCAACAGCTAACAATGTATATATGTTTGAAATGTGCTAAGAAAGCTCTTTCATTTGATACCCCACACGACACCATAAAGAATTTGTTTTTTTTAGTTCTTTACTTAAGTCTCTAGGTATAATTCCCTTTTAGGTATAATTTTTATTTATTTATAATATGTATGTGCCATTTTGATCGATGACTTGTTGCCATCTTATGGATAGTGCCATAATCCCATTTCTGTAGAAATTTTAAGATTTTGATTTAAAAAAATCTGGCAGATACTGGTTTACAGTGTTCTTTTGAGGTTAACTTTATGCTTCCTAACGAGTTCTGCAATGACTGACACAGGTGGAAATCTGATGGAGCAAGATCAGGGCTATACGGAGGATGCATCAAGACATCCCAGCCAAGCTCTCTCAATTTTTGCTGCGTGGCTATAGGTGAGTGCGGTCTGGCGTTGTCATGGTGGAACACTACGCCCTTCCTAGTCACCGGGTCCGGTCGGTTTTTCTCAATCGCTTTCTCAAAGATGGCACTGATTTTATATGTGAAAGGACGTCCAGAGCGAACCTCATCTTCCACACTAAAATTTCCAGACTTGAAACGCTTGAACCGCATTTGTGCTACTCTCGTTGATATCGCATTAAGTCCGTAAACCGCATAAATTTTATTCGCGGCGTTCGTCGCATTTTTAACTTTTTTGTAATAAAACTTTAAAATGTTCCGAATTTCTTCGTCACATACGTTCATTTTGCTTGCTTGAAAAACAATTGTAAAATGGCGGGAACTTTTTTTTATTTATTGCATCTTCGGAATGTCACATTTAATAGTGTTAAAACCAGCCAGTTACATCACATCAAAATCTTAACCCTCCTTTTTGCTTCGCCGTAGTCGAGTAAAAAAACAAAATACGTATCTAAGGAACAATATATTGTTATATTACTCAAGTTGAGTGAGTCAAGTTGAGAGAGCGTGTTGAGTGTTCTATTGACCTATGCGTCTACAATGAGATATTTCAGGATTATCCATTCATTTCAGGACAAAAAATATAAATTATATGTACAGGTGTACATATAATTTATATTTTTTTGCATACAATTAAATTAGAACTTATTCATAAAATCCTTAAAAATTGGACGATCTGGATAATTACAATGAAAATATTTGCCTTACTTCTTAAAATTATTTAGATTTGATTAAATACATTAAGTGCTAGCTTCTTTTGAAGAAGAAAAAAATCGTACTAAGATTATTTTTGTATCTGTAATATACAAAACTTAATTTGATCGCGTTCTAATAATTGAATGTTGACAACATGAAAATGTCATGACACATGTACACTTTGGGTATATGTGTTCTGTGCACATGTAGTTGTCACTGTCAGTCATTTGTCGTTACGTGGCCTTAGCCAAAGAATCTTTTTTAAAAGAATACCAGGCTGCTTTAGAAATTTATATGCCATTAGTTTAATTAAGTAAAAATTACTGCATACATATTTACAAAATGTATAGCTCGTATAAAACGTTATGGGTTCTTTCAGTTATTTTAGCTTCTATAATAACAAATACAAAAGGCTACACTATAACAGTAGACGCGCACGCCGAAGAGTGTTTCTTTGAGAATGTCGAAGCCGATACGAAAATGGGTACTTAAAATATGATACTTTACGAAAAATACATAAGTTATTATTCCACTATCCCGAAACAAACCATTACATTAAACAATATTGTAACTTTAGTTACACTTACACTATGTTATTGTGATTATAGTAATAAAAGCTTAAAAATAGCTTAAGTAGATAAAGATAGTTAAAATTAACTTTATATTGGTTACAAATACATTACTATGAAAAATTGTTATACCATTATAAATTTCAATGTAGTCATATTCTTATTTTTTCAGGTTTAACATTTGAAATAGCAGAAGGTGGATTCTTAGATATAGATGTTAAAATAACTGGCCCAGATGGTGCTGTTATATATAAAGGAGAGCGAGAATCATCTGGAATGTATACATTTTCCGCACCAACATCTGGCCGATACACATATTGCTTCAGCAACCAAATGTCAACTATGACCCCTAAGGTAATTTTTTATAAATATTTTTTTCTTTAATCTATGATATAATATTTAACCATATTATATATATTACTAGAGGGCGCGCGCGGCTTCGCCCGCTTATTAGGAGTGAATTCTAAAAAAACCACGAAACACATGTTCAATAAAATATTTTTAACAGTCTGAATTTAATTTTTTATAAAAATCGGTGGCAAGATTTTTCCATATAAACTTTCAACCCCTTATTTGAACCCTTAGGGGGTGAATTCATAAAAACCATGAAACACGTGTTCAATGAAATATTTTTAAGAGTCTGAATTTCAAATTTTATAAAAATCGGTACAGATTCAATTTTTTTCCTATACAAACTTTCAACCCCTATTTCATCCCTTTAGAGTTAAAATTTTTCAAATTCCCTTCTTAGTGGATGTCCAGAATATGAAAATAAACATTTGCCCAAATTTCACGTTTCTACCATCAGCGGTTACGGCTCTGCGTGCGTCTTACCTCAGTCAGTCAGCACAAGTCCTTTTATATATATAGATAACATTTAGGATAAAATATCATTTCAATGTATTTATAATATGTTTGGTCCTTAAAGACAAAATCTATATAAAGATTTGTACTACCTATAGAGTATATTATGTATGAGTATTTAATTACAGGTGGTAATGTTTAATCTGGAAGTAGGAGAGGCACCACACAAAAAGACTGGAGAGAAAGAAGATGAGGTTAACCACAACAAGTTAGAAGACATGATTAAAGAACTTGGAACAACTCTAAAAACTGTCAAAAATGAACAAGAATATATGCAGGTATGTTTTTTTAACACTGTTTTTTTATACCATGAGTTCTCACAGCTTACCAAAGTATTTGCATATAAATAATGAAAGAAAATTATAATAACATTTACAATAAAAAAAAACACTGACTTAGTTGTAACCTTGTTTGTGGCATTGAATTCTGGTAATCAACCAGCAGTGCCTTTAGAATTTGGCCAAAAGTATGGGTATGGGGATTTTGTGCATTTTTTATATGTTTTGATTTTGAATTAGGTAAGGGTCTTGGAAGTCTCAATAAAACAATGGTTGGATAACCTTGTTTAAACCATTACTCTGATTTCTATCATATTTTGCTGGAAAATAACAAAGTTTTTTAAAGATACAAAATTTTACTCAATCGAATATGCTTATTACTGTGCCCAATCATCAATTTCTTCATCCACCTAAACCCTATATGGGTACTTTATAGAAAGCAATAGGCATATATAGAAATGGTGAAGTAAAAAAGGAAACAATAATATATCAGAAACATTACCACTTTTACTTACCCCACAGACCAGCTGTGTATCATTTAATAGCATGGGGTTATTGAATTTTTCAATATTTTATTATTATACAAGTGGAAGCGACGGTGCTTCTTTTACAGGGGCAGTATATAGCAACTACCTATTATCTATAATAAACCTTTAAACAACATTCATCTTCACTGCCAATACCTATGACCTGATTTTTGTGAATGAGGTGTTTGTGATGTTGTCACTTTTTATGTAGTCAAAAATCCTAATATTAAATACTCATTTTCTAATTTAAATATTTTTATAAACCTTGGCTGTTTTGAAAATGAACCAAGTGATTAGTAATTTGTTAAATAATAATAATAATATTATTCAAACAACAAATATAACCATAATTTCTATGTTTAAAATTTCATATATTATATTATCTATTGCAGGTTCGTGACCGCATTCACCGTGCTATCAATGACAGTACTAACTCACGTGTAGTTTTGTGGTCAGTCTTCGAGGCCTCAGTCCTCCTTGTGATGACCATGGGTCAAGTTTACTACTTGAAAAGATTCTTTGAAGTGCAACGTGTTGTCTAAACTGTTACTATTATTTAGGAAGTTAATAATATTTAATATTTTTTTATATTAATGACTGAACTATGGAATCATTTTAGTGTGATGTGTCTATATGTTTTGTGAATACAGAATATTATTTATTATATTTACTTGTTTTTGGACATTGCAGCGTTGTGTTATAACATTTTCATCTTCAATAGTAAATGGAATATATTTTTGTAATACATTATAATTCATCATAAAATTTCATTTCGTTTAAATAAAATCAAAAAAGAATGTGCAATGTATAATAGAATACAAAAAATACAAATTTTTGAGTGTTTAATAAAAGTCGATTTGTAATTTTCTTTTTATTTATATAACATAATATGGAAATATATTTTTTCTTATACAATTAAACCTATATGATTTAAAATTGACTCTAAACTTTTATGATAGGAAAACTTTAACAAGAACTCTTTAAAAGAAAATACAATGTATGACATTAAAACTTAGAGGCCACTTGTGGTGCTGGGGCATAAAGTGTGACTCTAAAATAATAAGCTTAGCTGCATATATTCAATCTTTATATTAATATTAATAAGCAATATTGGCTTCTAGATCATTTTAAATATATTATAATCTAAAAGGAAGACATAAAGAACAACAATTCTTTAACTAAACCTAGTAAAATTTAAGGTCCTTCCAAGATCCTTTACTTGCCGAAAACACTATTAATTATTTATTTCTTCATATCAATATCAATTACCAAATACTTGAGCAAGAGATTCTAAAATATTAAATATCTTAATAAAGGGAATGTAACAAAAAACCTAATATCCTAATTGACACAAAAAAGTACAATAACGATAAAATAAAGTTTATATAGGAGAAATAAATATAATGTAGGAAGTCACTTTGCAGAGGAAAGTACCTTAGTCGATGTAATTTTTGAATATTTGTATGAAAGTGTTACATATCCTCCAATTTATATTATAGTAAAAAAATAAATAAAATATGATAAAATACCATAGAATCAGAGTTGCTGGCATAAAAAAACAACATATATGTAAACTAGTGACCCAAATTCAATTTCAAATATATTGTTATACTAGCGGAACCGGACGCGGCTTCGCCCGCTTAAACTTTACGAAAGGAAATTGTTTTTGAAAATATCTTACTAATTTAAATGAAAAAAATATAAGTAAACGTAACCATAGTAAAATATTAATAAAAAAACTAAACAAAACCAGCTACATTATTAATAATTTTGTCTCTGTCTGTCTTTCTATTTCCCCGATCTAATATCCAGAATAACTAAACTAATTTTTATTGGACTTTCAGTGATCGATTTTACTGATTTACCCGGGAAAAATCTTTTTACTCGTTTTCCTTGCGCGCGTACATAGATACTATATGAAATAACTAAAGTCCTTTCTACATTAAATATGATAAGTTGCAAGCAATATCAAATAAAATCCCAAAAAGCTAAAACCACAATTTATTAAGTGTATAACAACCAAGATGAAATAACCAACAATTCTCTCTTTAATACTTAAATAATATTATACCGATGCTGCGCAGGGAAACTAATACTCGAATAAGCGAAGAACCAAAGAAAAGTATAAATTAATTATAAAGCAGAAAATAATTACATAAAAATTAACAGTAGTTCGAAAATGTATGAAAATTTACAAAACCGTCAAAGTCATCTGCCCGTTCGCGTCGGTCATACTATGCCGCTCGTAGGCTAGGTCATTTCGAATCAGTGACATCTCCTTAATTATTTATTAGATTGTTATACAGTAAACTATAATTTCAATCTAGATGAAATGCTAAAAGTGACTATTATATTCATTTTCATAAGGATCAATATCAAATTATAAAAATACATACAACCCAAACCCGATAAATATAAAGTAAATTAATTAAAATGGTTACTTGTTGTTACTCTGTTACTTTGCTCAAGCTTCAGAGATAAACATCGTATCAACATGTATCGCGGACTTTTTTAAACATTATTTAAAGGACAATATTTTTGTAAAACATTATTTTTATGTATCTCATAAGGTTGAGTCGGCGCGCGCCATGTATGCGTTAAGCAAGCTCATTTTGGGTGACGTTTGCTTATAACAACAAATAAACTTTGCAAACCGTTGCTTAGCAACGGTCGGTTGTTATTAACATGGCGGAATAAATTGCCTGTCAAATTGAAAAATATTTTAATATATTAGTATATATCGACAATATTACAAAAATGAGAAAAAAAGTAACCTATGTTCATCCGAAGACCCTCAAATATCTCTGTATGAGTATTTTATTATAATTGAATTAGCGGTTTGGCCCTGATTGCGTAACAGACAGACAGACAGACAGAGTTACTTTCGAATTTATAATATAGGTATGGATTATAGCCAAATTATAAAAAATATTTACATAGACTGTAGCCTATGATTCATTCTTGTGTAAAAAGTATATTATTGTATAATTTTATCATTTAGTAGTTTTTGCGTGAAAGTGAAACAATCTTTATCTTTAAACATTTTTAAAGTGTTATTTCACACTAAGGATTAACTAAATAAGTATCATTTATCTTCACAAATTTTCACATTTATAACATTAATAGAATGAGCCGTTGCCATAGAGAATATCCGCATAATATATTGTGCTATTGAGATTGCAATAAACAATATAAATACAATACAATAAATTTTAGATCACAGTAAGTTTAAAGTCTAGCCAAGTCTATCCTGCCGGTGAGCAGCGCGGGCACCACGGCGCCGGCCGCCAGGTGCTGCAGGGCGGGCGTGCGCGGCGGCAGCTCCAGGAGGACACTCGCTCCGCACGCACTGAGGAGGCGACTGCTGCACTGTAGGTGGAGAAAGGATATGTTTATATTGTAAAACAAAGCAGGGGCATGAAGTGTGACTGAACGCGACAGGTTGTTGGTTCCCATTTAATGAAGTGAATGTTCATATTTTCATTTCGTCGATCTGGTGTCGAAGCAAAGCATGGTGTTGAGATTCATTACTCAACACGCGCTGCCTCCAGAATTCAGCGCTAAATTGAGAACGGAGTGTTTTAGCACTAGGTTCCCTCTGCCTATGCTGCTACCTGGTTCCCGAGGAGCGTGGCGACGGGCAGCTGGTCCGTGGCGGGGAAGCGCAGCACGGCGCGCGCGTACTCGGGGCGCGCGTCGAGCGCGGCGGGGTGCGCGAGGCGCACGCCCATGCGCGCGAACTCGCTCGAGTAGCGCGTGCTCTGGCGCAGCGCGCGCACCACCAGCAGCAGGCAGCACACGTACGCTGATACCGGGTTGCCTGTTCAAATCCGATATAATTATATATTGAAGATTATAATTTTATGTATGAATTATTCATACAAATATTCTACATTTAATACATCGCTTAAATTCGATTGAATAGCACACTTCTAAGGCTCTCAATCAATCAGTAGTTAGTAGACAGCAAACTTAGGCAGACACTAGTTTGCCAGCTCAAATCCATTATTTAACAAAACATATATTTTAAACATATATATTTTATATATTTTTTTTCCCAAAAATATGTTTTAGCATATTCTAATTGAGTATAATTATGATAAAGCAGTTGTGGCGCAGGGGCGCAAGGATGTGACTGTGAGGGAATAAATTATTATTTCTTAATATTTTCATTTATTCGTTCTGGCACCAAAGCATAAGTCCAGCGTTAAGTTCCTCTTCTCAATACCCCATGCCTTAAAAAAAATCTGCGGAAATGGGGAACGGAGTGTCTTAAAACTAGGTTTCCTCTGTCTTACCTTGCTGTGTGCGGAATACAGCGAGAAGCTGATTTTAATATGGTGACAAATGTTGACGACAGAAAGATTACATTGAAAGATGACATTATGATATTTATAAAAATGTTGCTTATACATCTTCTTACCAGGTAAAGCGAATATGAACTTTGTCCTTCCTTCAAACTCGCAAGTAGCAAACGTACACGGTTTCCCGGGCTTCATGCGAATACGTCCGAAATGTATAGTTGCACCAAAATCCTATATAAATACAAAAAATATATATTTTACTATACTACTATTTATAGAGTAATTGTGGCGGCCAAATCAACGTAAAGAAATCTTAGAATAGAATAATTCGTGAAGAATCTGGAGCACAATTATATATTATTTTCAGCTTCAAATTTTTTTTTTTAAATCTATGTTTCGCATTTTTCATTTCTAATTTTTCAGAACGAAATCGGTCAGGGTTAAATTGTACGTGGTAGACCTACGTCGGTAAGTAGTAGTAGTACGAAGTGCAACATCAAATTTCTTTCTAACTATAGAATATAGAACTATAGTTTATTAAAAGACCAAAATCTTTTAATAAACTATAACAATTCAATTCTAGAATATACTGGGTAGATGACACTGGTACAATAACTTCGAATTTGATGTCGATGTCCAGACAAGCTAGATAGATAGATAGAAAAACTTTATTGCACACCAAGCTGTTACAGATAAAAATAAAGAATAATCTTAAAATAATTCCAGAGCGTGCAAAGGCGGTCTTATTGCTGATAGTAGTCTCTTACAGACAACCTTTGAAGAAAGTAATTAGTCTTAAGAGAAACGGGCTAATGCAAATTTAAAATATTTTAAAAAAATTAAGTTAATACCTTATAAATAAATAATACATAAAGTTATAAGAATGAAATACACATACTAATAAACGAACTAGGTAAGTGGAGCAGCATTAATTTACATTTTAAGGGGCCCCCTAAATAGCATCTTCTATAAATATTTATTGCATTACAAACAGATAGACGGCTAGCACAATTCCCGTAAATCATTTAGCACAAGTTTTAGTAGCTCTAGCTTAAGCAATAGTTCATCGAGGGCTACACCGCAATTTATGCTAATGGAGCCGGTGCTTCCTGGAGCTCTAGAACGATCCCTTTTTTTTAAATAAAATTCTGCATACACATAATATACAGAACGATCGACAAGTTGAACCCGCTTTGAAGTTTAGCTTTTAAATTGCATTGTTTACTTTAGGGAGAAAAATTCCAAAATGGAATCTGTTGCATCCCTCCACACTAACTGAAGGCGACACGTACGTGGAGCAGCACGGGCTTGAGCAGGTCGCGCTCGCCCATGGACACGCCGCCGCTGCACACCACCAGGTCGGCGGCCCGCAGCGCGCGCGCCAGCGCACCCGCCAGCGCTGCGGGCGAGTCCCGGGCTATGCCGCAGTCCGTGCTGGCGTAGCCGTGTTCCCTGCGGTAACACATATTTGGGTAGGCAAAGAGAATCTAGGAACCTAGCCCCGTTCCCCACTCTTCCACCAAATTCTCAAAGTATTGCGTGTTAAGTGGCGAAACTCAATGCTGTGCTTTACCAGAGTGCGAATATGAAAATATTAGACCTAATAAAAAAGTATTTATTAAAACAAAAACCCCGACTGCATAAAACTAAAAAGAAAATAAACACCTACTGTTAATCTTAATAAACTATTGGACTTGTTTATTTTCTTTTTAGTTTTATGCAGTCGCGGTTTCTTTTTTATAAATATTTTTTTATTATTCACTTTCTTGTTAGGATTCATTATGGTAATGATAATTATGATATACCTTTTTGAAATCCTCAAATCGAACTCTTGAATTTAATACCCATATTGTGATATTCGAAACGATTTTTTTTTCGCTAAGTCCAATGGCGTATCACAGCCATCATAATTGTGTTTATGATACGCGATACGACAAGATACGCGCGAAAAACAACCATTCCTTAGCAGTCGGGAAAAATATATCATAACAATAAAAAAATATTATACATATATATGTATATATATATATATATATATATATATATATATATATATATATATATATATATATATTCTTTATTGTTATGATATATTTTTCAGACAGAATTCGGCAGAAAGTGGGGAACAGTGTCTCAACACTAGGTTCCCTCTGCTTACCCTGCTGTGTGCGGGATACAGCGTGAAGCAATTTTTTTTTATTACATAAAAATTAAAACAAAACATTATTGAATTTCTTTACTTCATTTAGTTTATGCGTTAAATACAAAAAAGGATTAAAGCACAACATTTTCAACTTACGTATATAAAATACTTTTTAAAAAACATAAAATTTTTAACGTAGCAAGTTCAAGATTTTCCTGAGTGTAGAATAAACACATTAAAAATATAAAAAATATTTCCTTTCTAAGTTTTGATTTAGTGAAGAAAAAGACACTGTTTTTTTTAACGTACTTGTGAAAAATTCTAAAATAATTTTAATAAAAACAAATCCTAGCAAATTTAGCTAACATCACTTACTTGAGCAATAATTTTAACATAATCCGATTCGAATCTCTAATGTGAGAAGGCCGCAACGTTTCTTCAGAACGCTCTTGCAATTCGTTACCGGTGGACATGATGGCGACCTATGAATATAATAAAAAAATATTATTAATTTAAAACGTTACTATACATAATAATATACATAAGAGGCCAGTCGTGGCGCAGGGGTACAAAGAGTGACTGTAAAACCGACTGGTTGTAGGTTCGATCCCCACTCGAAGAGATGAAATATTTATTTACATTTATATTTTCATTTCTTCGCTCTGGTGTCGAGGTAAAGCGCGGCGTTGAGTTCCGCCACTCAACACGCAATGCCTCCAGAACTTGAAAACAACTTGAAAAATAATAATAATAATATACATAAACGTATATACTTATAAAACAATAAAAAATTGCGTTATGATACATACTTTAGGATATGTAACGACGGGAATATTTTGAAAGCCAGCCCCAGCCAACACCCCCACCAGTGCTGCATCAATAACGTCACCTAAAATTATAATATAAAATAAAAAATATCCAGGCCAGTGGTGGCGAAGTGGCACGAGGTGTGACTGTCTAACCGACTGGTTGTGGGTTCGATCCCCACTCGAGGAGATGAAATATTTACTTAAATTTATATTTCCATGTCTTCGCTCTGGTGTTGAGGTTAAGCGCGGCGTTCTGCCACTCAACACGCAATGCCTTCAGAAATCGGCAGAAAGTGGGGAACAGAGTGTTTTAACACTAGGTTCCCTCTGCCTACCCTGCTGAGTGCGGGATACAGCGTGAAGCTGATTTATTTTTTTTTAAAAACTATCCGTATTGCTAACTATCAATTCAATTAATGTTTAGGTATTTAATATATATATATATATAATAGGTATAGCGAATAAGAAATTCGACGTAGCTTCATGAGAACGTATGGCTTAGTTCGTCAGAGTGCTTGGACGGTTCCCAAAGAGGGTTCAAATCTCCCTACGTCTAAATGTTTATATGTTTTTTAACACTTTAAAAATGTAAAAAATAAAAAATAACAGACCTTTTTCAACCAATAAAGATCCAACGGGTATATCGGAGCCTATAGCGCGCACATCCTGGTGAGCTTGCGGTGCGACCATCACCTCTATTTCTAACTCAGTCTCGTTATCTGAGGAGGCTTTTATTAATTTAGTATCTTCCACCTACAGAAATAAGAAATTATGCATTTGTAAACTGCAAAGAAAATTAAAATATTATATTTGATAAAAACTTTCATTTCAAGGACAGTCGTGGCTCGGTGGCTTTAAGCATGCGCTTGTAAACGCGACAGGTTGTGGGTTCGATCCCCAGTCGAGGAAGTGAAATTTTTAATATTTTCATTTCCTCGGTCTTTTAACGAGGCAAATTGCATTTGCCGCAGTGAGAACGTAGTGTTTAAACACCAGGTTCTCTCTGCTTACCTTGCTATACGCTGGATACAGCGTGAAGCTAAATAAAACAAAGTTCATGTATAAAATAATTGTTTTGCGACAAATTTTCATATACATACATGTTTCGCAACTTAAGGTATAACATAATTTTGTATATACTTATTTGGTAACGAAACCCAACAACTGAGTAAACTTGATACTAATAAATAATAAGTAGGTAGAAACGTCTGTGTAAATCTCGAAAACGACCTAAATAATATAATAGCTAAAATTTCAAGTATTTTTAGGGTTCCGTACCTTGAAAGGAAAGAACGGAACCGCTATAAGGGTTCCGTTCTCATCACTTTGTTTTCCGTCCGTACGTCCGTCCGTCCGTCTGTCAAGACTATTTATCTCGTGAATCAATCACGCGATACTCACGGTGGACCTACAGTTATGAAATTGGGCACGAAGTGAGAACTTTGAAAATTTAATTTTTATAGGTATTTCATAGAAAAAAAAACAATACAAACTTATATTCTTAGTTAATTTCATATAAAATAAGTGCATATACCCGCAAAGTTAAGTAGGTAAACTATTATAAGTTGTACTTCCCTTTGACCTACAATCCTGAAATAGGTATGGAAGCATCGGTGGACGAGTACGGCTCGCACTTAACCGATTTTTAATTTTTTATTATCAACATATACACGTAACTTACATGCAAGAAAAAATGTCGAATGATAATGTCGTGGTTGCAACTTGAATTAATTTGAATTGGCTTCAAATATGTAAATAACAGATAACATACGAGTATACTTACTTGTACAACACAATCAGCTCCTAGAGGCAGTGGGGCTCCCGTATTAACTCTGGCACACTCGCCAGGTGCCAAAGGCATAAACGGAGTGTCTCCAGCCGTCACCACGGTACGGACTTTACGTATACCAGCGCCGTCCAAACTAAGGCATGCATAGCCTGATGGCAGAAGTTGTTTATAATTAGGATTTTTTAATATTTTTCCAGGTGTAGGGGAAAATAATTAATTATCGAGACATTCCGTTCTCTATTTTCCGCGAGACTCCGAGATTGTCTTATTATATTGAGAAAAAAGAAATAACTCGTTTCCTCGTGTGTGTCTTTACGATTCAATGCAGCATAGCACAGTGGCAGTATCTTAATTTTATTATAATATGTACGTATATTTAGTTATAAATAATGATATAAATAAAATAAATCAAATAAATCAGCTTCACGTTGTATCCCGCACACAGCAGGGTAGTCAGAGAGAACCTTGTGTTAAGACAATCCGTTCCTACTTTCCGCCGAATTCTGGAGGCATTGCGAATTGAGTGGCGGAACTCAACACCGCGATATGGTCCAACACCAGAGCGAAGGAATGGAAATATAAATTTAAATAAATATTTCATCTCCTCGAGCGGGGATCGAACCCACAACCAGTCGAATTTAGTCACACTTTGTGCCCCTGCGCACGACTGACCTCTATATTTCAGTTGTAATCGAAAAAGATACTGTATATTTGTCTTTACACCTAAAATCATATTTTATTTATACTTATAAATTTACAAAATCATCCTATTTCAAGTTGTATTATGTATATGATTAATGTTATTAATTATCTGCAATTATCTGACAGGTATAGACCATGTAATACTAATCTGACACTATCACACTAGGCTTAATAACTGATTTATATAATTAATATTAAGAATTTGTATTAAAATTATAATTTTATAACATTTACTATAAATTTTATAAAAAAATTGGATTGACTATGAATATATTTTTTTTGTTTCCATTTCAATTGCACCTTATAGAGTAACATTTTGAACCTTATAAAAAAAAAAACAACCTTGAAAGCATACAATAACAGTATTTGTTCAGTGATGTTTACATTATGCCAACTGTGGCTTAATTGCGGTGTGTGAGATAAAAATGATAAAGTATTGAAATGTCTCTAATAGGCACATTATATTTCAAATAACTTCTAGTTATCTAAATCCTGCACTTTTCATATTGGAAAAAAAATGTATAAAATGGAGCAGCGGTGTCTTAGGTGACGTGCCATAAGGTTGTGGGTTCGATTCCCACTTGGGATTGAATAAATTATTTTCATTATCTCTATCTGGTAATACCAAGCCTAGCTTTAAGTACACTGATATTCAACAATAATTCTACTCAAATATCTTGTATCTAAATAGAATCCCATATATTTCCTATAAACAAAACAAAAAACTAATATAGCTCACCATCTTTAACAGATGCAGGAAATGGAGGCATCGGCTCTTTAGCTATAATGTCCTGTGCCACTACACGGCCTACAGTATCTTCTATAGGAACTATTTCTGTCTGTTCATTCCATCTTAACATCACAGCATCAATTATATTAAAAGCTTCTGTCATTTCTAACATAGGGAAAGGAGATTCACGTGGCCTTAAAGCAACTTTAGATATATCAACTTTACTATACACTTTGTGTGGACAGATATGTTCTGAGGTTGATTGCATTTTATTGTGGACAGTTCTTACTTCGCCCAACTCATTATTAATTAATGATATAGCATGTGACAGTACTGATTTAACAACTTCTATACATTCAGTGACAGCTTTTTGACTGCCCGGAAAATTAATAATAAGTGATCTGTCTCTAATTCCAGCAACAGCTCTGGACAACATGGCCATTGGAGTCTTTTTTAGACTTTCAATAGTCATTGCTGTAGTAATTGCTGGTACTTCTCTTTGAATTACTGATTTTGTCGCCTCTGGAGTCACATCTCGAGGACTTAAACCAGTACCTCCGCTAGTTAAAATTAAGTCAACATTGGAATCGCAGAAATATTTTAGTTCTCTCTCGATAATCTCTTTTTCATCAGGGACTATAATAGTATGTACATTGGCTTCTGGAAATTTATTTTGTATGAAATTAAATATGGCAGGCCCTGACGTGTCTTTGGAATTATCTTTAAAACAACTGTCGCTAACTGTGATAATTGCAACTGCTTTCACCATCTAAAAAAAAAGTTGTATAAAAAATATAAATATTTTATTTATTACACATAAAAGCTAAATTATTTAATGAATACTTACCTTTTATTTTAGTTTCTGAACAAGCCACGATTATATAAAACAACTACGACGATTGTATTAAATTCTTGAAATGTAAAATGATAAAAAAAAATCCAAACAGTCAATGATCCGTTACAAGAACATATTTATAAATTGTTATCAGTAAACTCAATGCCAAAGTTCCGTAAATATAAATAAAAACTAATAATTCAAAAGCGTGGTATCACTTATCCGCTATGATTGCAATATATGATTTATTAATAGAAGTAAAAATCATTAAATTATTTGGCACTGACTGTCAGCAAACGAGTCTTGTTCAAGAATAATGCAAAGTGCATTTCTATTAACTCAAGCATATCAAAGATCGATGTAAAAATAACGTTATAATGTAAATATAGTTGTACGGCGAACTAAAGCCTTGAGTTCGGAGCCAATTATTATGACATTTCCAATTTGACATTACTAAAAACGTACAATTTGCCGGTTGAAAACCTGCATAAATCAGCTGTTTGACAGTATTTACCACAGATTAAAATATACTTGACAAATATAGATATCAATTATAAAAAATGTGAAAACCTTTTTAAATATTTTAATTAGGTTAAGTTTAATGCAATATAAGTTTTATACTCCAACAGCTCTTTTCTGGATTTTATTATGTTTCTTTTAATATTTGATATATATATTATATTTGAAATATATATATATATAAGTATGCATTGACGAGGGTCCGATTCTTCGATTCCTAGACATCATCATCAATTTAAAATTTCGAGGGTTCTTATTTTGAATCTATTTCAGCACCGCCTAATTGTTTCTTTACATGGTATTTGTTATATTATGTTATATGAATATATGTATTGTAAACACAGCACAATTAGGACATAACTCATTCTATGATAACATCGTAACTTCAATCCTACTCTTCTCAAAGAGGTTTAAATATTAAAATAGAAACGTAAAGACTAAAAATACGTGTACTTAATTAATATTTTTTTGTTATTTTTATAACACGGCAGGGGGAAACCTAGAGTTAGACGCTCCATTCCTCATTAAAACAAATAAATATAAAGATAATTAATAAGTAACAACGGTTTAAGATTTAAAAATGAAATAAAATGCTTATAAAAATATTAAAAATTTTATTTACTTTTTGCAAAATACTTAACACCTTGATTAATAAGAATATTACATACACAATTCTCCATAATATTGAATAGTAGTCAATAGAAAAAACAAGGCACCTTTAGTAAAAACTATATTACAAAAATAAAAACATTTTCGAGATATTATGGATTGTTAACTTAATGAATAACTTTTTTATGACAACTTAAAAATTTTAATAATAAATGATAATTTAAATATTCATAAATGCGCATTTGAGGTAGATAATTATAAAAAAAAATGCTTGCATAATTAAAACAAAATATTCACCCAGTCTTATAGGTACCTTTTTCCAAATAAAAAACATAAGAGTATAAGATTGTAAGTCAATAAAAAATATTTCTTGGGGTTTTTACATAACGTAAAATTATGTAATGTAAAAACTCCAAGAAATATTTTTTATTGACTTACAATGTATATGTAAAATTATCTATATCGATTACAACTTTAAATTCTTTGTACAGTTTATTTTTAAACATTATTAGCTGATATAGGTTTTATATTTTATGCTTAATTGTGCTATAATATTATTGTCAATATCAACAGTTTTGCATGCTTCTATCAGTCTTAAAAGGGGGGTGTATTTTTGTAAGGCGCGGAGGTCACCCACGATGATAAGTTTGTGCTTTGCTCTGGTCACACTGACTGCTAAACGTCTTTGGTCGTTCAGGATTTCGGTTTCCTGTGAAACAAAATATTATTATTTTGTAAAGCATGTATGGATCCATTATTTTCAGATTTCTTTCAATAAATTGTGTAAGCAAGACACTAATGACGCGTAAAAAATTTTCAAGATCTGAAAATGGAACTAAAAGTTATAGAAAGATGTTATTTTGTTTATTTATAATTAAAATTTCAAACTATTAAACACGTATAATATTTCTTTTTGGTAGGCCCCAATACGATCTTTATTTACTGTGTCACAACTCACAACGCGCACAGCAATTTGTATGTTTTTGTTTTAAAGCAATGTAAAATTTGAAAATTAAAAAAACGTTGAACGGTTTCCCTCAAAAGACCTTCGCTACATTTAAAATTTTCTAAAAATATTATACAAATAATATAAAAATCAGCTTCACGCTGTATCCCGCACACGACTGGGTAGGCAGAGGGAAACTAGTGTAAGACGCTGCGTTCCCTACTTTCTGCCGAATTCTGGAAGCATTGAGTGTTAAGTGTCAGAACTCAACGCCGCGCTTTGCCTCGACACCAGAGCGAAGAAATGGAAATATAAATTTTAGTAAATATTTCATCTCCTCGAGTGGGATCGAACCCACAACCAGTCGGTTTTACAGTCACACTTTGCGCCCCTGCGCCACGACTGGCCTCAAATATATAAACTAGATAATATATGATATAAACTAAGGATTAATAGTTAAAAAAAAAAACAAATAATACCTTTACAGTCCGTCCATCATCAGCGCGTCTAGTACACGAGTATAAAATAACACTTTTGTCTCTCCCCTGGAACTGGTCCACTGTACTCACTTCCACTCCTTTGGTAGAAAGCACGCGTCGCAATAAGATCACTTGTTCCCTATAGGGAGCTATTACACCTATATCACTAGGAAGTACTCCACCCTAGTTGATAGAAAGGTTTAATTAGTAATTTAATGAAAAATATTTTTTTGCATGAAAACGTGAAGCTTTATTCCGAATAGCAGAGGGAACATGGGAACCTAGTGTTAAGACACTCTATTCGCAATCTTCCATTCTCCGCTTTCCACCTTTTGCGTTACCAGAGCAAGGCAAATTAAAATAATAATAATTTCACTTCAAACGTTTAGTCGCACGCTTGTACCCCTGAGTCACGACTAGCCTCAGTGACTGAAAAATATTTAGAAGCGTATAAAATTTTTACACCGCGGGCCTCGAACCCGCAACTCTTACAAACTGTCTAAGCACTGTAGCCACTTTTTTATATGTGTCTAAAACCCAATCCTTTCCATATTTGCCTAATTAAAATATGATGTATTTAAATTATTTTTAAAATAAAATCCAGTCCTTCCATGTGAGTTAGTCCTGCGAGAAGACATCACTGGACCGATAAGCCATTCCACTAAGAAGAACAGAGTGACAAACTCAACAGTTGCTATTTCAATGTTAAAAAAAATTAAGTGTTAGGCTTCCAATACAACACAATGTCTCAAAAATATACATTGGATTTTTTTTCACAAAAGAAATATATAAAGAAAAGATACTAATCCCTTACCTCAGTTAAAGCTTCAACTAAAGCCATGACTACACACGCTTCTTGAGCGTTTGTTAATGATTTACCACTGTCTAATGTTTTTTCCGCATTCATATTAAGAAATATAGCAGCGTGCTCTATTTCCGGACTACATGTAGTTAATAGCCATGGCGTCTCCGCGTATTTTGTAGATATTTTCTAAAAATTATAAATAAATAAAAATAAATAAATTAGCTTCACGCTGTATCCCGCACACAGCAGGGTAGGCAGAGGGAACCTAGTGTTAAGACACTCCGTTCCCCGTTCCCGTTCTGCTGAATACTGGAGGCATTGCGTGTTGAGTGGCAGAACTCGACGCCGCGCTTAACCTCGACACCAGAGCGAAGAAATGGAAATATAAATTTAAGTAAATATTTCATACTTAAATTTATATTTCCATTTCTTCGCTCTGGTGTCGAGGTTAAGCGCGGCGTTGAGTTCTGCCCCTCAACACGCAATGCCTCCAGAATTCGGCAGAAAGTGGGGAACGGAGTGTCTTAACACTAGGTTCCCTCTGCCTACCCTGCTGTGTGCGGGATACAGCGTGAAGCTAATTTAATTTAAATATTTCATCTCCTCGAGTGGGGATCGAACCCACAACCAGTCGCTTTTGCAGTCACACCTCGTGCCGCTGCGCCACGACCGGCCTCTAAAAATTATACTTACATTATAATTTGTTTTGAGGTTTAGGCTATTAAACCGCATAAAAAAGCGTAGGCAGAGCGACATTGGGTATTCAGTGACAGAACTTAAAGCCGCGCTTTGTCTTCTTACCAGAGCGAGATTTTTTTATTTTTATTTGAGTATAGTCCTTTCAGAATAGTACATTTGATTGAAGTTACTTATTATAACTTGTTAAATATTGTTATTTCAAACTTAAAAAAAAACATCAGTCAGTGATAAAACACTACGTTCCCCATGCACCTTCTTTTATCATTTAAAAAAATGCGTATTGTTTGAGAAACTCAACTCGGTGCTTGATTGCCAGAGCGTAGAAATGAAAATACAAAAAGAATAGTATATAGATTTCTTTCAAGATTTCTTGTATAGGCTTCTTAAGTTAGTTAATATTACTAATTATAACAAGAAAAAATACCTGTAAATCTATATTTAATCGAGCCTCCGCCACTTTCTGGTTAGCACATTTTAGAGTATCATTATATGCCACTTTATTGGCAACGTCCACCAACGCCTGGTTCATACGGTATTGCAATCGTAGAGTCGATGTCGCTTCGTCCTTCATTAGTCGGTGGAACAAGCTTTCCTCCATTCCTAAACGTCTGATTGCGAGAAAATATTTTTTCATATTTGCTAAATGTTTAACTGAGGCCAGTCGTGGCGCAGGGACATAAGATTGCGATTGTTAATGACGAATTGTAATATTTAATATTTACATTTCTTCTTAGCTATACTGTAAAATTTGACAGAAAGTGGAGAGTGGTGTGTTAAAAACTCCCTCAACGTACACCATATTACATTTTTTATATTATTATGATACTAGTTACATCCGCCCACATAGAATCCGTTTTCTTCATTTCCCGTAGAAATTTCGAGAACCTTCTCTTAGCGGTCTAGGGGAAATTTCCCGAGGAATTTTTATACCTAATTTCAGCGTTTTACGTCGCGCAGTTTTGCGCTGTCAAGAAGAGACTACTAAAATTGTTCGCCGTTTTTTTTGTCTGTATATAAATATTATGTTGGTGTAATTAATAATTAAATAAATTAATAAATTAAAGGTTGTATAAAATGTGAAAACATTTGTGATAGTTTAAAGCAAAATTTAAAGTTTTACTATATTATGTATATGTTTTTCTATGTAATTTATAAATTAAATGTATATTATATTAAGCTTGTTACCTAGCGGATTTACTTCTAACAACTGGTGGTAATTGTTCTGGATCTCCGACAAGAACAAATCTATTTGCAGCAAATAAGGGCCTTAGAACCGTGCATTGTAATACCTAAAATAATAAAGAATATTAGCTTTTACTTGCGGCTTTACCCTTCTATCCTTACGATATTTTTAATGTCAGTTTCACAAAAGTTAAATTCCTGCGATTAGAGTTTTTAACCAAACAAATTCTCTAGTATATAGTATATATTGACTTGTATTGTATATTGACATTGTACGTATGTACCTGATAGTACGCGATGGCCGTAGATTTGATGCCACAATTGACAAATATTTATTTTTAAATATTTTTCCTTTATCTTTACTACTACTACTTTAGACAGTTTGTGTAATGATTTCTTGGTTTAAAAAATAAAACGCTTGATGTATATAAAGTTATTACGAAGGCCATTTTGGCGTAGTAGTACAGTGTTTGATTGTAAACACGACAGTTGTAGGTTTAATTCCAATTTTGGGTAATGATTTTCCTGTGTAACAATTCTTGGTAATAAGACAATGCGTAGCGTTGAGTTCCGCTACTTAATACACAATGGCCCAAAAATTGGGCAGAGAATGGGGAATGAAGTTTTTTAAAATTGAGTTTCCTCTGCGTACCCTGCTAGATGTGGGGTACAATGCACAGCTAAATTAAGTTTTTACGGATGACGCAGGTAAAAACAACATTACAGTTCAAACTCCTATTGAAAGTTTCAGTAAAACAAATAATAGAAGAACAAAAACAATACTAACTTGAGTAGCTTCATCAACTATACACACATCAAACATAGTTCTGGACAACATGGGATGTGTAGCACCGAGGCATGTGACCCCAACTACTTCCTGTAAATAATTGACATTTTAAATTAAATAAAATCTGCTGAAAGGTTTTTTAGGCATGACGCTTTATCCTGGGTAAAAAACCAAAGATTTCTTTATGTTGATGAGAAAAAAATGGACGAAATTACAATAATATCAGTATAGTTTAGTAGAAAACGTAAAAAAAAAATAACGTATCGTGATCTGAACCCGCTTCAAACGCTCTAACCACTAAGCCATACGTTCTCGTCAAGCCACGTGGTTCTTTTCCTACATAATATCTTATAAAAAATTAAAAAAACACACACACACACAAAAATACCTAAATATAAATACATACCATAGAGTCATAAAATTCCGATAGTTGATCCGTAGTGTGACAGGACTGAATAAGACTGTGCTCACAGCGTGAAGCCACTTCAGGGGACACGCGACTGCTTGCGCCGAGCCTCAGCACTCGCAGGGATTTGGGTAATCTTAATAAAATATGTATTTATTTTTTTAACTTCACAGTGTATCCCTCATAAAGGATGCCTAATTTTTGAGCCATAGTGTGAATAGCCGCAATGGAAAGTGAATATAGTTCTTTTCCGCGAATTGAAATCGAACCCATACCCGTCGTGTTTACTGTCTTATTACCAGAATGAAACAATGAAAATATGAAATTATTAACTAAAGTGCCAGTTGTGATGCAGTAGAACAAGTGTGTGACTGTAAACGCGACTTGTTGTGGGTTCGAATTCCACTCGAGAAAATTAAATATGGTGTCGAGGCAAAGTTCCGCCATTCAACACGCAATGCCTCCAGAATTCGAAAAATAGAAAACAAAGTGTCTTAATACTAGGTTCTTTCTGGCTACTGTGTATGGGATACAGCGTGAATCTGTTTTTGTTTAAATTATTATATTTAAAGTAGGAATCAAACTTATAAGTTTGATTCCTACTTTAAACTACTACTGTCTCGCTATTCGAAAGGTAGGTAACGACAACCTTTAATTTTTTTTAGATTTTATCAATTTTTTTTTTAATAAATCTCCAGATGTAGAAAGTATGTTTTGAATATTTAAAAAAAAATCATCTTAGTTCTAAATTCTATATGGACGTAATAATAATAATTAAAAAAAAAAAAAATTACCTGCTCAACACAGTATCAACGGCGGAGTGTGTATGGGCTGTGACCAGCACACGCTGTTTCAGAGCTACCAACATTTGTATGAGCACGCTGATTGTCTGTGTTTTACCTGCAATAACCAGAAAAAATAGATTAAATTTACGTAAAAGCGGCGTTGAGCTCTGCCACTCAACACGCAATGCCTCCAGGAATCGGCCGAAAGTGGGGAACGGAGTGTCTTAACGCTAGGTTCCCTCTGCCTACCCTGCTGTATGCAGGATACAGCGTGAAGCTGATTTTATTTTAAATTTACAAAAAAAAGCAAAATGAAACACGACAGTTATTTTGAATTAGATATATGGAATAAATTAATTATCGACTTAGTAAAAAGGTGCGTATCGAGATACACATAGTTTAATTTATATATAGTTTTCGAATATAAGGACTAGCATTATATACAACAATTACATATCGTATTATGATAGATTTAAGCTTGTTTATTTTAATAGACAAGTAGTACAACGACTTTGCTTCTCTATATAGAGTGCGAAACGTATTTACACGGCAATCCTTGATTGTCTATGAAAAACATAGAAAACTAAGAGATACCAGTTCTTAGAGATACCATCGTGGAACAGTTTCCTTGCTACGTGAAATGATGGGAGCGACTGTGCTGCTTTTACAGGAATAGCATATAAGGTAAAATATTTCAAATCCATACCTAAAGGAATTAATTAAGATACCACAACAGCTTAGACGTAGGATTTTCATTTCATTTCACGATATTTATCCATGTCTGTATTTCGTGTGACGCTGCTACGCATAGATACCAATAACGTAAACATACTACTACAAAAATACTACTAAAAGTTAAATAACTTTGAACTTTGCCGCCAAAACCTACGACTCGATTTCGGAATGAGGCGTATACGGCGGTTTCCTTTGACAAGTTTATGTCTGCGTGCGTCGTTCTTGACAGATGACGTTTAATTTTACAACATTAATTTTATTATTTATTTTGTTTGAAAATATAACTTTTTCATTTTTGTGAAAAAAAAAATTATTGTATAATATATATAAGGCTTTTATAGAGTGGTAAAAACTGTGGTTTCATTTAAAGTGGTGCTAACAAAAACACTCTGTATATATTTTTTTACCAGTCCCAGGTAGTCCCCTCAGCAAGGCGTGCGTGTCCGCGGCCAGCACGCGCAGCACGGCGCGCTGCTGCTCGATGTTAAGGGCGCGCATGAGGCGCGTGCCGAGGCGCCCCACCTCGCGCGGCAAGCGGCCCGCGAAGTGCCCGTCTTCCTTATCTATTATTAATCTGGAAAATGGTTTGAAGTCCCTAAATTAAAATGGATTAAAAAGAATGTCCACGTCGAGGCCAGTCATGGCGCAAGGGCAATCGTGTGACTGTTAACGCAGCAGGTTGTGAGTTCGATTCTCATTCGATGAAATGAAATATTTAATATATTCATTTCTTCGCTATGGTGTCAATTACCGATGATGTCATGAAGCTAAAAAAATTTAATAAAATAAAAATAAATCAGCTTCACGCTGTATCCCGCGCACAGCAGGGTAGGCAGAGGGAACCTAGTGTTAAGACACTCCGTTCCCCACTTTCTGCCGAATTCTGGAGGCATTGCGTGTTGAGTGGCAGAACTCAACGCCGCGCTTAACCTCGACACCAGAGCGAAGAAATGGAAATATAAATTTAAGTAAATATTTCATCTCCTCGAGTGGGGATCGAACCCACAACCAGTCGGTTTTACAGTCCCACCTTGTGCCGCTGCGCTACGACTGGCCTCATACCTAAGGAGATTAATTAGGATAGCTAAAAAAAATGTTTATTACTAAGTAGTGCTTAGCATTCACAATATCGCCTATTTTCATTTTCTTCCTCTGGAGACGAGACAAAGCGCAGCTTTGAGTTCAGCTACTCAATATGCGTTGCCTCTAGAATTCGGCGGATAACGGAAGTGTCTTATGCCAGTAGGAGCATTTTTTTAACTAAAAAGAGTATTAATCCATGTAGTTTATTTATAATTTTCTAATTTATAAAAAAATGCAACATATTTACTTACTTTCTAAGTTTCGTTGCACGTTCACTATCTTCCATAAGCACACCCAAGTTGGTAAGATTCTGTACTGTAGATGCATATGATTCGTAAGTATCTATGTGGAATAAAGTTTCCTTGTTTAGTCGCCGACTTAAGTCCCTGAAAAAAAAGATAATAATAAAAAAATAAATTTATTATTTATTTGCTAATGTTAATTAATTATATTTATTCTATATAAAAAAATATTTGTAAAAACAAAAACCCCGACTGCATAAAACTAAAAAGAAAATAAACAAGTCCAATAGTTTATTAGGACTAACAGTCGGGACCTATAAGTAATTCTTCAATCAAAAAAATCTTTACCAGGAACCCCGCATAATTTAAAAAGGTCCCGACTGTTAATCCTAATAAACTATTGGACTTGTTTATTTTCTTTTTAGTTTTATGCAGTCGGGGTTTTTGTTTTTACAAATATTTTTTTATTTTTCAATTTTTTGTAAGAATTTATTATGGTAATGATAATCATGATATACCTTTTTGAAATCCTGAAATTGAGCTCTTTAATTTGATACCCATATTGTAGTATTCGAAACGAAAAAAAATTTTTTCACTACGTCTAATGGCGTACCACAGCCGCCATGATTATTTTTTACTAACGTCACCTTTCTAAGAACACTTGGGCTACTAGTACGAATCTAACGACACCTCAAATATGTAAATCCGTTCAGCGGTTCTGGAGATACGAGGTAATAAAGAATATTACATACATACAAGATACGCGCGAAAAACATAACCCTTCCTTAGCAGTCGGGAATAAGGTTTTCTTTAAATAAATAAAATTTACAGCCCACTTTAAAAATATTTTAAAACCTGAGGAATTAATAGAGAAAAATATATGTATCGACGAAATCATTCGTTTGTAAAATGTCACAGATCGTCGATCTAACTGTTAACAAGCAAACAAAAATAAAAAAGCCCCTATACAAAAAGTTCTAAAACAAACAACTATAAAAGAGCTGGTAAACAACCTGGCTTCAAACAGCTGAATATATTTTCTTGCACCATGGAACCAAGTCTCTTTATAACAAAAAAATAAATAAATCGGTACAAATATACACATACAAACTTATAATACAAAGGGATAAAAAATGACCTTTCTAAAAGTATATGTAGTTCCCCACTATTTGCCACTGTAACTACTCCAGCAGCAATCCATGGTCTTTTATCGATGCTTACAATGGAAAACTCGCCTTCTTGAGGTCCACTTGTAGTTTTAGTACCGTTCTTTAATTTTTCTGTATATATATAGAAGAGAACACATTAAAATTTAAAAATATTTCAGTCAACATATTTTATAGCTGAGGCCGTTGTGATGCAACGAAACAGCGTATGATGTGAACACGTCGGTTGTAGGTTCGTATCCCATTTGGGGTGTGTTATTTTCATTTCCTTTAAGGTGAGTTCTGTCATTCAATACGAAATTATAGCGCAAAGTAGAGCACGGAATGTCTTAAAACTAGGTTCTCTTTGACTAAAAAAAATATTTCTATTGAAAGATATACATATAACATATTTATTACCCGAATTAGTTAAATCTCTTGAAAATACGTGTAAAAATCTATCCCCTGACGTAGTTACATTTTTTAATTCTAGGTTGGCTGCACAGTTTCCACGTTTTGATCTGAAATTTTAAAACACATAAATTTTACGTTTTCTTCAATAAAATGGTAAAGGTCTATTTTTTATTTATATGTATAAAGAAACATTTAATAAATATTAAATACCGTTTTTCTTCACTTTCAGTCCACAGAGCATGCAATGGAGAACTTGTCATTTGAGCCTTTTCTTCTAGTTTTAATAGACTGGTCCAATGTAAGAAATATTCGATATGTTTTAAAGAGAGGTGACCGAGTGATTTCTCTCGAAGTTTCGATAAAGAGTGCCCGTCTGTTACTTTGGGGCCGTTTGTATGCCTGCAAAAAAAGAAATAAATATTATATATTATTAATATATTTAATTTTAAAATTAATATAATTAATAAATTTTGTAAATTACATTAATTTTGATCCATTCACTTAAAATCGATAATTAATATATTTTGAAAATTGACAAAACATTTGTTGGAACTGTTATTTTTCTCTATTGTAATCATAAATACGAAATTAATATCACATTCTGAAATAGACTTTTTTTTGTCAGTTTCACGCTGTAGCTTGCATATAGCAGGACAGGTAGAGGGAGCTCCGCATCCCACTTTCCGCTAAATACTGGAGGCATTGCGTATTGAGTGGCAGAACTCAACGCTACAACATTTTAATACAATACTTATTTAGATTCGAACCTGCGCCTCCTGGAAACGGACCTGGTCGGTCCCGCTGCGTTCAAAATTTTATAAGTTTTCTAAATAAGTATTTTTCTCTCCTAAGTGTGGAATAACACTTTAAAAATGTAAAAAATATTTTAATACAATATGCGACATTCTGAAGCTCGGTCGATGCAAAATTTTTATGAGATTTAATAAATTGCCTTATATTAATCAAATAAAATTACCATAAATGTAAAGAACAAATTGTTAAGTAAGCGCAATTTGAACAAGCGTTGTGATGATTGATAGGCTCCGGCAGACTCTGATGGAACTGGCATGTGTCTTCGATGTCCACTAATTCATCTGCCATAGTTAGAAAATGAAACATGTTATTGTAAAATTTGTTTATTTATTAAAACTCTTTAAAAGTAATTATGAATAAAATTATTTATTACTTTGAATTTAGTTTTATTTTCTAAATTTTATTGAAGATTTCAAAAATTTACGATAAAAATATATTTATTGAGGCCAATCGTGACACAGGAGCACATGTGTGTGACTGTAAATGAGACTCGATTCCCACTTAAGGAAATAAAATACTTAATATTTTCATTTCTTCGCCCTGGTGTTGAGACAAAGCGCGGCGTTGAGTGCCGCCGCTCGATGCGCAATGTCTCCAGAATTCGGCAGTTCCCGATTTAACACTTGGCTCTCACTGCCTATCCTGCTGTGTGCGGGATACAGCGTAAAGCTGTAAGAAGAAACGTTGAATAATATATGGCGCCTCTTTCTCGATATAGTAATCTATTGATACATAAAACTAAACTTTTTAAACGCTGGCCCAGATTGGTTGCTTTTGCAGAGAAACCGAGCAATGCGTGTTGTAACCACAGAGCTAAGTATCTAAAAAAGTATCAATAAAGTTAACTTTATTTATTATGTGATATAAAGTATGTTGTATTGAGAATTACTTTTTTAGGTATTGGAAAATAAATAAATATTAACAATTAAGAATCAACATTTTACACTGTGACCTTGGTTTGTATTTACTAACGCAACCGCTACATGGATATTTAAGTGCAGGTTCGGTTAGGTTAGTTATATTTAAAATGATAAGTTTCCAACCTACCCTAGCGGTGGCGGTAATACATAAATAATATTTTTTTTCATTTGACAATGTCGGTTTACAAAGTATCGATAGATTACAATACTGTGGGAGAGATTTTCATATAACGAAGTTTATAATATTTATTACGGTGAGATATACCAGAGACAGTTGAGTCGCGGGATTGTGTTCCGCCCTGGAATTCAACGCGTACTTCAACACTAGATAAATCAAAATCAGATTCACGCTGTATCCCGCACACTGCAGGGTAGGCAGAGGGAACTTAGTGTTAAGACACTCCGTTTCCCACTTTACGCCGAATTCTGGAGGCATTGCGTGTTGAGTGGAAGAACTCAACGCCCCGCTTAACCTCGACACCAAAGCGAAGAAATGGAAATATAAATTTAAGTAAATATTTCATCTCCTCGAGTGGGGATCGAACCCACAACCAGTCGATTTTGCAGTCACACCTCGTGCCGCTGCGCCACGACTGGCCTCAAACTAGCTATATTTAATTAATAATTTCAATGTAACGAGTAAAAGAGTTACACAACTCTTTAGTTATATTCATTTGACCATAGCAGCGGAGCCGCAGGTGAAAACTAGTGCAGGATAAAGCGTGAAGCTAAACAAAAATGACATACCATGCTTAGGCTGCAGTGAGGTCGGCGGCGGCGCCACGTGGCGCGCCAAGTCGTTGCGCAACGTCACCAGCCCGAGGCGCTCGAAGTACCCGCATCCCACCTCGTGGAGCTCCACGCGTTCTCTGCAAGTTCATATTTATTTTAAGTAACGGGAAATATTACGGAGGACGGAGTGTTTTAACACTAGGTTTTCCCCCGTCTTCTTGCTATGTTTAAGGTACAGCATGATAAAAAAAATCTATAATATTTGTTTTTTTTTTCCAAAAAGCAATAGTGACAAATAGAATAGAATAATTGAGGCCGGTCGTGGCGCAGCGGCACGAGGTGTGATTGTAAAACCGACTGGTTGTGGGTTCGATCCCCACTCGAGAAGATGAAATATTTACTTAAAATTTATATTTCCATTTCTTCGCTCAGGTGTCGAGGTTAAGCGCGGCGTTGAGTTCTGCCACTCAACACGCAATGCTTCAGAATTCGGCAGAAAGTGGGGAACGAAGTGTCTAAAACACTAGGTTCTCTCTGCCTACCCTGCTGTGTGCGGGATACAGCGTGACGCTGATTTTTTTTGATGTTAATAGTGACAAATATTTGACGCCAGTCGTGGCGCAGAGGCACAAACTGTGACTGTAAAATCGACTGATGGTGGGTTCGATTATTCATTTCTTCGCTCTGATGTCAAGAAAAGCGCACCAATGAGTTCCGCTACTAAACACGAAATCCCTCCTGAACTCGGTAAAAGTGAGGAACGAAGAGTCTAAACACTAGGTTCCCTCTGCCTACCCTGCTGCCTTAAAAAATAAAAGAAAAATAAAGTAAACAAACTTCAAATAAAGCAGCAATCCCTTCTGCACTGCAGTAGTGGGATCCTCTCCTCGCTGCGCGCACAGCATCATGCCGTACAGCACGAGCTGCCCGCGGTGCTCGGCGGACACGGTGGCGCGACCACTCTTTAATTCTAGTGGCATTTCTGACATATGATTTTCTGTGAACATTTTTTTTTTATTGTTATTTTTTATTTAAAGCTTTTATTTATAGCCTGCATTTAAGATACCTAATTGATAGAGAACCTAGTGTCAAAAAATCTGTTATTCTATCTAATAAGAGCGAGAGAATGAAAACGATTATTTCTCGGAGTGGGAATCGAATTCACAACCCTCGGATTTACATGCTGACTATAAACATATAAAAGAATCATCAAAAAAAGTATAAGCGATTTTTTTTATATGTCAGTTTGTAATAAAAAAAAATTGGTGTGAGTATGAGGAAACACTGCCGTAAGTGCTACTATACAAAAAAACAGTTGGTTTAGTTGGCTTACAAAGAGAACAATGGGCGAAGCCGCCTTATGTAACTATATTAACATCCATTCTTTTGTCTGTCTGTTAGTGCATCCATCCTTAATTGATATTTCTAATCTTCTTTTTTATTTTAATGAAAAAATATAAAAAGAACTTACTTCCTTTTTCATGAATAGTAACTTGTAATGTCGCATCGATCTTTCCTTTCAATCCCAATTTCGGACAGCACACATTTTCTTCTATATCCAGAACTTTGTCAATGAAGCCATTCCATTTAACATTTGTATTATTCTGTAAAAGACATTAAAACAACTTTTTTTTGTTGTCAGCATCTCTGTAGGGAGATTTTTACAAATTTCGGCTACCCAAAGATAATTACTAAGAATTATCGTTTGGCATAAATAAGTTGTAACAAGCGTATAAAAATTTCGACGTAGCTTGATGAGAACGTATGGCTTAGTGGTCAGAGCGCCTGGTCGGTTGCCAGTAGGCGCGGGTTCGAGTCCCGCTACGTTCAAATTTTTATACGTTTTCGAAATAAGTATTTTTCTTTCCTAAGTGTGGATTAACACTTTAAAAATGTTTAAGGCATTAAAACCGTCACATTTTTTTCCCTGACCCTTACAGCTACGGAAGATGTCATAATCTTGTATGCTGTAAATATGCACGAAATCACATACATTAGATTAGGAAGCTCAGCTTAAATTTCATACAGATATCTTCAACAGATACTGAGTAAATAAACTTACGTTAAAGGTTATTTGTTACTCTATTAATATGTGATAAAAATATGACAGTACATAAATAATAAATATGATAGTATATTTTATTTCAATTTATTTTTATTTAACGATAGAATAATATATTTATTCTTTGTTAAATACTCACTGCACCCTTTGATTTGGTAGTAACGTATGTCAGCATAAATTCTTGCAAAGGTCCTGTATACTTTGACATATCAGCTCTTGCTTCCTCCTCGGTCATACCAGCGTCATATAACATCTGAATTGACTCTTTTAATATTTTGTCAACTTCTGAGTTTAAATTTAATCTATTCGATATATTAGATGTTAAAGCTTTTTGTACTAACTCATGAACAAGTATACCTATGGTCATCTGTAATGAAAGACGATATTTAGTAAAATTTTAAGTAGTGAAACCTTTTTTTTTACCCTAGGCGACGTTTAAGTCCTTATTCGAGTTTTAGGCTACAAGACTAAATCGATTCTAGCGTTGATTTATATTGTGATTTTATTATGATTATGATGCTATGTTTAAAACTAGCTGTTAGTGACCAAATATAAATATATACTAACCGCCTTATTTGCCGAATCAATGCCTCGCCATCGCTCTTGCAGCACAGCTTTTCTTTTACAAAATACACCAGCGACAACGCTCGTTGTAGAGATCAAGTGGTCAGGTCGTAGAACTAATAGGCCTGATGTATTATTTATAATAAAGTGACCCGACGGATCCCTGGATGCTATTATACTTACTATCTCTCCAGGTTGTAGAGGTGTGTCCAACCTGGAAAAAATAAAACTATGTATATTCCTTATATTTAAAAAAAAATATCAAATAAATCAGCTTCACGCTATATCCCGCACACAGCAGGGTAGGCAGAGGGAACTTGGTGTTGTAGGGAACTGTTATTTATATTTACAGTTTATTTAATATGTGTTATTTATATATTTCAATATAGCAATTTATTTATTTATCATTTATATACATACGACTACATACATATATTTAATATAATTTATATATTTTATAACAAGTATTCGTATTTAGTATATTTATACAAAAGCGCTCGCTGCCGTCGACTGAACCGGTGAGGAGTAATATTTACTCCTACCCACTTGTCGACGGCATATTATAATTCTCACAGTCGATGCTTGCCACTCGATGCGCTTTCTATACGTTCCATTGTTTTCTTTATTATTTCGTTTAAATCAGTATTTATCGTGTTCTGTTTTATATATATGTTTGTGGTTGACTTTCCTGTATATCGTGCCGTGTAAAATTGTGTTAACACTGTATGTACATTTAAAGTGGTGTTGATTAAACTCAGTGCTATTCGTAAGTAGACTTTTATTCATCTCCATCAACACTACATTGGTGACCCCGATCTACACGCCATGGACTATACCACGATGCATAGTGATAGTGACTCAGCTCAATCTGATGTCACTAACCGACCACAACGGGCAAGAAAAATGAAGCGGGTAGAATCTCTCAGCGGTGACCCACCCACCTTTCTACCCCCACACCATTTGAGAACACCCCCATTTTGGACAGAAAAACCTGCAATTTGGTTCGCACAGGTTGAATGCCAATTTTTCCTAAACGGAATTACCGACGACGCGACCAAATTTTACCACGTTTCTTCCATGTTAGACCGAAAATATGCAGCCGAACTGGAAGACGTCATCACTGGCCCACCCAATTACGAATTACTCAAAGCGAAAACAATTAAGCGTTTTTCATTATCGCGCGAAAATAAAATTAAACAGCTGCTCTCACAAGTACAGCTTGGAACACAGAAGCCTTCACAGTACCTGCGTCACCTCCAGCACTTGGCTGGGCCTGGCATCCCGGAAGAATTTCTTCAAAGTATTTGGACCAGAAGCTTACCTGTGGAGATGCAGATAACCATAGCGTCACAATCAACTCAGCCCCTGGACGCGTTGGCGGAACTTGCTGACAGGTTACATGAGATGGCAGTTCCATCACATCAGCCAGCTGCCACACCAACATCATCATCATCTTCAGCGCCAGGTATCGACTTGCTAATGCAGCAAGTCGCAGAGCTGACCAAACAGGTTAGTGTGCTCACATCTCATATATTTGAAAAGCCACGACCGCGTGAGAGATGTCACAGCCAACCTCGCAGCCGATCATCATCAGTATCATATCGGCCTACCCCCAACCATTCGGGTAACGCCCCGAGTCAATCAGCCATGGCGACCGATGGTACTACTACCTCGGGTCGCCTCTTCATAACGGACAATAAAACGAAAATACAATTTTTAGTAGACACTGGTAGTGACATATGCGTATATCCTGTTAGTGCCATTTGTGATAAGCATAATAAAACGTCTTTTCAGCTCAGTGCTGCCAACGGTTCGGCTATCAATACATACGGTTACATCAACCTTACATTGAATATTGGGTTACGTCGTAATTTTCCATGGCGTTTTGTCATTGCTGACGTAACCAAACCGATAATAGGTGTAGATTTTCTATCTCACTACAAACTTATTGTAGACATCAGCAGCCGCAAATTAATAGATAGCCTGACCAATATCAGCACTGTAGCCAGTATTGTTAATTCTAAGAACTTAATTACTAGTGTTAAAGTATCGAGTGGTGGTAACAGCATTTATCATAATATCTTATCTGAATTTCCAGAAATAACCCGACCCGCCGGTACACCACCAACACTCAAACACAACACTACGCACCACATACGCACTACACCAGGTCCACCAGTAGCATGTTCGCCTAGGAGGTTAGCACCTGAAAAACTAAAAATAGCTAGGCAAGAATTCGACGCAATGTTGGCTAATGCTAATGGCACGGCTCGTCCTTCTGACAGCCCATGGTCTTCGCCCCTGCACCTCGCATCCAAAAAAGATAATGGCTGGCGTCCTTGTGGAGACTACAGACTCCTTAACGCCAGAACCATTCCAGACCAATACCCGATACGTCATATCCAGGATTACTCCAACAGCTTATTTGGTTGTAAGTACTTTTCTGTTATAGATTTAGTGAAGGCTTACAATCAAATCCCCGTTGCCGAGGAGGACATACCAAAAACAGCAATCACAACTCCTTTCGGTCTATACGAATTTCCTTTTATGACGTTTGGGTTGAGAAACGCCGGGCAAACTTTTCAAAGATTCGTCGATGAAATGACCCGTGGACTTGACTTTTGTTATCCATACCTGGATGACTTCCTAGTGTACTCCAAGACACAGGAGGAACACGAAGACCATTTACGCCAGCTCTTCACCCGTATGAAAGACTACGGCGTACTGGTAAACACGGCGAAATGCATCTTCGCTGTTCCCGAGGTCACATTCCTGGGGTACCACGTCTCCGACAAAGGTACAAAACCGTTGGATGCAAAAGTCAAGGCCATTTCTGATTTTCCCCTTCCGAAAACAGCGAAGGAACTTAGACGGTTCCTAGGGATGATCAATTTTTACCGACGTTTCATACCCAAAGCCGCTGACATACAAGCCCCTCTCAATGCCCTACTGACCGGCTCAATCAAAGCCTCTCATCCCGTCGCCATAGAGGGAAATTCATTACGAGCATTCGAGGACTGCAAGAAGAGTCTTTGCGAGGCCGCACTTCTAGCGCATCCCGACCCTAACGCTGCAATAGGACTGGTCACCGACGCCTCCGACACGGCAATAGGTGGAGTCCTCCAGCAACTCCAACATGGAGCATGGCAGCCTCTAGCATTCTTCTCTCGCAAGTTGAGCCCATCGCAGGTGAAGTACTCACCTTACGATCGTGAGCTCCTTGCAATCTACGAGAGCATCAAACATTTTCGCCATATGCTAGAGGCCACCCACTTTATTGTCTATACTGACCACAAGCCGCTTTGTTACGCATTCCACGAAAGGAAGAGTAACTGCTCCCCACGTCAGTATAGACATCTGGACTTCATCTCGCAATTCACGACCGACATACGACACATATCCGGCCAGGACAATGTCGTGGCCGATACTCTGTCTCGGGTCGATGAGTTGCAGATGCCTGTCAGCTTAGAGGTACTGGCCAGTTCCCAAACTGCAGACAAAGACCTCGCAAACATTCTTGCCGGCGGAACTTCTTTACGCTTGCAAAAGCTGGTAATCCCTGGGAGTCGTACTGAATTGTACTGCGACGTCAGTACACCGACTCCTAGGCCTTACGTACCAGCTAACCTTCGCCGGCAAGTCTTCGACTCCTTACACTCCCTCAGTCACCCTGGCGCAAACGCAACCACTAAGCTCGTTGCACAACGCTTTGTTTGGCCACTGATGCGTAAAAACTGCCGTGAGTGGTCTAGGGCGTGTTTGCCCTGCCAGCGCTCGAAGGTACATAGACATGTGTCTTCACCCTTAGGTACTCACACATTACCTTCGGCGCGCTTCAAACACGTCCATATAGACCTGATCGGCCCACTACCAACATCAAACGACGGATATCGGTATTGCTTGACAGCCGTCGATCGCTTCACGCGTTGGCCGGAAGCTGTCGCCATTACCGATATCACAGCTGAAACAGTGGCCAAGGCATTTATATTGTGCTGGGTATCCCGGTTTGGTTGTCCTACCGACATTGTTACGGACAGAGGTCGGCAGTTCGAGTCCGCCCTGTTCGAACAATTGTCGAAATCCATTGGATTTCAACATCGTAGGACAACCGCATACCACCCACAGTGCAACGGTTTAGTGGAGCGCTTTCATAGGCAATTGAAAGCCGCCATCATATGCCACGGTGACAGCAACTGGGCCGAATCACTCCCATTCGTTCTCCTTGGCATAAGAAGTGCATTTAAAGAAGACTTACAAGCTTCATCCGCAGATTTATTGTACGGTGAGCCACTGCGACTTCCAGGAGAATTTTTTGGACATAACGTCGCCACTCCCACTACCGACTACACGGATTTCTCGATGCGGATGAAGCACTTCGTCCAAAATGTTCGGCCAGTCCCTACGCAGCACCACAATTCAACACGAAAGGCGTTTATATTTAAAGACCTTGAATCCTGTAGCCACGTCTTCCTCCGAGAAGACGCGCTACGGGGTTCGCTACAGGCTGCGTACACTGGTCCACATAAAGTGTTGTCAAGAGACAAAAAAGTTTTTAAAATTGACTTTAAAGGTAAACCTGTGACAGTATCTATAGACCGAATTAAGCCAGCCTATTTATTGCGCACTGACACGTCCCTTCACACAAACACTCCTCCCTGTGACACACACGCAAGCACACATACAAACACACACGCAAGTACACGCTCAAGCTCTCAGAACGGTACACACACAGGCACACACACGGATACACAACTACGTCACTCACCCTTCAGACACACTACTCGGTCAGGGAGACATGTACGTTTCCCTGACTATTATCGTCCGTAGACACGGCCTCTGGAGGGGAGTGATGTAGGGAACTATTATTTATATTTACAGTTTATTTAATATGTGTTATTTATATATTTCAATATAGCAATTTATTTATTTATCATTTATATACATACGACTACATACATATATTTAATATAATTTATATATTTTATAACAAGTATTCGTATTTAGTATATTTATACAAAAGCGCTCGCTGCCGTCGACTGAACCGGTGAGGAGTAATATTTACTCCTACCCACTTGTCGACGGCATATTATAATTCTCACAGTCGATGCTTGCCACTCGATGCGCTTTCTATACGTTCCATTGTTTTCTTTATTATTTCGTTTAAATCAGTATTTATCGTGTTCTGTTTTATATATATGTTTGTGGTTGACTTTCCTGTATATCGTGCCGTGTAAAATTGTGTTAACACTGTATGTACATTTAAAGTGGTGTTGATTAAACTCAGTGCTATTCGTAAGTAGACTTTTATTCATCTCCATCAACACTACAGTGTTAAGACTCTCCGGTACTCACTTTTCGCCGAGTTCTGGAGGCATTGCGTGTTAAGCAGCGGATCTCAACGCCACGCTTTGCCTCGACACCAGAGTGAAAAAATGGAAACACAAATTTAAATAAATATTTCATCTCCTCGAGTGGGGATCGAACCCACAACCAGTCGGTTTTACATTCACACTTCGTGCCGCTGCGCCACGACTGGCCCCTAAAATAATATAAGGTATAAATTGCATGCAAATTCAGATAAATGTAAAACAAACCCACTAAAAAGTGTAAATTATTTAAATTTGCGACGGTTGAGAGTATGCTTGATGTAATTATTTCCATTTTCCCACTATTATAGGATGTACGGCATTCAGTTGCACCACACAACCAACAAATCTTCGAGTCTTCGAGTTCAGGCATAAAGTTGAAACGTATATTGACAAAAGATTTTCCTGGTTTTTTTTTATGGAAAAAACAAGGCAAACGAGCGTTCGGGTCACTTGATGGTAAGTGATTACCGCCGCCCAAGACCTCGTGCAACACCAGAGGTGGGTTGGGCGCCGGAGCCCGGCATTACTTGATGCGAAACGCAGTGGCATAAAGCCACTACTTCACGCCAGTTTTAAATGAAGGGAGTGGTAATGATCCGGTCGAGTCTGCTCATGCGTGTTGCCATTGCTGGCGACGTGACTCTACCACACGTACTTTAATCGCCTCTTATGACACCACCAGCACCAAGGGTGATCCTATTCTAGGCACAAAATTTTCCGTTCTACCCTATATATGTGGGATAAAACGTGAAGCCCCGAAAAAGGATCCAAAAAGTTGAGGATACGTATAATATTTACCATATACCATCGACGAAACACGACCCTGTGTGATTGGCATCATTTTTAAGTTTTAATTCTATTTTGTTATGATGTTGTTCAATGGAAGTGATTTCACACCTTTGCATTACACTTAAATCCAAGGTATCGACTAGCTAAAATTAAAAATATAATTTAATAGCATGAAATAAAACAAATTTATAAAATATCTGAAAATAGGATGTCTCGTATTTGTATTGAAATAATTCGATTTTTTATCTGTAAGGACTAATAATTAAAAAATATATATATATTTTAAAGTATAATAGATTCGTCCTACTCCTTTACATACTGCATATCTTGCTCACCAGTAAAACCCTGTTCTGTTATTGATAGATTATTGAAACATCAAGAACCCATTTCAGGAACAATCATAGTATTTTTTTTACTTATTTTTTCCAAGATTCAAAAAGACCCTCCCACCATACTAAGCTTAGAAGATAATCAACTCGAAATTTCACAGAATAGAGAATAGGTCCTTCTACACTAAGAGAGACTGCAAAATAGACATAGGTACAGTAAAAGTTTATCAATAAAAAAAGTAAAGCGAGAGTTTATTTGTTTGTTTAAACGTTAAGGTCTCTGGAACTATTGGTATTTGTATTGTATAAAAACTGCATTTTCCAGAAGTGCTATAAGCTATATAACATCAGTGTAATTCTTAGTTAGCTTTAAATAACGAAATAACAATAATAAATTATTATTGTTATTTCGTTTGTTATATAGCGCTCGGTGTCACAGGCGGAAAATTTATTTAATACTAGCGGCTCGCCCACGGCTTCGCCCGCTTAAAATACATGAATATTGATTTAATAAGCGGAATTGATTAACAATTATAATGATTTTTTTAATATGATTTTTTTACGACATCATCGTCAAAGAATTTTTGATTGTTTTAAATAAAAAAATACGACCATTGTTGATATTTAATATTTATAAAATACACATAAAGCTAATTATTTATTGCACGTATATATTTTTGTAACTTTATGTTCTTTTTACCTATATAATATACTCTGTTAAATGTGCTGATGTCAGTGAATAATTTAATTTACTCATTCAGAAACAACCTTACATGTTAAATTATTGATTTGAAGGATTCATAATATTCTTTGTAAAATAACTGTATTAATTGCATATTAACTCCTGTACAGTTTTTAAATTAGTTACATATATTATATGAACGAACCAACCAAAAAATCTTTGTATTTACTTGATATTTCTTTCAAGATCGTTCTTTATCTCTGTGTAGAATTAATTACGACTTCTTTCAAATGACGATAACTTTTTTTTAATGAACCGATTTTGATGAACTAAACTTCAGTATTTAAGTTGAGTTAAAACAAAGCGATTGGTGAAATTTTCAAGTTAATCGGTTCAGTACTTTCAGAGAAAAATGTGGACAAAAATATGTCGACAGACAGACAGACAAGAAATTCAAAAAAAATCTTTTTGCTTTCTATTATTCTTTTTAAGTGTCCCTCTATCCATTTCAGTCAAAATTACTAAATGTACAGACAAAATATTTTTACTGTCTTATTATATATAGAGATTATAATATGTCCGTCTGATAGGCGGCCGTGCGCCACAAAATGCTGACAAAGGAGAAGATCTGGTGAACAGCGCCGGTGGATAAAGAATTTATTCCGTTCCCACACTTATTATTCCATCGTGGAGTAATTAAGTCGTAGGTTAAGTTAGATTTAGTTAGGTTTAGATTCAATATTGTTTCTCCAACATTGAAGACAATTATATATAAGTTAGATTATTTAGGTTTAAGCAGATTACTGTTTAAGTTTAAGTATCAAAATCGTATTTTCTTAACCCTCCAACAGCAGCCTACGTAACTCGTTAATAATTAAATAATAATTACTAATTACCTAATATGTTACAAAAGGTCTATAATTGAGCTATATTTATGAAAAAAAAAACATGAGCACAGATCTAATGGCTGGGCTGTATTTGCGATTTTATTTTCAAAAATCATTTTTTTTTATTTTTCAAAAAAATACTTATATTTGCTGAATGACTGTTATATGCTTAATTTGTTCTAGTGTAGTTTGTATCTTACTTTATTTGTACACAAATAAGTCTAAAATATAACTATACCTCTACATCATTAAGGTCCCATTCAACGTCCTCAAACATTGTAAACAAATTTTCATTTTTTATACTTTGTTGCTCTTTTCCAATAGGTATAAGTACACTTGGACTTAGATTTTCATTTTTTAATTTAAGTGGAGATAATTTATCTAAAGAATGAAACAAAGTGATCAATTTTTATAACGCAAACATTAAAAATGTACATGACTGTAATATAGTAATATTTAAGTATTTATAATAAATGAAAATACCTTTTGGACTTTTCATAGGTGATTTAATTTTTTTAGGTGATACTTTATGATCACTATTATCAGACCCATTATTCTCTTTTTCTTGTGTAAGTATTTGGCTTCCATTCTCATTTAATTTTGGAGTTGATTCTATTTTAATATCTAAACTGTTTACTAAAAAGTCCTCATGAGTTGCTGAAAATAAAGGTATTACTTATAAATTTGTAAGTAAGTTTTACATTTTCTCAGCTTTTTACTTTATTTTGCATGACCAGTTGTTAGACAAAGAAAACCAGTATCAAGATACTAATTTCTTAAAATTAAAATTAAATTAGCTTCACGCTATATCCCGCACACAGCAGGGTAGGCAGAGGGAACCTAGTGTTAAGTCACTCGGTTCCCCACTTTCTGCCAGATTCTGGAGGCATTGCGTGTTGAGTGGCAGAACTCAACGCCGCGCTTAACCTCGACACCAGAGCGAAGAAATGGAAATATAAATTTAAGTAAATATTTCATCTCCTCGAGTGGGGATCGAACCCACAACCGGTCGGTTTTGCAGTCACACCTCGTGCCGCTGCGCCACGACCGGCCTCTTTTTCTTCTTACTAATTTCTTTTTTTATTTATTATGAGGTAATACTTCTCAGTAAAAGGATACATCTAAACATTTACTGAAACATCACTCATAGCTAAAAATGTAATTTACTTTTTATTAAGAATATTTTTCTATTGTTAATATATAAAAAAATATTAAAGATTTTACCATCACTTATTACGTTATTTGTTTTACATTTTTTAGTAGGGTTGTCTGTACTAAGTTGTGAGTTCTCAGGAGATAATGCTTTTCTTTTCACATATTTTAAATCAGGCTTATCTGATTCTTGATATTTTACATTTCCATTGCAATGATCTTTGTTAGCAGTTTTAAAAAAATGTGTGATAGATTTTTGGCTTCTAATTTCAACATTCTGAGTCTGTAACAAGAAAGAACTTTACAGAAAAAAAAGATAAACAAAATTATAGCAATAATTAATATGTTAAAAATTATTCTAATTATAAAAAGTATTAAATATTAATTTATTTATATTTAATACTTTTTATATTTAATACACATTACCTTTTTAAGACTTAACTGTTTCGGCATTTTGATTGATTTGATTTCAGGTGCCCAAGAATATTTACTAATCACGCTATAATATTAATAGATTATTAATGTTTCTTTTATTTTTCCATTTTCTAGAAATCGAAATTAAAAATGTAAACAATTCGAAAGGCAAGCAAATAAAAACCCAAAAAACACTTAAATTATATTTAAAAGGGAAAAATTTATGCGACAAAATACAAGTTTTAAGTTTTAAGCACTCACAAGTCACAACTGAACTGAATAATAAATTACCAATATAAATATTATATAAAAGATTGCGAAAAATTGTATTTACAAGACATTTATAATATTTCCCGCGTTAAAAACAAGACAAGACAACACTGCTGTCACAGCAGTCAACCAGAGTGGCCAACCTCAGGAAAGCAAAAAACAGCAAATGAAACTTAAAAAGACAATACAAAACAGTAAAATACAATAATTTATTAACAGTTATACAACTATGTTTAGATTTATAATGAAAATAAAGTTACAATAAAAAGATCTAAAAAATCAAAATATTATAAACTTTATTAAAATTATTAACTTTATCAATATAAAAATATTTAATTTCGCGAAATATATATAAAATTTTTTAGAGTTACGTATATATAAAAAGTAACCCTTATAGGACCACTTCGTTATAGGTCTGCTTCTATTGTCTGTCAAAACTATTTATCTCAAGAATTTGTAGATATCACAAAATAAAAAGTCAACACTATCTAAAAGTAGGATTATTGTTTTTGCTGAATTTTGTATGCATCGCGTATAAATCCTTTAGGGTGCTTCCCATGCTAGGTGCATGGGATTTTATTAAATTTGAATAAAAGTGAGAATTTACGATACAACGATAGTATACATATAGTATTGTGTGTATCTGGCTAGCCACACACACAATATTATTGTCAATACAACATTGGCAATAATATTGTTCAATGTGCAATATTATTGACAATATTTCATCGTAAAATCTGATGCAGTCCCTCAGGAGCTTTATTTGTATGCGTACGGGGAAAATCTGAAATGGCTAGAATAAAATAAGCCGTTGTTGTATCAATTGCATTTAGCTTACTTAAATAAAGGTAATAAAAAAAAGATTGTTCAAAGACTGGATGAGAGAAAAAACTGAGTTTATTCAGTTTCACGCTGCATCCACACAGCAGGGTAGGCAGAGGGAACCTAGTGTTAAGACATTCCGTTCCCCACTTTCTGCTGAATTTTTGGAGGCATTGCGTGTTGAGGGGCAGAAACAACGTTTAACCATTTCAATATTATAATCAACTACAAGTAACAAACAAAAATATGCCATTTGTGGCTCAGGGGCACAAAGTGTGACTGTAAACGCAACAGGTGGTGGGTTCGACTTACACTCGAGGAAATGAAATATTTATTTTTTTCATTTCTTCGCTCTGGTGTCGAAGCAAAGCGCCACGTTGAGTTTCGCCAGTCAATACATAATGCCTCCACAATTCAGTCAAAAATGGGGAACGGATTATCTTCATACTAGGTTCCCTCTGTCTACACTGCTGTATGCGGCATATAGGATGAAACGAAATTTACTAACAGAGAATATCTTTAAAAAATACCTACATAAGAATGAGATATAGCCGCTTTCAAAAAATATTATCCCTATTTGGTTACATTTTTATGTAAATATTAAGCAGCTTTATCTTAACTTCATCGCGATGTATTCTATAGCTAGGAATAAATTACCCATGTTTTTATAAGCTCTAATATTATATTTTTTCCAAGGGAATAGCAACATTAATATCATTTTTACTATTTACACTGTTTTCGTCGTCCATCTTGAATAAGACATATGCGTCCGCCTCCTTTGAAGTCTTTCATCAAATAAGATATTGTCGCGCTCAAACACACGACAATATTATTGACTATAGTCCGACATAACCAGTATTGCATATGGGAAGCACGCGCGGTAGAATTGCGCAGAACGCGTATTTTGATATCTGCACATAGACGCCCTCTCACGCCGCACCGATTCCCCGCGAGGGCTCGCGGGGAATCGGTGCGGCGTGTGGCGGGGCGGTCACTAGACTACGGTACAGTCAAGCGCAACGCTGTTAGTTCAATACTATGAAATATTATTATATGATATCGTCAGCGTCAAAATAGAGCAGTAAAGCAAATTTATCTAGTAATATTATAATAATTAGTGTGTTAGATTAAGCAACATGCAAAATCAAGTTATGGATAAGCAAATTTAAAAATTAAATAAAGCATTGAATTGTAATTATTATAATAGGGCCACATCCAAGTCTTCATCAATCCAAATTCAATAAAAAAGTAAATATTTTTTATAATAATGGAAATCGAGGTCTTATTAAATTAATTAAGTTAATAAATGATATCTTCATCAATACATTTAATTATATTTTTGTTTGAACCGTATATATATATAAAAAAAAACAAACAAAAATATAATTAAATGTATTGATGAAGATATCATTTATTAACTTAATTAATTAAGTAAGACCTTGTATATCTATATATATAGCGTGTGAGCTCGATTGTACTTATAGAGATGTATGGGTACGAATTTTCTGTAAAAACGTAGCGGTCACACTGACGCACCGTAACACTATTGGCAAAGGGATACCAGACTTTAATTTGTTGTACCTCAAAACAGATTTTTATAATTTACCCAATATTTTTTTTAAATAATCTTTAACTAGTTTAAATATTGCCAAATAATTCTTTATCCATATTGTATAGTACTGTGTATTACGCATACTCAATATTTATGTTGTACATAGGTGTATATAGTATATACATAAATATCATGTTTTATTAGTTATATAAGCAGATGTTGACTCCTGTTCATTACTTAAAAAAAAATACTTTTCAGGCTAGTCTCGATTATATTCTCGACAACGATGTATGGAACTGCTGATTTTTTTTTCATTATTTAGATATCCTCATAAAATTTTTGCAACAATTATTACATTAGAATATATTAATATAAAAAAAAATAAAAAAAATAATTTAATTTTTAAAATTTTCGTTTTGTATACTACAACATAAAGATGATCAGATATTTTAATTATGATTTGCTAAGCGTGGGGTAAAACAACATAAGAGGGTAACACTGATCGAACGTTTTCCGCGCATAGGTATTCTGCGCAATTTTACGCGAGTACCTCCGATTATCAATAAGAGTTTAGACGGACTATACTAGTGGGCGCGCGCGGCTTCGCCCGCTTATTTGCACCCTTAGGGGTGAATTCTAAAAAAACATGAAACACGTGTTCAATGAAATGTTTTTAAGAGTCAGAATTTCAAATTTTATAAAAATCGGTGTCGATTTAATTTTTTTTTCATACAAACTTTCAACCCCAATTTCATCCCTTTAGGGTTAAAATTTTTCAAACTCCCTTCTTAGTGGATGTCCAGAATATGAAAATAAACATCTGCCTAAATTTCACGTTTCTACCATCAGCGGTTACGGCTCTGCGTGCGTCTTACCTCAGTCAGTCAGCACAAGTCCTTTTATATATATAGATAACCCCTTCGATATTGTCATGGCAAAAACAGAATTTCTAGAAATCTACAACAATGTCGAAATACCGGCCGCACACATACATTGACAATATGTATTGTATTGACGATAATATGGTACGTGTATGGTCAGGCTTGCGGCAATATGTTACTCTCTTTAATTTGTATTAAAAATCGACACTGGTCTGAATCTGCAACAAGCTCTGCACGCATGCTGGAGCTCGTACCATTATATCATTTTGTTGTTTTATACAGTTACGATACTTGATTAAATTGTCACTCCTTCGTGACAATTTAATTACACTTAACATTTACTTCTTTTCAAACTTCGCATAAGAACTGTAATGACACTGCAGTTCATTTTGGATCTATGAATAGGATAATTGTTATCACATGATGTAGTGCTGATTGCCTCATCAGAATGCGAGTTGCAGGCATATTAGTCAGCAATCTGTAAGAAGAGTGTGAAAATAATGATCTAAGTCAAAATGCAAGTAAGATAAAGGTCTTGATATTTGAAAGAAGTGAAGAAAGGACGAACTGCAAGATCAGCGTGAATGGTAAGACATTAGAACATGTGAAAGTAGTGGTAGTATATTTTGAAAGTGTATTTAGTAGAGACGGAAGATACGAAATGGATGTGAAAAGGCGTATTGGGATAACAAAGTTTACGTTACCTTGACTGCATTGATGAGACTGCGAACGTCAGTTTCGACGGCAACGTCAGCATTGCATGGCGTTTGGCTTTACACAATGCAGGGCTGGTACGGGTGCTATTATACGACAGCGAAACGTGAGATTTACAAAATAAGAGTGAAAAAAAGATGAATGTTGTGGAGATGCGACTCACTCATCAGAATCAGTTTAGCTGACTGAATCCGCAATAAAGAGATGGTAGGATGGTAGGATTAAACTAGCGAGGATATCACGATGAAAATAAAGAAAACGAGTTCTGGTTGGTTTTGGCGCGTTAAGAGAATGAATAATAAAGGAATGGCAAAAATATTTATGAAGTAGGAGTGAGTGGTAAGAGACAAAGTGGAAGACCTCATTTGACTTTCGGAAACACAATATTGATGATACTGGACTGAAGGTCACGTAAAAGCATAAGGACTTCCCGTAAGACAATATGTACGTAAGTGGTTCATTATCTACTATAATACTACTCGTCTACTACGAGGCAAAAGCGGTGTGCAGAAACCGTAGCGTTTGGCGTTTGGTTATTGTCAATAGGAAGTGTACAGGCGCGCGACAATATTTTAGTTACTTTTTATTAAAGACTAGCGGCCCGCTTAAAATACATGATTATTGATTTAATAAGCAGAATTAATTGACAACTCTAATGATTTGTAATATGATTTTTTAATTACTTTAATCTGTAATTCTGCATCTAATATGATATAAGAATTTTTGATTGTTTCGAACTAAAAAATATGACCAATGTTGATATTTGATATTCATAAAATATACATAAAGCTAATTATTTATTATATGTAAATATTTGTGTAACATTACGTTCTTTTTAACTATGTTATGTTTTTTAAATCTCTGTTAAATGTGCTGATATCACTTAATAATTTAATGTACTGCTTCAGAAACAGCCTTAAATGTAAAATTATTGATTTGGGTAAGGATTCATAATATTCTTTGTAAAATAACTGTTATGTTTGCATATTAACTTCTGTATAGTTTTTAAATTAGTTACACATATTATTAGCTAAATGTACAATTGGTAAATATGTAGTTATTACAGAGTACACGTAGAAAGGATGTTTTTAGGCATTTTTATATAGATTTATTTCAAACGAACGAACGAACCAAAAAATCTATGTATTTGCTTGATATCTTTTTGAAGATCAAATCGTTCTTTATCTCTGTGTTGAATTAATTACGATTTCAACGTAACTGTTATGATTTATGAAGGTAATCTCCACTAACAATTCAATTTTGTTTACTTTATTGTATAAAATATTTTATAATAGTGCTCCAAAAATATATATTTTTATCAACATTCATATAACCAAGACGTTTCGAATTTCATTCTTTAGCCAGGAATCTTACTGCTATATTGCTATTGCGAACGTTAGTTCGTAGGCAAACTAATGCCTTGAGTTCATTCAAATGACGATAACTTTTTTTTTAATAAACCGATTTTGATGAACCAAACTTTAGTAGTTAAGTTGAGTTAAAACAAAGCAATTGGTGAAACTTTTAAGTAAATCGGTTCAGTACTTTCAGAGAACAATGTGGACATAAATATATCGACAGGCAGACAGACAGACAAGAAATTCAAAAAAAATATTTTTGCTTTCTATTATTCTTTTAAGTGTCCCTCTATCCATTTCAGTCGAAATTACTAAATGTACAGACAAAATATTTTTACTGTCTTATTATATATAGAGATGGACGACAAAAACATGACATGACATGTGAATAGCTAAATAATGTTGATATTTCTACTTCGAAGCATATCGCGATAAAATTAAGAAAAAAGATGAGCTAAAAAAGCTGCTCGCTATTCACAAAAAAACTAACCAAATAGGGATAGGCAGAGGGAACTTAGTATTAAGGCGTAAAATACTGAAATAAAAAAAATCCTACGTCTAAACTGTTGAGGTACCTTGATTAATTTCTTTAGCTCTGGGTATGAAATATTTTACCCTATATGCAGTTTCAGTAAAGGGAGCGCTGCCTCTTCCATTCTGTATATAGCGTGTTGAGTGGTGGAGTTTCCACTTTGCAATAGAGCAAAGAAATGAAAATATTAAATATTTTATTTCCTCGAGCGTGAATTGAACTTGTTAGTTGTAGTTCATTATAATATTGAAATGATTAAACTCAGATTTTTCTTTACTTCAGCCTTTGATTAATCTTGGTTTTTTTCCCCCCTTTTTTAAGTAAGCGAAGTGCACTAAATAAAACAACGATTTATTTCATTCTAGCCATTTTAGATTTAACATATATGCATACAAATAAAGCTACTGATTTATGACACTGATGGCTGCGTCAGATTTTACGACGAAATATTGTCAATAATACTGCGTAGTATGCGGGGCCATATATTGAACAATATTACTGTAAATATTGCATTGCCATTATTATATTTAATAATGTATAATTATTGTGTGTATCTGGCTAGCCCAAAAAAATAATATTGAACCATACAATACCAACGGTTTTCACTGAAAGTGTAAATTATCTATGCTTATGTCAACTTCATAATTTTCAAAGAACCTGTCAAAAGAAGTGTGAGCGAGTAAAGTTTGTTTATCATACGAGGTTATGAAAAATTTAACACAATAATTTAATACATATAACACTTGTCACTGAACTAAAAATGTCTAAAAGACCAGAACATCAAGCCCCACCTGAACTTGTAAGTCGTACAATTGAAGAATATATAATTAGCATTATTATTAAAGAGCATTCTACACTAATCGTATTTAAATAATATAAACTTGTTTATTTTTCAGTTTTACAATGATGATGAAGCCAGAAAATATACGCAAAAGTGAGTAGAATCTATGTTTCTACGATATGTTACTTTTCTATATTCTGTAAACGTCGAAAATAAAAATTACCAACACTTTCGTTTTAGTTCAAGAATAATTGATATACAAGCTCAAATGACAGAGAGGTGTATGGAGTTACTACTATTACCCGACGATACACCATGTTTGCTTCTTGATATTGGTTGTGGTTCAGGACTTTCTGGTTCAGTTCTTGAAGAATATGGACACATGTGGATAGGCTTAGATATTTCACCCTCTATGTTAGGTAAAATATAATAATTTAACTAGTAAAAAAGTAATTAGTAATTAAAAATTACTAAATTTAAATTTTACTACTTTTTAAGTTATAATATGAAATGTAAAAAAAAATGTTTGAAATAATGTTTAAATGTTTAATTTCAGATGTTGCTTTAGAAAGAGAAACCGAAGGTGACTTGGTCCTTGCAGATATGGGTGAAGGAGTACCTTTTAGAGCAGGTTGTTTTGATGGAGCTGTTTCTGTATCAGCTCTGCAATGGCTATTCAATGCTGATAAAAAGTCACATCAACCAGTCAAGAGATTATACACATTTTTTAGTTCTTTATATGCTTCATTGGTAGGTTTTATGGTGCTATGAACAAATATATTCATATCTTATATTCTTATAAAATCAGCTTCATGCTGTATATCATACACAACAGGTTATACTGAACTTGTATTAAGATACTTCATTCCACACTTTCTGCCAAATTCAGGAGGTATTGCATATTGAGTGGTGGAAACTCAAAGCTGCATTTTGCCTCAACACTTAAGCAAAGAAATGAAAATATAAATTGTAATAAATATATAAATTCTTTGATTGGGGTTCAAATCTACAACCAGTTGCATTTACAATCTCACTTTGTGCCCCTGCACCATGACCGGCCTCTTATTAGTTATAATTTTATAATTTTGTAAGAAAAACATTTTTCTATAAAAACATTATAATTTTTATAACTATTGAAAAATTTAGCTAGTACCTATCAAATCAGTTTTTAAATTAATAGTATTACAAAATTATAACTAATCTGTTTTTTGTAAAAATGTTTACTCTAATTAGATTATTTATTTGCAGTCCAGATCAGCAAGAGCAGTATTTCAATTCTACCCAGAAAGTGAGAATCAATTAAACCTTGTAACAACACAAGCAATGAAAGCTGGTTTTTATGGAGGTGTTGTAATTGATTTCCCTAATTCTGCAAAAGCTAAGAAATTTTTCCTTGTACTTATGACTGGAGGTGCTGCACCTTTACCACAAGCTCTAGGTATTTTAATAATTTTATTTAGTTATTACGAAACACAAAGACTTTGAAATAATTACATAACTATGCATTTATATCACATATTTACACAGGAACTGATGACAGTGAAAATTCATTACAAGTAAAATATGCAAGACGGGAGGCCTCAAAAGCAGCAAGAGGCAAACCTTTGAAGAATACAAGAGCTTGGCTCCTTGAAAAGAAAGAAAGAAGAAGAAAACAGGGCAAAGAAACAAAGCCAGATACTAAATACACAGGCAGAAAAAGAAGTGGTCGATTTTGATTGTTATATTATTCAGTCTATTATTTTGTAAATACAAATTGTTTTAAGATACATATATAAAATAAAATAAATTTTATATTATAAAATTTTATCGTTTTACTATGTACTTCCACACTGTGTCAACACCATGTCCTATAGTTTCTACCGGTATCATATTTGGTAAAGGAAATCTACATGCTACCACAACTGTGCCATCATTAACTTCTCTTAATAATTTATTCTCAAAGTCTGTCATCATTTGTTCTACTCCAAATATAACTATATTGTTATAAGGCACTAAACTAAATGTCCATAAATTTTTCCTATAGAATTTGGTTTCCCAATGCTGTTGGTTCAAAAGGGCTTTTATTCTAGAAAAGTAAACCAGTACAGGATTTAATTCTACCCCATGTGCAGTAAAACCTAGTGTAGCTGCTGTGAATACTATTCTGCCATCTCCAGAACCAACGTCCAGTAATTTTCCTTTGCGACCTTTCAACGCTGATCTTACTCCCAACAGTTGATCTGAGGTTGCTGGTACATACGGTAAACAAATTTTTCGAAAACCAGGAGAAACGAATGGAATACATACAATGCTCACGCCGAGAGCCAGACCACCGGTTGTATATATTAAAACTTTTCCAAGTGATGATTTCTTTTTTACAGTTTTATTTTCGGAAGTCTGAAGAATATCAAAATTCATTTTATATAACTATAGGTTACCTACAATCGTCTTAAACTTTAAATGACACTGACAAGTAATAACTATATTAGTGACAAATTGATAACATTACATACATAAGGCCCCATCACTACTTTATGTTATGATTTTTTTTACTGAATAATGATACTGAATATCAGTATCATTATTCACTCAAGCCTCTGAAGGATCACCGTATTATGTAGCATAAGGTAATTAAGGCTAATTAAGTGTTTGTTATAATTATTACATTTTGTTTAAAACAATTATAAGTAATTATATAGATACTTAAGATTTAGTGTTATTTCACATTCCAAAAAACTCAATCATGAGTATAAAAACAATTTTTACTACGTTATAAGTGTAAAAACAACGTCTATTTCAGAATAGATAGAATAGATCTATTTTGAAACATTGTTAAAATACAACTTAAAACCACTAACTCATTTTATCAAGAAACAATTTCTATCAGCCTCATTTTACGGTACCCGAATTCATTTTCTAGGTTAGATGTTTTCTGTGCCCGAATTTATAGTTCATTTTTGACTTAGACATTTGACAAATTTAACTAATTATGAAGTTTGTCAAAACTCAAATGTCAATCGATTATTTTGCTGTCGAAAATTCTACATACGGCACTATTAGCGGCTTACTACTTTCAGTTTAGTTGATTTTAATTAACAAAATGACAGCATTTGAGGAATTTGGTGTCCTGCCTGAATTAGGGAAGGCGATAGATGAAATGGATTGGACCCTTCCAACTGATGTACAAGCAGAAGCCATTCCACTTATTTTAGGTGGTGGCGATGTGCTTATGGCAGCCGAGACCGGCAGTGGAAAAACCGGTGCTTTTTGTTTGCCTATATTGCAGATAGTGTGGGAAACGTTAAAAGATATTCAAGAGGGGAAAACAACCAAAGTGGTTCAGCAAGTATCATCAGAATGGACAATGTCATTTTTCGATCGAACAGATGCTTTAGCCGTTACTCCGGATGGCTTACGATGTCAATCTAGAGATCAGAATGGTTGGCATGGTTGCAGGGCAACTAAAGGAGTTCACACTAAAGGTGCTTATTATTTTGAAACTACTGTGACTGATGAAGGATTATGTCGTGTTGGCTGGTCCACACAAGCTGTAAGTAATTTTTTCATGTCGGAATCTTCTTTTGGATTAACATTTTACTTTTTTTTTGTTGATATATTAATTTTATTTATAGATATATTTTTTTATAAATATTTTCTAATTCTAATGGTCATATATTGAATATTTACTTTTAATATTTACTTTTTCTGATAGTTTATCAGAATAAAAACTTCAATAAGTGGATGATGGATAACTAATAATTATACTTTACTTTCTTCTACACTTTCTTTAGTCTTAAATATTCATTCTTAAAACCCACTGTAAAGATAGTCTTGTGTAAATGAAAGAGATCTAATTGTAATACTTTATGATGAAATGTCTTCTTAACCTTAAACCTTATTTTATTTTACAGGCCAGATTGGATTTGGGAACAGACAGACTAGGCTATGGATTTGGAGGTACTGGTAAAAAGTCAAATTCAAAACAGTTTGATGACTATGGTGGTGCTTTTGGTAGGAATGATGTCATTGGTAAGCTTTCTGCAGAATTTATTTAATAATAATAATTTAAATTCTATTATAGCATGTGATTTATTAATACTATTTATTTTGGTTTTAAGTAGTGATAAGACATCCTCTTCCTCAATTTGGGCCCAAATTTTAAAACTCAGTACACTTATGCTTTGTCTTCTTACCAGTTTAGAAAATGATACTAATGGAATGTTTAAATGAAGCCACAACTGCCACATTTACAATCAGACTTTGTGCTGCTGCACTATGACAGCCTTATGATTATTTTTTATAAAAACATATGTTATATTTATATTTTATTTCAGGGTGCATGTTAAATTTAAACAGTGGTGAAATACGTTATTCAAAAAATGGTGAAGACTTAGGTGTAGCTTTTAAGTTAGACCAATCCCGTCGAGCAGATTGCTATTTTCCTGCTGTAGTATTAAAAAATGCAGAAATGAGCTTCAATTTTGGGGCTACTCCACTTAAGGTAAGGTACAATGGTATAGTAATGGTTGTACAACCTACTATTCAGGGTGGGAGGGTTTTTAAATATTTTAAATCAAAAAGCAGGATCACTAAAAGCAGGAAAGAAGTGTAAATAACAGTAGTATTTATAACTTATCTATTTATTGTGTAACAGAGTGCAATATAATTTATTTTTTAAAAGATTTCTCACAGTGTGTAGAGTAATTCCTGGAAAGTGAGGCTGGGCCTGGCCCATTTAGGATATTTTGACTCATCCTAAGAACCTTATTCCTTATCCTTGGGACCTTATTCTTCAGAGAAGGTGATTTAACTGTGGGCTAAAAATCGACATTACTCACAATGCTGATTCAACATTTCAAAAATCTTTATTTGACGACAACCAGTAGTTCCTTACATTAATGCTCTCAACCAAGCAAATAGTAGTAATTTTAGCAGTAATTTCTATAGTAATAGAATAATATAGTACAAACAATGAGTGTAACTATTAAAATCATATATTATAATTTTATAGTATCCCCCACAAGCCCCATATGTACCAATTTGCCAAGCCCCAAAAGAGTTTGTAAAGCAAAATGTAGTATCAACAGCCGCTGCAACAGGTGCCCTCAAAGTGGTTAACAATGCTCCGCAGGCCATAATTATTGAGGTAGGTTGATATAAAACAATACATACTAATATAGTTTATAAGATTTGATTTACAAATTGCAACTTCATTTTATACTGTGTAAAGAATCTAGAGATACAGCGTACACCTGATTTTCGTTTTTGTATACTTTAATTATTAAACTGTCTTTCTGTTCTAAATAATATAAGTATTATGTCTAAATAAGTACTTTAATTTAATAATTTTAATTTAATTTTAGCCATCAAGAGAGTTAGCCGAACAAACCTGTGCTCAAATTACATTGTTCAAAAAACATTTAAATAATCCAAAAGTGAGTGAGTTGTTAGTAGTCGGAGGTATCAATGTTAAGGAACAGATCAATCAGCTCAACTCTGGTGTAGATATTGTGGTCGGTACTCCAGGTCGACTTGAGGATCTTATTCAAGGAGGTAAGAAATTTTAGTAGTTTTGTGAAGAAGATGACTAGAAAGTGCCTTTACTCTTAAGTTCCTTCTGCCTACTTTGCTTAATGTTGCATACAATGAGAAGTAAAATAAACGAAAAAAATAAAGAAGTGGAGGACGGTTGCAGTTCAGATTTAATTATTATTTTTACGAATGTAATATAGGGTTATAGTGGTGCAATTTGTCTTTATCTGACTGTAAACTTAATGGTCGTTCATTATTTTATCATACGAAACATTTAAATTGTTTTGATTTCTCCACATTACCAAGACAAACTATGAAGTTACACAATGTTTAATAAGAAGAAAGCGGATGAGAAGACTGGTTTCCGTAGCGGGGTAATGGGAATACGTCATTGCCTCGAGTGGGATCGAACCCACAACTAGCTATAAACAAGCTATACACGTGAAGATGAATATTTGTTCTACTTTCACACAAAAACTACTGAACGGATTTATATAAATCTTTACATCAATATAGCTTATATATCAGAATAACACATAGACTACAATTTATGTAAAGATTTTGTATAATTTGACTATAATTGTATATAATAAATAAACTCGTTTATGATGCTACTTTACAATATTTCATCAAATCAAATCAGCTTCACGCTGTATCCCACACACAGCAGGGTAGGCAGAGGGAACCTAGTGTTAAGACACTGCGTTCCCCACTTTCTGCCGAATTCTGGAGGCATTGCGTGTTGAGTGGCAGAACGCCACGCTTAGCCTCGACACCAGATCGAAGAAATGAAAATATAAATTTAAGTAAATATTTCATCTCGTCGAGTGGGGATCGAACCCACAACCAGTCGATTTTACAGTCACCCTTCGTGTCGCTGCGCCACGACTGGACTCAATATTTAAAGTGACAATAAATTTCCAGGTTACTTAGCCTTGACTCACTGTCGTTTCTTCGTCCTCGATGAAGCTGACGGTCTCCTCAAAGCTGGATGCGGAGAGTTAATAGAGAGGTTGCATAGACAAATACCAAAAATAACATCCGACGGTCGACGACTACAGATGGTTGTTTGTTCTGCCACTTTACACGCTTTTGAAGTGAAGAAAATGGCAGTAAGTAAGATAAATATATATTTATAATACATAATATTATTAATGTATTTTTTTATATTGTTCTATAAAAAAATAAAAAGAATGAGGTCAGTCATGGTGCAGGGATACAAGCGTGTGACTGTAAACACGTCAGGTTTCAACACGCAATTCCTCCAGAAATCGGCAGAAGGTGGAGAGTGGAGTGTTTTAACTCTAGGCTCCCTCTGCCTACCCTGCTACATATATATTTGTAAAAATAGGAAAAAATTAGGCTATTTTCACTTTTTTTTTTGTAAATAATAATTTAGTAGTTAATTAAAAGGATTGGATTTTAAATATATAAATATTTTATATAAAACATACATTTAATATAAAATGATACAAAACTCCTGATTTTACTAACTAGGAAAAGCTGATGCATTTCCCAACATGGGTGGATCTCAAAGGAGAAGATGCAGTGCCAGAAACCGTACATCATGTTGTAGTAAATGTAGACCCACAAAGGGACCGCACTTGGGAAACTTTACGCAAGTTAGTAATTGCATTGTTTATATATTAAATAAACTGCATTCACTTCTTCCATTTTGAGATCAGATTTTTAAATTTTCAATACATACAAATATAAAATTGTAATTATTTACTATTACTAAATAGTAATATATATGTATAAGCTCGTCGTGACGCGTGACAATCATCCGACTGTACGCGAGGTTGTGGGTTTGATTCGTTTCGCTCTAGTAACAAGATAGAACGCGGCGTTGAGTTCCGCCGCTCAATATGCAATGCCACAAGTATTCGATAGAGAGTGAGGAATGGTGTGTCTTAACAATAGGCTCTCAGGTTACGTCTGCCTACCCTGCTCGGTGCAGGAGTTCATTTGGATCCCCACTCGGGAGACTGAATAATTTTCATTTCGCCACTTAAAACGTAACGTCTCAAATTCGGAAAACAGAGTGTCTAGATACTATGTTCTTTCTGTTTACCCTGCTGTGCTATGTGAAGCAAAAAAATAACTATTATAATTTAAAAAAAACAATCAAATTTATATTTCCATTTCTTCGCTCTGGTGTCCAGGTTAAGCGCGGCGTTGAGTTCTGCCACTCAACACGCAAGGCCTCCAGAATTCGGCAGAAAGTGGAGAATGGAATGTCTTAACACTAGGTTCCCTCTGCCTACCCTGTTGTGTTTGGGATACAGCGTGAAGCTGAAAATAACTATTACTTACTTTATAAAGTGTTATGAAATAAATTAGTGCTTCCAAAATTCATTTACAGACAAATAACTACAGATGGTGTCCATTCGAAAGATAACATACGCAGCGGCAACACAACTCCGGAGACATTGTCTGAAGCTGCAAAAATACTCAAAGGGGAATACTGTGTGAGAGCTATACGAGAACATAAAATGGATAGGTTGGTTTTTTTTAAAGCTTTATAAAAAAACATTCACAGTCGTAGATATTTGATACATAGTATAATGAATCCGGACTTGGACTGCAAACTTGACGCTTGTGGCTTCGATTCCCACTCGGGTAAATTAAATATTTAGCATTTTAATTTCCTTGCTCTAGTTAAGAGGCAAAGGCCCACGACGATAAGTCTCAACACGCAATACCTCAAGAATTCGATGGAAAATAGTGAAGCTAAAAATGGACTTAATAGAAATAGAAATATAAATACTTATCTAAAAACCCTGTTCAAGTAACAACAAGGCTATAAATCAAATTAAAAGTTCAAAAGACGCTAAAAACATATGAACCATCCGTCTGTACGATTATACGAAAAAGAAATAATGAACATTTTTCATAGTATATATAGTCGTTGAGTAACTAACAGAACGAAAAGCTGAAACAAAGCAGCGAAGAAAATAAAAATTGACATAGTATGGGTAGCACAAAAAAAGTTTTCCCGAAATTACTACGGGAATGGATTTTTTGTTTTGTAGTCCATGCGAGTGGAATTAGCTGCCAACTGGTATTGATATATAATTACAATTACATCGTTGAAATTACGTAGGCCGTCCGTGACGTTCTGTGCAGCGAATGTAAACGCGATAGGTGTGGGTTCGATTCACCACTCCCCCACTCGGAAAATGACATGTTTTCATTTCATCGCTTTTGTAGCAAGATAAAGCGCTTCCATGAATTCCTGGTACTTGGGAAACGGAGAGTATTAACATAGGGTCCTCTCTATTTGACATATGTATATCGCAAAGCTAAAAATAAATAAATAATTTTCAGAGCAATAATCTTCTGCCGTACCAAGCTCGACTGTGACAATATGGAGCGTTACTTGAAGTCCTTGGGCAATGACTTGTCGTGTGTGTGCCTCCACGGCGACCGGAAACCCGCAGAGAGGAAGGCAAATCTAGAGAAATTTAAACAAAGCCAAGTAAAATTTCTCATTTGTACCGACGTGGCGGCCAGGGGTATTGATATATCGGGATTGCCTTTTAGTGAGTGTTAATGTTTTATAAATTCACAATTAAAATTATGAAAATTAATAAATGTAAAATGGTGACGGAAAAACTTGGGCCCAAATGTAAAGAGTTCAAATATGGTCTACAAAATTTGTAATTTTTCTCAAATTTGGAATAGCAAAAATTAGCTTAATTGACAATCTGGAAGCTGAGGAAAGTGAGAAAAATAGTTTTAGATCCTTAATCGATATAAATAACCTATTACAGTACTACGAAAATAAAATATAGCCAAAATTAAAAGAACTTCCGTATCCTAAGGGAATCATGTATCTGGATCTATTAAATCATACCATTTTCATCTCTACATTCTGGGCCCAAGAATGTATGCAATCACTTTAGTTTCCTTTGACATGGATCGCCAAATACATATGACATAATTAGGTGAACGCTGGAATAAATTCCAAAAAGTGTGGGTAATCACCTAACTACATCATTCTAAAATTATAAATTGTTAATATATTAGTATTTATTATTATTATTGCAAATTATTATTTTTTTATTCGCTCTGGTGTCGAGACAAAGCGCGGTGTTGAGTTCCGCCACTCAACATACAATATCTTCAGAATTCTGCTGAAAGTGGGGTACGGAGTGACTTAATACTAGGTTCCGTCTTCTACCCTACTGTTTGCGGGATGCTGTGAACCTGATTTATTTATCTTTGATCATATAATTATAATTCTACGATAATATATTACCCGAAAAACTAATAAAGTAAAATAAATATACCTAAATTAATAAAAAGAAATATATATTTAGTGATTAACGTGACACTACCTGATGAGAAGTCCAACTACGTGCACCGCATCGGTCGCGTCGGTCGCGCTGAACGTATGGGACTCGCTATCAGCCTGGTCTCCACTGTTCCTGAGAAGGTATTGAATATTTACACATTTTTAACATTTTTTAAAGTGTTATTAAACACTTAGGAAAGAAAAATACTTATTTAGAAAACGATTGAAAATTTGAACGTATCGGGACTTGAACCCGCGAACGCGCTAACAACATAAATAAGTTGTGACAAGCGTATAAAAATTTCGACGTAGCTTGATGAGAGGCTTAGTGGTTAGAGCGCCTGGTCGGTTTCCATGAGCCGCGCGTTCGAGTCTCGCTACGTTCAAATTTTATACGTTTTCTAAAAAGTATATTTACACAATTTTTTGTATGATTTACACGTAAATAAGAGAAGGGAAATATTTAGACAAATAAAAATTTTCATTTAGCATTCGAAACCACGTCTTGATTATATTCTCTGCTGACTAACAAACATTCTTAAGAATAATGTTTGAGTAGTAAGCTTGTAACAATCTCTCTACAGAAATGCTCACAAATAATAAGTTGTAGCAAGCCTATAAGAATTTCCATTTTAAGTGACTAGAGTGCTTTTACGTTTTTTATGAAGTGAGGTTTCGAATCCTGTCGAAAAATGTAAAGTATTACATTTTTATACGTTTCTCAATATTTTCGTTTTATAAGTATGTGAATTAAACTAAAAACAATGTTAAAGATTGGACAAAACTTCTTGATATTGGTATTTACAAGATTTTAGGCATTATTTAGCCTTAGTATTAAATAATAATAATAATATGGAAATGGAGGCCAGTCGATGAAATATTTACTTAAATTTATATTTCCATTTCTTCGCTCTGGTGTCGAGGTTAAGCGCGGCGTGAGTTCTGCCACTCAACACGCAATGCCTTCAGAACTCGGCAGAAAGTGGGAAACGGAATGTCTTAACACTAGGTTCTCTCTGCCTACCTTGCTGTGTGCGGGATACATCGTGAAGCTGTTTTGATTTTATCAGTTAAAAATAAAAACTAATTTTCTATATAGGTTTGGTATCACGGCGAGTGGTGTTCGTCGAGGGGCCGCAACTGCTGGAACACGAGCCTTATCGACGCTAGGCCAAAGGGCTGCTGCATGTGGTACAATGAACCGCAGGTGAAACATTTATTTACTAATAGCAGCAGGAAAAAGTATCCAATACATCCATTATATGCTGCTTTTGTATTATTTAGTATATTTTTTTTAAATTGTGATTTGTGATCTTCCTAGTTTATGGAAAACAACTGTTCCTATTCTTATGATGTAAAACACTAGCTATTTAAAGTTACTAAACTTCGTGACACTTCTTTTGTGGTGGCGGAAGGGCACAAGCGTTGATTGCCGCTCGAAGGATTAAATTATTACTACTATTTTCATATCTTCGCTCTGGTTGAAAGGCAAAAGCGCTGCGTTGAACTCCGCCACTCAACACATAATGCCTCGAAAATTCGGCTGAAAGTGGGGAACGGAGTGTCTTAACACTAGTTTCCTTCTACCTACCCTGATACATGCGGAATACAGCGTAAAGCTGTAAAAAAATAGGTTTGTGAAGAGAATTATTTATTTATAGTTTTGATTGAAAAAAAAATCTAATTTGTCTATTAACCACTCCATATTAGTATAACTTAAATGTTAACAAAATACATATAGATATATTATTACAGTACCTCGCGGACATCGAAGATCACCTAAATATAACTATACAGCAAGTAGAGAACGACATGAAGGTGCCGAGCAACGAGTTTGACGGCAAAGTGGTGTACGGCCAGAAGAGGAAACAAGCGGGATCCGGGTACCAGGTGTGTAAACGTTCTTGTCATTTTTATTTATTTCTTAGTTTCACCTTGTTCACAGCTGAGGAGGCGTGAACCTAGTGTTAAGACACTCCGTTCCCATAATTATATTTCCGTTCCCCATTTTACGCCTAATTTTAGAAGCGTTTATTTTATTAGAACTAAATTGATTTGAATATTGTTTTGAATTTGAATATTTTTAACAACCAATAATGTTATTTTTATTCTCTTAAAACATTTCAACTTTAGTTTATATGTAAAAAAATCGCTTTGGTCGCAAAAAGCTCTGGTCACCCTGTTAGGCTGCCTGTCCACCGGAGCGGAGCGAGGCAGCGGAGCGGAAAAACGGATAAATATTAACCAATGTGACGGAACTCAACGCTGCGTTTTGCCTTTTTACCAGAGAGAGGAAATGAAAATATTAAATATTTAATTACCTCGAATGAGAATCGAATCATCAAAAGTTTAAACATTTCGTTCTTAAACTTTCTTACTGTATACTATATTTTTTCAACAGGATCACGTCAGCCAGATGGCTCCGGTCGTTCGCTCACTGCAGGAGTTAGAGTCCCAAGCACAAATGTACTACTTGAAAGCGCATCACAACATTGCTGTCGCTTGAACTGATGATAAATAATCAAAATTCGTATTAAGCATTTGCAATAAATATTTCAAAGTGAAAAATTATATTTTTTTTTTCTGGAAAATGAAAAAAAAAAGTATCTCAATTGTTTCTAATGTGCATTTGTTTGTCAATAGACTGATGTAATTAATATACATATATATAAAATGCAACTCATTTTTATAAAAAATAATGTTTTCCATTAAAAAATCTTTATAGTGTAATATTAAACTTAAATAATAATAAATAAAATGGCTTGCAAAAAATCTTTTATTTAATCCATACCTATATTATAAATTCGAAAGTACCTCTGTCTGTCTCTGTCTGAGTAGCAATCAGGTCCAAAAAGCTGATTTGATTGTGCTAAAATTTCATTTGATTTTCATTTGTTTCTCTTCGCTTACTCGAGTAGTAGATTACGTCGATTTTTTTATTTCGTGGTGTGGTGTAAGTATTGGCAATCAGCGACATCGCTTGCTACCTTTTATTAAAAGTTAAAATAAATAAATCACCTTCACGATGTATCCCGTACACCCCAGGGTAGGCAGAGGAAACGTAGTGTTTAGACACTCCGTTCCCCACTTTCTGCCGAATTCTGGAGGCATTGCGTGTTGAGTGGCAGAACTCAACGCCGCGCCCTGCCTCATCACCAGAGCGAAGAAATGGAAATATAAATTTAAGTAAATATTTCATCTCCTCGAGTGGGGATCGAACCCACAACCAATAGATTTTACAGTCACACTTTGTGCCGCTGCGTCACGACTGGCCTCATTTAAAAGTTATTTAAGTATATTTAGTATTAAAGAAAACGCGCGCACGGAAAACATGTAAATACATTTTTCCTGGTAAATCTAGTGGAAACTGCGGGATAAAATGTATATCAGTCTCTGAAAGTCCCATAAAAGTGACTTCAGCTGTTTTGGACATTAGCTCGGGGAAATGGAAAGACAGACTGAAGCACAAATTATTTTTATTTATTTTTTTTGTTTTTGTGTATTATGTGGAAAACCACATGCACTTGCAAAAATTTTGAAATCACAAACAAAATTTCAATTTTATTTATAAGACACTATCAATTATTTTTTGCCGCAAAACGCCTTATTGTAACTAATTTATAAGACATTATGATGTCGCATAATTTTATTAGAACGAATGAAATTGAATATTTTTTTTCAGTACTACTATATACCCACAAAGGCTTTCATTAGTATTGTTATTTCGTTATGTAAGGCTAACTAAAGAAATACACCGCAATGTTATATAGCCTATAATATATTTATCTTAAGAATAACTTAAAGTAACCATTTTGTGTTTAAAAATTTAGAAGGAATAATTGCGAAACTATTTTCAACGCTGTGCACTTATACAGATTAAGATTTAGATTACAATTTACAGCATATCACAGAAATGGATATTAAGAAGATATCAAAATTTTAAAATGTAGGAGTATAACGATCATGCACTGCGCAAATGAACGCGTAAAATCATATATTGTAACAAACATATTGTAATCCTTTAAAAAATCTATATAAAACTCGACGATAACATATGTCTTCGTATACCATTATTTATTTTTTACTGTTTTATCATAGTATATATAATATTTCGAATTATTTGAAAATTTAATTAAAATAAATCAGCTTTACGCTGTATCCCGCACACAGAGGGAACCTAGTATTAAGACATTCCATTCCCCACTTTCTGCCGGATTCTGGTGTCATTGCGTGTTGAGTAGCAGAACTCAATGCCGCGCTTTGCCTCGACACCAGAGCGAAGAAATGGAAATATAAATTTAAGTAAATGTTTCATTTTATATTTCTTCGAGTGGGGATCGAACCCACAACCAGTTTCGCCGCTGCGCCACGACTGCCCTCTAAAATTTTATACTTTTAAATATTCATTTTACGTTGATAATATTGTTGTTATTATTATTATTTTTAATTTCTTAGTTATTTTTCTTTTATTGAAAACTGCACTATACTTTCTTCCTGCTGTTTGACAGTCATCCACTTCCAATGGTTGGCTGGAAGAGATTTCTTTTAGAAATAAGCCCACCTTTGCTAACTAACCTTTTAATTTTTATGTTTCTTATATGTTTTAAGTGCAATAAAGAATATATATAATGTAGCTGGTTTTGTATAGTTTCTTTTGTTAATGTTTTTTTTTTAGTTACGTTTACTTAGTATTTTAATAACTTATAGGTATTTTCCCTAATAATAAGATTTTTCTCTACTTATCATTCTTCATTGGCTTCTTATGATTCTTGAGGCTTATATTTGTTACTAATCCTACTGAAAATAATTTCATAAATATATTTAATAAATATTCGTATAATTCAAGCGGGCGAAGCCGCACGGGTCCACTAGTTACTTCATAAATAAACAAGAAGGAAAATCAAACAACGTTTAAAGACATTTAAAATTATTTATTCACTATAATGTTTATTGTAAGGGCAGTGCGTCGTATAGCACATTCATAACAAAGTAATCAGAAGAAACTTGTAGCTTAATCATAGTTTTACTTTATTTCATTTTTTTTTTAACAAATAGTTGCAAAAATTAAATTTATACTAATATTTGAAATATTTGAGAATTTAATTGATCTAACATTACATCATAGTTTACTTATAACTATTAAAACCTTAGAGTTTATTTTATTAGAACTAAATTTATTTGAATATTGTGTGTAATTAACAACCAATAATGTAATTTTAATCTCTTAAAACATCTCAACTATAATTTATCATATTTAAAAATTTCGTCACCTAAAGCTTTGGTCACCCTGTTAGTAAAAAAAAATATTTATTTTGGATCAAGTGATAGCGCCTTTTACAAACAAGTGAAAGTCATTATTTCTGTGAATTTATATGATATATATTTAAGATGGTCTCGAGTAATACTCGACAGAAACTATTTAGTTATATTTTATACACCACTAAAGTTTATCTAAAAAAAAAATGCAAACAACAATTTTCAAAATATATTAATCTATGATTATACTAACTTAAATGTCAATACACGATAGTTTTACAAAGTGAATTATATATTAAATGTTTACAATTTTTCAAAATTAGTCTAAATTAGCCTTAAGTGGGCAGTAATATTAAGGTTAGGCGCTCACACAAGGCGTTAAAATGGGTATAGGAACTACAAAAAGCAATAATATACATAGCTATAATGCTGCTGGATTGTATTTAAAAACAAAGAAAAGAGATATATTTTGAGTAGAAAGTGTCAATTGAAATTAATTTAAACAGTGAGTGTTAGCTGTGCTGAATAAATGCTTGAATTTCAGTCTTAAAATACCTAATTTCGGAGAGACTATCGTCTATTATCACTACTACCACTATACACATTTCAATAATTTAGTTTTACATACGAATATAAAAACAAAGAAGCTGCATCGCATCTCAAATTTAGAATCCAGCATCATTATTTAAAAAAAATAACATAATAATAAAGTCTCCAAAGTGCACGTTCGGTTAAAATCCTAATCATTTAAGGTTCTATCAGTCGTTAAGTTTTTTTTTGGCTTTATATACTTCATACGAAAGTGTCTGAGATACTACTAATACTATTATAATAGTACATCGCCATTTATTTTTGGCGTTCACAAGCAGCGACAGATTTTAACGACTGGCAAACCACAACATCTCGTATATATTATCAACATTTTAAAACTAAAATTAAATATAATTTGGTGTACGCTCACACCGGCTGCGTTCGTAAGTCGTACCTTTAAAGTTAAAAATATGATTACAATTGAAAATTATTCTATGAAATATTATGCGTTTCTGACTTTTAATCCAAATTTCTATTCAAAATCTTATAGTGGGATGGAAATTCTCTTCCTATTCATAAGATTTTACTACTGTTTGTTTTTCATGATTAATATGAAAAATAGACAACAATCCATGTATTGTAAGGTATTTTTTTTATTAACATATGAGAAATCCATAATCTCACACAAAATCGTTAAAACAAAATATACAATAATCATAGTAAATCTTAGTGTACAATAATTAAGTAAGTAGTAAGCAACAGTTGACAGTTCATATAAATATAAACTTAAATATATATATATCAATAATGAAAAATATCTAATTTGAAACATTTATACAAAATACGTCGGAAACGCACAATTCTTAACGACACATAAGAGTTGCAGCCTCTATCACATACGCTTATTTAAAAATACAAAAAAAAAACATATCACCCTCCTTTGCGTAGTCGGGTGATAATTAATTCATCAATGGATTCGTATGCAATACAGTCGTAGGGGAAACGCAAGGAGATCCATACTGAAAACTTAGTCAGCGTCTACTTTGCGTCAAAGCTTTGTAATCAGGACGTATTTACATAATACTTCCCTAAATATTCTTTTTTTTATTTCTAATTTATATTAATTTTGAATAGATAACATGATATCGGACAAGGGCAATAAATTATTAATGACATTGATTTATTTAATAATAATATGTTTTAACAAACCACATTCGCGTTTTCGCGTCCGTTCCCATTTCGGTGGGTTTGTTCAATCAAAAATCTTATATATTTTTTTCTTACTATGACACAAAATTAGTCTATTGTAAACATAGAACAAATATTACAATAAGCTCTGTAAATTTTCCTTACAGTGAGCAACACTTATTAAAACGCGTTCACAAAATTAAATTACTTAATTTTAAATTATTTATAAATAAATACATAATTATTCGAGTTTGTGTTTTAACCGTTTCTTGAGTTGATATTGTGACCATGGGCGTAACAGGACCGGGGGGCGGGTGGTCTGTGCCCACCCCAGAATGGTCTGGAGCCCATTCCAAAAATTTTATTAACAAAAACACCAAAAAAAACTAAAGAAACAACATTTACACGAACATATCTCTTCAAAGCTAAAGCCTAGGTCCAGATATGTATCTCTATATACGCCCATGACTATTACATAAATCAAAACTCATAACACTATTAAAATAATACAATTACAATATTGATCATTTGCATTTTATTTAAAATCAAGCCTTTATTGCATTTTACTGCATCCAAAAAGTCGTCTTCTACCTCTCGTTCTAACAACATAGACTCCATGATATAATATATATGCTATAAAAATATCTCGGATTATTGAAAATATAGTTCAATTCACAAAAATAACACTTAAATGAGAATCTCAAAAAATTTGTATCAAAATCTTTATTCGTCATCTATATATATATAATATATATATATCTATTAAACGTCGATTTGAATGTATTTGTACCTTTCTAATCAGTAGGTCTGTATGCGACCATTTTGATCTAAATATGCAACATCACTAAGAGGAACTGTATGTATGGTGAGCACATTACAGTAAATGTAAGGAAATAATTGCTTAATTTATCGATAGTTATTTTCTAACTTAAGGGGCCATCCATAAATGACGTCACGAGAATTTAATTATTTCTTGCAATTTAAAAAAAAAAAACTATTAAAATAGCACAAATTCTAAATTGTAGTAAGTAGATATCATATTTTAAAATGTGATATAACAACATTTAGGTTCCTTCTCTGGCACTTGTCATACAATGTCACATAATATCGACCCCATGCGTCATTTTTAACGTGTAACGTGATTTCTGAGTAGCCCCCAATTCGAGAATACAATATTTTTTCGTACAAATATATACGTAAGTAGTTAAGATAGGAAATACTGATGCATTTCGTTACCAACGTCAAGTGCTCATTCGATTCCTAACGTTTTTTGGCAATTTCTAAATGAAAATAAATGTCATTACAAAACTGACTAAGTAATTTACTGGCCCACAGCAGAAAAAAAAAATATTACAAAATCCTCGTATTAGTACTGTGTAACGTTAAAAAAAATGTCTAATACTTACAATCGAATAATACAATTCATTATATATTAAATATATTTCGAAATTATAAACTATTATTTAATTTAGAATAAAGAATTTTTTAAATGTGTTTTTCTGTCGTGGGCTGTACTTGGCGGCGTAGGGCAGTCCACGTCGGCATCGAAACTAGTGTTAGGCCACTTGTCACACTAACAACAAAAATCGTGTCCCCAAAACAAAACTGACAACAAGTTATTTATATTATATTATAAATTAATAAATAACATTATTTAGTCCAACTGAGATTTCTGGATGCTAATCTGTAAATAAAAAAATAAATATTTAAAATCAGCTTCACGCTGTATCCCGCACACAGCAAGGTAGGCAGAGGGAATCTAGTGTTAAGACACACCGTTCCCCTCTTTCTGCTGAGTTCTGGAGGCATTGCGGGTTGAGTGGCGGAACTCAACGCCGCAGTTTGCCTCGACACCAGAGCAAAGAAATGAAAATATAAATGTAAACAAGCTTTAGCTCCTCGAGTGGGGATCGACCCCACAGCCAGTCGATTTTACATTCATAATCATAATCATCTATATATAATCATTTCAGTCACACTGTGTGCCCCTGCGCCACGACTGGCCTTGATTTTTTTAAAATTATTTAAAGGCAGTACGGCGTTTGGCAGTAAGCGCGGCGGTTGCGGGTTCATTCCCATTTAGGGAATGAATTATTTCCACCCTCTTGTTTTAGTAAAAATAAAAGACAGCGCTGAGTCAGACAGAGAGGGTTGAGTCTCGCCAACAACAGTAAAAAATTGAGCGACAGTGGGGTAGGAATATCTTGAAACTACATTCCCTCAGCCTATGCTATATGCGGGATGCGTGAAACTAAGAAAGTGTTAAATTTCGAAAAGTTGATCTGAAAAATAAACATCTGAACACTCATATAATATTTTAAGATATAACATTTGAATTTAAAAAACAATTTGTTTTGTTTTTGAGATTTAATTTTAAAAAATGTGATTCTTGCTTATTTTTGTAATGTAATATACATTATATATAATCATTTGCCTATATATAAATAGAAATGTTAGTAATAACGATGCATACACCTACCGAATATGTGGTTTTAGTATGAATTAACACATTATTCATGTATAAATCTTGTATTTTTTAAATTTAGAAAATATCGGTTTGGATATTTTATGTAAGCACGTTTGAATGCAAATTATACATTTACACCAACTTAGTAAAACATGTTTTTATTTTTATGACCTGCATATGACTACTCTAGGCAGAGAGAACCGATTGTTAAGACACTCTGTTCCCCACGCACCGTCGTATTTTTGAGGCATTCGTGTGTCGAGTGGCAGAACTTAACGCTGTGATTTGTCTTAGTACCAAAGCGACAAAATTACAATATTAATAAATAATGATACATTCCCCTGAGTTGGAATCGAGCCCACAATCGTCGCGTTTTTATTCACACACATGCGTTTGCGCCACGACTGCCTCAATTAATAAATAACTTTCTTTATTATTATATTATTTTTTTATTTAAAAAAAAAACTTTATTTAAAGATGTTTTATAGTACAAAAGCTATTTATTATACTTTGTTTTTACTTAAATATCTTGGCGTTTCTTCCGTATATAGCGAGGTTGCCACAGGACAGCATAATAGTTCATTATAATGCTATTACATATTTAATATATAATTGCAATTGTTTAAAACACTTCATGTGTGTGCATGTTAAAATGCATACCTCGTAATCCCAGTAAGTTTTTTTTGGTAAAAAATAAGTCAAGGGAAGATTTTTTATACATATAGATTTTTTATTTAGAATATTGGTAAGCGATTATTTTTATCATCGCCATGATTCGTGGGGTGGAAGATAAGCTGCTGGTCTTAAGAGTAAAGGTAATGGATTCATATACAGATAGTTTATGAATTCCTTCAAATTGTATTGTTCAGGAAACATCGCGGAAGTAATGTTATTTCATAGTTTACACATATATGCATTGGTATTTGGATAGGACCAAAATCCAATTTCGGTTGCCGTAGCAGGCAAGATGTGCGATAGTAGAAAGCAGTTGGTGTATAGACAGTAGAATATTCGTACAGAGTAACTCTCAGAACTGATTATTTATTTGTTAATTTCTTATATTTAAAGATTCTCATTCGTCACTAAGTTTGGGATTATCCACGATTTGAATTGCTTAACGTTACTAGATTCAAAGTATACGGACCCAGGTCATAGCGCGAGCCAGGGGTGGTGCCGCAGGCTCTCCTTGGAGCGGTCCCCGTAGTCGTAGGTGAGCTCGGCGCCGGGCGCGATGTCGTGCGCCGCCAGCAGCACGAGGCGCGGCCCGTCCACCCACAGCGCCTTGGTCACCAGGTTGCCGTTGCGCGAGTGGTTCACCAGGCGGCCCAGGCGCCCGGACTCCGCCGTCGCGTCGATACTAACACACATGGAATCGCCGTTAAACTTAGTAAATACAGAAAGAAAATTCAAAAGATCAAGAAAATACTTTTAAAAGAGGAAGATCTTTTCTTCCTGTTAAATTTCCAAAAAAAATTGTGGGGAATCCAATAACGCACTTTGTACAAAAAATACGGGAAAGTAAAAACAACATTATTATAAATATTTATTTCATATATAAAATTAGTTAAGTAAACATTTAGATCGGTATGGTAAACATCATATCGATCTAAATTTATAATGTTTACTTGACTGATTTTTGAACCACTTTATTTTTTTGTTTTATAATTTAAATTGAATATTATATAGTTTATTCCTCATTACAAATAATTAATCAAAATTAAAGAATTTGTCATTGTAATAGTTTAGCAAATCAAAACAAAAAATTGCAAAACTATAATTCCCTATACACTAACATAGTAACATCAAACACTTACTAATACTACTTATTTAGAAAACGTATAAAAATTTGAACGTAGCGGGGACTCGAACCCACGCTTCCTGGAAACCGACCAGGTTCGAGTTCTGCTACGTTCAAATTTTTATACGTTTTCTAAACAACTAATTCATCTTTCTTAGGTGAAGAATAACACTTTAAGAATGTAAAAAAAACACTCACCAATACTGTTGGTCCTGCAGTCTAAAGTAATACATGTAACAGCCGGCGCTGGGGTCCTGCGCGTACTTGTGCTCGCGCTCGCGCGCCTCCGCGATGCCGACGAGCTCGCCCGTGTACTCCACCACGTACTGGCCGCGGCCGAACGCGCGGGTCGCGATCACGCCACGGCCCTTGCCGTCGAAGTACGCCACCTGGTGGATATCACCGAAATTATATTTTAGTCCGTTTTTATCCTATCTCCTATCTTCCTGTTGAGGTCAGTCGTGGCGCAGCGGCACAAGGTGCGACTGTAAAACCGACTGGATGTGGGTTCGATCCCCACTCGAGGAGATATTTACTTAAATGTATATTTCCATTTCTTCGCTCTGGTGCGTAAGCGCGGCGTTGAGTTCTGCCACTCAACACGCAATGCCTCCAGAATCCGGCAGAAAATGGGGAACGGAGTGTCTTAACACTAGGTTCCCTCTACCTACCCTGCTGTGTGCGGGATACAGCGTGAAGCTGATTTATTTATTTTTTTCTTCCTGTTAAAAATTTTACTAAATACCAAAAAACGCCTTAAATTTCGTCCGCGTACTTTTGGTTGCTATTACACCACGGTCTTTGCCGTCAAATTATGCCCCTATAGTTTTGTTAATTAAAATTTAAAATAGAAAATATAGTTTAGTCCTATTTCTATTACGTTTGATATAATATACTAAATAAAAATAAAAATATATTTTTGATAAAAATCTAAAATATATTTTAATTTTTATTTAGTATAAACTATACAACAAAGTTGCTTTCGATTGATTCTCCTTTAGACAGAGTAATTTGAGTTTCTTGCCGGCTCTTCTCAGCAGAACTGCCTTCCGAACCGGTGGTAGCTTTTTTTTGTTTATATGTTCATTCGACGATTCAAAAGTGTTTATAAGAGTCTATTTCAATAAAGAATATATTTGAATTTAAGTGGACTTTTATGCCCATAATATTTGCACATTACATTAAAGTCGAGAATATAAAAAAATATATAATGTAATATCAAGAAATAATATACAAAGAGAACATTTTTATCTATAATATAAACAATACAAAACTTATGTTAACGTACGTATACGTTAATTCTATGTAAAACTCGTAAAAAAATTATAATAAAAATTGTTACTATGCTATTGTATTCAAATTCTCCACATAAAAGTGTGTGTTAGAAAAATGTTGAATGCAATTAAAATTAATTGCGTACATTTTTAATATAATTCGATAAACTACAGTCACGTTTTATATACTGTATAAAAATACAGTTAATTGAATGTTTTAATAATAAATAATCAGCTTCACGCTGTATCAAGCACACAGCAGGGTAGGCAGAGGGAACCTAGTGTTAAGACACTCCGTTCCCCACTTTCCGCCGAATTCTGGGGGTATTGCGTGTTGAGTGGCGGAACTCAACGCCGCGCTTTGCCTCGACACCAGAGCGAAGAAATGGAAATATAAATTTAAGTAAATATTTCATCTTCTCGTGTGAGGATCGAACCCACAACCAGTCGGTTTTACAGTCATACGTTGTGCCCCAGCGCCACGACTGGCCTCTGAATGCGTGAATATTTTAGCAATATATATTTTTTTTCAGCTTCACACTGCCACCCGCATATAGCAGGCAGAGGAAGCCTAGTGTCAAGACACTCCGCTCTCCACTTTCCGCAGAATTCTGGACGCATTGTGTGCCTTTAGACCAGAGTGAAAAAAAAATGAGTGGGAACCTACAACCTGTCGCGTTCACAGTCACACCCTGAGCCACTGCACCACGACTGGCCTCAACAATATAATCTCTAATTAATTTACATATTATTATAATATTCCGTGTATAATTATATAACAATAAGCATAAAACACGTGTTCATTTGCGTGGGACAGATCCACCTACATACATAACACTTAGTATGACTACATTGTTACCTTGTCCTGAATCTAATCAGCTGCACTTGATAATTAGCTATATAGAAACAGGAAGTTATCTCATGGTATTATATAATTTTTCTCTATTATTTGTATCACCTATGAATTTCCCAAATAAGTCTATTTTTAATAGAAATCACGATGCATATAAAAATTTATTTTCAATTTTATATATTTTTTTTGTTCATCAATTTAAATAATATTTAATTTAATTTGATTGGCATTTAAACATTAGATAAATAATTTAAAACTATAGTTTCTACATAAATTTGTAAGATTTTTTTGCACAGGTTTTTATACATATAAGTACTGAAATTAAGGGCTGGTCATGGCGCAGAGGCACAAAGTGTGACTGTAAGATCGACTGGTTGTGGGTTCCATCTCCACTCGAGGAAGAAATGGAATATTTATTTACATTGATATTTTCATTTCTTCGCTCTGGTGTCGAGGCAAAGCGTGGCGTCGCGCCACTCAGCACGCAGTAATTTCAGAATTCGGCGGAAAGTGGGGAATGCAGTGTCTTAGCACTAGATTTCCTCTGCCTACCCTGCTGTGTGTGGCTGAAGCTGATGTAATTTTATTTTATTTTTTACTAAAATTAACTGTCTATCAATAAACCCAAAACCATTCACATTGGGATTTAAAATGTTAACAAATCACATGAATGAAAGCAACTGACAAAGGGCATGGAAAATGGACCTCTGTGAAGCATTAATATAAAGAAAAAAAAGAATTGGAAAATCTAATGATTTTTATTAAAGTATATTATTAAATACCATATATGTGATCAATTCCTGTTAAAAAGTTTCATTTAAAACTAAAACGAAATAGCATTTATTTGTGTATCTTTATTTTGTATATTTGTAGGCCCCCATGGCAAAGCAGGGCAGCATGTGACTTTAAACACAATGGCACAACAACTTGCTATATATTTTTTAGTTTTGTTATGTGAAAATGCTCTTTTTTATTTTATATTTACAAATGTTTACAAACATAAATGAACAACTTTAGCAAAAAAATAATAAGAAGTAAATACCTGAAGACCATCCTCCTTTTGTTCTCTTATAGCCCTTTCTAAATCCCTCATCTTCTCAGCCATAACACACTTGGAAGTCTTCCTCACACTTTTCCTTACAGGGAAATGCTCAGTCAATTTTTGATTGGTACCGTTCGATTTAGTTTCAACTTTTACACTTTTTTCTATTTGTGTAATAGGTTGTGATTCAGATTTGGGACTTTTCAATTCTTCCTTGAAATATTCAGTAATTTTATGGCTATGACTATCTGCACGTGCTGCCGCACGAGCAGCCCTTGATTTTGTCATATTTCCATTTGTCATGTTTGTAAAACCATTTGAGGCCTTCAGTGGTTTTGATTTTAATTCTGATTTCTTAATTGGTGGTTCTGAATTAAGTTCCTCATTTTCAGTCTTTGTAGCAGCAGATGTAATGATTCTGTGTAATGTAAAAAAATATGTTTACCATAAAACAAATTATGAAAGAAATTTAATTTGACAGGTATTTTTACAATTATGAAATAAGAGGCCGGTTGTGGCGCAGCGGCACGAGGTGTGTGAGGTTGTGGGTTCGATCCCCACTCGAGGAGATTAAATATTTACTTAAATTTATATTTCCATTTCTTCGCTCTGGTGTAGAGGTTAAGCGCGGCGTTGAGTTCTGCCACTCAACACGCAGTGCCTCCATAATTCGGCAGAAAGTGGGGAACGGAGTGTCTTAACACTAGGTTCCCTCTGCCTACCCTGCTGTGTGCGGGATACAGCGTGAAGCTGATTTATTTTTTAATGAAATATTCTATTGTTATTAATATTATTAGACAATTAGTATTGGTTTTAATTTCTTCTTCTTATCTTCGAGATATACTATGAATATATCAGCTATTAATAAAAAAAAAAATATTAAACAAAGCTTTGTGACTGCCAAACAATTTTGTTTCCAGATACAAATTTTACAATTTTTTTTTTCAGTTATAATACAAAAAGACATGATAATAAAATATGATAAAATACTAAGTATATAAGTATCAAATAGTAACTTACCTGCGCTTCCTATAATTACGTGTGGGTTTGACCAGTTCCTCTTCACACAGTTCAATGCGATGAGGCGTTTTTACACCCTCTTGGGTGGAAATTAAATTGTTTACTAAAAATAAAATAATATTTCAAAATGAAAATATAATATAATACATTGAAATAACATGTAATTTAAGGATATTCATCAAAATGCTTTCTGTTAAAAAAAAAATATTCTCACTATAAATGGATCATTTATAAAAAAAAATCTGGTGTAAATTAAATTATATTTTAGAGTTAAAATTATTATAATATTAACAAAAAAAAAGATACGGTATGGTTCTTTAATTATGGCGTTCCGAACGTGTGGAGAAGATATGAAGGAGGTTGTACATTAAAAAAAGAGATACGGACGGGTTAGCTTAGAGCACGTGAAAAAAAAAATTCAAACACGATTTTGTCTTAATAAAAATTTACAACAATTTCGCCTTTATATAATTTTTTTTATTTAACGGTAAATGGAAAATTTATTCAGATCTAACGACATATTTTAAAATACATTTTATATTAGATATAATTGAATGAAAGTAATTAGTGAACAAAGAAATATTTTTTACAAATCACGGCAGTATGCAATGTTTATTTATGTAAATAAATTACACTAACCTCGAACCATTTCCAGTTGAACTTTATAATCGCCGCAATTACACCTAAGACCACCATCGAAGATATACCCTCTTTACTTATTATTATGCTAACAAAATTTGATAGATCTCATAGATTTGAATTACAAATGTTTTGTAATAGACCTTGTCATAGTAGATGAGCACAAAATTAGTTAAACCTTATTTTGTAAAAGTGGAAAAAGCTTTGCAACTAAATCAATTTTTAACTGTTTAAGCCCTTTTTGGCATGTATTATAAATTATTCACACATTAAATTCAGTAAAAATCGGTTTAACATTGCTTTCTAAAATGTCAAAATTGATACTTCTATTAAGAAAATGGACGCTTTGATATTTTTGGTATAGAACTTTCTCTATGGTTAATGTAGATAATATAATATGAATAGCATATTATAATACAGTTTTGCCAAGATTATTTCAATAAACATGCTTTTAAAAGTTACTAAACATAAAGAATAACAAATATTAAATATAATATTTAAAGTATTCAGAGATAAAAATTAAAATTGGTACATTTTTCTATCATTATGATTTTGTTATTATATGTGTCGTTAAATAGGGCGAATTGAACCATTTTTAGATTTTTCCTGTCTGTATATTCAGTCTTGTTTCAATGTATAATGAGCACTGTTTCAATACATTTCTATTTATCTGCCTAAAAAAGGCCAGTCTAAATATGTTAAATATGAACAGACACGCCACAAAGTGTGAATAGAACGAAAATGCTAGGATTACTATTATTTTCTATAAATCCTTTATTCCGTTTCTCGTTTCTATACAAGCTGATATATTAAAAGACAAACCAAGGAATAATTGGTTTTATTTAACTAAAAATATTTGCTAGACATTTGAAATAATGAGAATGCCAACATTGACAGATTTCTTTTCTTAAATTATATGACATTCTCCCCTTCCAATAAAATAACTAATGTACATAAAAAAATACAATAAAATATTATAAAACGTAATCTCTGAGATAAGACGGAAGATGTTTATGTCTTTCCGAATGACGCACTATTGTCGGAGCTTGATTTCTATCTTCAGAGACATGTCGTTCTCCTTCTAGGTTGTCATTACTTTGATTATTATGTTGTAAAAGTAAATTATCTTCCAATGGTTGTGGTATTGGTGCTAAACGTCTATTAGAAACTGTAGTCTCCCTCCCATCGGATAGACGAACATATGAATAGGTGGGGTTGGCTTCCAATAACTGCACTTCTTCGGTCAACGGTTCATATTTTGATGCTCTAAAGTTCTTTTTCATCAAAACTGTTTCTGAATTCATTAACCAGCTCGGTAAAGAATCTCCATTTGAAGAGCGTCGGCTATAATTAAATATACGATCATGTGGCGTCATGTTTGTGGCAGTACATAATAGGGACCTTATGGAATGCAGAGCAATCGGAAGTACTTGTTCCCAATTCTCTACACTGAGTGTTTTAGAACACAGCGCTAGTTCTATAGACTTCCATAAGGTACCATTAAAGCGCTCTATTTGACCGTTTCCTTCTGGATTATATGGAGTAGTTCTGCTACACGCAATACCTAATGTAATTAGATACTGTTTCAGATCCTGTGACATAAATGATGCCCCTCGATCTGAGTGTATGTATAAAGGAGTTCCAAAAATTGAAAATAGCTCTTGTAAACACTTTATTACAGTGGTAGAAGACATATCTTTGCATGGAAATGCAAAAGGAAATCTTGAAAATTCGTCAATAATAGTAAGAAGATATTTATTTTGGGTATTTGACGGCAAAGGACCTTTAAAATCCATATTGAGCCTTTCAAAAGAGCTTGTAGCTTTAATTAGCTTAGCATAAGGTTTTATAAAGCGCGGCTTAATTTTAGCACAAGTTGGACAGTTTTCTATTAGGGACTTTATATCGTTTATAGAAAATGGAAGATTCTTTGCTTTAATCCAATGCCACATTCTGTTTATACCTGGATGGCAGAGCGTATCATGGAGACAGTAAAGTTTATTTTTAGAATGTATACTTGCAGAGACACGAGATAGGGCATCAGCAGTTATATTATCTTTACCAGGACGATAAATTATATCATATTTATAACAGGATAATTCTAGTCGCCAGCGTTCGATCTTATCATTTTTTATTTTACTCGTGTGGGACTGGTTAAACATAAAACTGACAGATTTTTGATCAGTAATTAAGATAAAATATCTACCTATTAAATAATGTCGCCACTTACGTAATGCCTCAACGATAGCGCATGCTTCTTTTTCTATCGTAGAATGACGTTTTTCAGAATCTGATAACGACCGGGAAAAGAAAGCGACTGGGCGCCCGTTCTGAGATAAAGTAGCTGCCAGGGCGTGATCAGAAGCATCACTTTCGACCGTAAATGTTTCGGAATGATCTATCGCTTGTAGGCTGGCTTTAACGATATCATTTTTAATAGATTCAAAACATTTATTAGCTTCTTTGCTAATAGGAAATGTTTTTATGTTAGTGAATAAATGAATCTTCTCTGAAAAGTTTTTAATCCATTTTGAATAATGCGCAAATAAACCGAGAGTTCTCTTCAAGGACGATGCATCTTTTGGTAATGGCAAATCAAGTAACGGTTTTATACGGTTCGAATCTGGCCTTATCGTTTTATTTTCTATTGTGTAGCCTAAAAGATTTATTTTGTTCATACTAAAAAAACATTTTTCTTTATTTAACGTTAGACCATATTTATTAACAGCTTTCATGAATTCTTCTAGATTAGAATCATGTTCATTTTTATTAATGCCGCAGATTGTAACGTCATCAAGGTAAGCGTAGGTTCCCTTTAGGTGCTCGGTTTGTATGATAAAGTCTAAAGTTCGTTGAAATGCAGCAACACCATTTGTTACTCCGAAAGGTATCCTACAAAATTGATATAAATTACCACAAGCTTCAAATGCGGTATACATCTTTTCATTGTCTTTTATTGGAATTTGATGATATGCACTTTTCAAATCGATTTGGCTAAATATTTCATAACCAGCAACTTTAGATATAATAGATTCTATAGAAGGTAAAGGGTAAGCGTCCAAATGAGTATATTTATTAATTGTTAAAGAGTAATCAATCACTAAACGTTTACGATGAGTAGTGCTGCGTGTTAGAAGAACCTGAGCTCGCCATGGCGAAAGACTTGGTTCAATTACACCAGTTTCTACAAGTTTGTTGATTTCTTGTTCTATAAATTTAGTATCCTCCTCGCTATATCGTCTGGATTTAATGGCTATTGGTTTGATATCAGCCGATAAATTTGTAAACAAGGAAACTGGAGGCACCGTAGCTGCCATTACATTGCAAATTTTCAAAGGTTGCTTTTGTCCTCCTAAACTTAATTCTAACGAAGAATGTTCTTTTAATAAATCATGGCCAATAATAATATCCGCGCACAAATTATTAATAATAAGGAGTTTTCTGTTGTAATAAAAATATGTATCAATTTTTAATGTTACTAGACAAGCACCTTCAACGTATGAAGTATAATTAAGTGAAGCTAGAGTAATAGTTTGTTTACACGGTTCTATTTGAAGATTCAAAGACTTAGCAAATTTCTTATCTATAAAACTCATCGAACTTCCAGTATCAATTAATGCGTCTGCTTTAACACCATTTACCATTGCAGAAATCGTTGCCATTCTTAAGCATGACGGTGAGGCAGCAGAAATAGCACTTAGTTCTTCGTTTAATGACTGTGGAAGCTCTGAATCTGCTACGATTGCATTAGATGTTTTTTTATTGCTTCGGCAAACATTCGCAAAATGTCCTTTCTTTAAACACAACTGGCATGTTTCATTCACAGCAGGACATTTTACTCTTCGATGAACGTTACCTCCGCAGAAGAAGCAAAAACGCTTTCGTGGTGTAGTTGCAACAGACGTTTCGGGTATAATTTTATTAAAAGAATGCTCTATTGCCATTGTATAATTAGGTGAAGTTTGAAAAGATTTGGAATTAATTTCGGCCATTTCAAGTGATATAGCTTGATTTAAAGTTTCGTCTAGTGTTAATGTATAATTTTCAAGTAAGCGTTGTCTAATTTGTGGAGATTTAATTCCAGCGATAAAGGTGTCACGAATAAAATCACATCTGTATTGTTCAGCTGAAACACTTTTAAATTCGCAGTCATGTGACAGCTGTTGTAAGACCCGTGAATAATCTCTGACACTTTCGTGAGATAGTTGCGTACGGGAGGATAGGATGTGGCGAGCATGTAATTCATTTTTAGGTTTGAGAAAAGTTTTATTCAAAATAGTCATAGCTGTATCATAGTTAGTACAATTTTGTATGTATGAGTATACATCTGGAGATAAATGATTTACCAATATTTTTAATTTTGTCGCATCCGAAGTAGATTCAGTGCATTCTTCTGATAAAAAATTTATAAAAGTGTACCGCCAATGGCTCCATTTGATTCCAGCGTCTGTAGCAGAAGGATTGACTTCGAATACGACAGGTCGTAGATACTGGGATATTTTGTTCGTATATATATTTTCGTTCTTACTTGCTTTTGACATTCTTAAAAAAAAACTTTTAGTTAAATAAATTGATATATTAAAAGACAAACCAAGGAATAATTGGTTTTATTTAACTAAAAATATTTGCTAGACATTTGAAATAATGAGAATGCCAACATTGACAGATTTCTTTTCTTAAATTATATGACACAAGCCTTCTTGTTTCTATCAAGCCATTTTATGTATCTATTAACCCCATAGAGTATCTATACAAAATCAAAATCAAAATATTCTTATTCAATTAAGCCATTACAAGAGCTTTTGAATCGTCAAGTAACATACAAAAATTCCGTAGTGTCAATTCTAGAGGTAGCTATCTTCCGAGCTGATCGAAGGCAGTACTGCTGCGTTAAATCAGCAAGTCACTCAACAGTTGTTCTTTTCAAAATATAATTTACAATAGATGTTTAAGTATCATCAATTACTTGAATAGTAAGCTTTGCTTAACAATACATTTTTCAGTTCAACTTTAAATTGTTCTAGTACCAAGTCTTAAATCACTTATGTAATTTTATACGTATAGCATGTTCCCATAAATATTTAGTTACTTTTTGAAGTAAAAAACTACTTGTGATTAGCTTGTTTTTATTTCTTATTGTGTCTACCACTCTTCCTTAAATTATTGTAAATATTTTTGCGGACAAGCATATTATATATATTATTACATATATATTATTGTAAATATACGTTGCCGCAATTGTAAGGATATCCGTTTCATTAACTTTTCTGAAAAGTTACCGAGCTCCCAGGCTGTAATGTGTGGACCACACTGCATATTCACCCCAAATATAATAAAATTGTACATGTAGTCAGTACAGTAAAATAAAATCAGTATTTTATCAGGGAACACAACTGACAACGTTAATTATATAAAAAACAAACAACTTATATATAGCACATTCTAACGCTGTTTTAGTACTAACCTGTGTTATGTATTTATATAATGTATATGTACATGTATGATGTACATTTTGATTTTAATTTTTTTATAAGTGAAGGCATTTTTTAATTGGATTTTATTTTATTCTGCTACTGTGTAAAATTGTCTTTGTTATACCGCA
>JAJHJA010000481.1:0-276513 GCA_021202915.1 Heliconius himera
CGCCGCCGCCCCGCTCCGCGCCCATTGGCCGGGGCCCCGCGCCCTCCGCCGATTGGGTACGGCGCACGTGCGCGGCCTACCCGCCGCCACCTGGCCGCCGCTGACGGGGAGCGCATATAAGCGGCCGACTTCCCTCACCGCACCACTTCCACTTCCAGACGTCGACGAGTGCACGTGTACGTCACTCGCGCTCCGAACACGAAGGCGTCGTCACGTCTTGTTGTTGTCTACTTGCATTGTGATTTATGGATTGTTTTGATACGCTAGTGAAATTGTGAACGTTGTCAATATATTTACGGATTTATACTATACTTTACGTTTGAAGTGCTTGTGAAAAATAGTGGAAGATGCTTGTGGAAGATTCTCAAACCGCTCGCGCAATGTTGTCAAAGAAATATGCGCACTGTCCGCTGAAGAAGCGGCCGGTGCTAGTCCGGGAGGAGCGTCCGGCGACGCCGCCTACTACGCCGCCTCACCCCGCCCACATGGCTACACGGCTTTATTACGATTATCATTGTAAGTACAATTTAATAATTAATAACTATTATGTTAATAATATATTAACAAATACTCATAATCATAAAAAAATAAATATTTTTCAAAAATATCGTTAACAGACTTTTATAGATATTTCCTATATTTATATTATCTATTTAACTATTTCTATTACAATTCTATTACAATCAAAATTGAATATCTATATATTTTGTAATGTCGAAAGAATTAAGAATGGTTTATAATAATCTTTTTTCATTGTTTCATAGGTGATACAGAAAACGATGAACCACAAAATTTAAGTACGAAGCCCGAAGATTTGTCTAAAACTGGTAACTACCCCAGCAAGGCGACTTCACCGTTTGCCACTGCAGCTATTAAAGTTGAACCAAAAGAATGGCCGCAGCAACAATTGGAGTACTTGGCAGCTTGCCGTGCACGACTAGAACCTGTGCCCACAGAAGTCGCTAGGCCAACACCACAATACGCTTATTTACCGAGCCTTTATCCGGCGTACCCATTGGAAGAGCTATACCCTGCTGCACCTGCGCTATCCTCTCCTGGACACCCACAAATTTACCCTCACTACTCACCAGCATCGCCGCCGTCTTCATGCTCACCACCTCCGTGTCCGGAAGACTTACGCTCACCGAGCTCAGTCTCATCTGACTCAGGTGTATCCGTATCAGCCCCTCGTCGTCCTCGTTATCAATGCCCCGACTGTGCAAAATCTTATTCCACATATTCTGGACTCTCTAAACACCAACAATATCACTGTGCCGCCGCGGAAGGCAGTCTTGCGAGAAAATCTTTCAGCTGCAAATATTGTGCAAAAGTTTATACATCACTTGGGGCCCTCAAGATGCACATCAGAACTCATACTTTACCTTGCAAGTGCCATTTATGTGGGAAAGCTTTCTCACGACCATGGCTGCTGCAAGGACACATTCGTACCCACACTGGAGAAAAACCATTCTCGTGTCATCATTGTCGTCGTGCTTTCGCTGATAGATCCAACTTACGGGCCCATTTACAAACGCATTCTGATGTCAAGAAATATTCATGCACGAGTTGCGGGAAAACGTTTTCCCGCATGTCATTGTTAAGTAAACACTTAGAGGGGGGATGTGGAGCCCCTGGATCATCCCCGTACGAATATCATCCGGAAGCTCTCTCATCAACACATGCCCACCAACAACTTCCGCCACCTGCGACAGTTCATGCTTACTGAAAGACTGAACTAACAGAACCCTTGATCTCGACTGCTCTTGATTAAGATTTATTACTAACACTCACTAATGTAAAAAATAGTATACATTTATTTAAAGTTAAATTATTTGTGTAAAATTATAAGTTAAAGAAGCATATAACTTTTTTGCTATTGTTATGTGCGTCGTTGAATAAACAACTTAGATGTAAGTAAAATAAGTAATTTCGTAGATACGTTCAGTCGCCTTGTCGCGGCGTCGCTAGTCATATGGCATTTGTCGAGTGTCATACACTTACTTATACATATATGCATATATTCATATCCTAAGCCATGTACAAAGTGCCTTAATTATAGACGATTAATATATTCTTAAAAAATTATAATAATGTATATGCTAGGAGTCTATTATTTAATACCATTTATAAACACAAACTATTCGTGAGGCTGTAAAATTATGTTTTTTTTTTCATTTCTGTTACATATGTACACAGATAAATAAATTATTTAAAAAAATAATATATTTTTTATTTAATAGACCCTATATTAAACGAATATCTAAGATTAATTTAGATAAATAAAATTTGTCAGTTTGTATATCGCACCTGCCAGAGGGGACTTTCTCTTTGCTAAACACTATCCTTTCTTCTCTACTAAGTATGTAGCTATTTATTATCGATAGACGATCTTATTTAGTCCAATTAACATCGAATGAAAAGAATCGGTAATGACTTAAAGTTAATAAAATTAGATTACACAAAAACCGGTTAAGTCCGAGGTCGGACTCGCCCATCGAGTCTTCCGTACCATTTTCAGGATTATAGATCAACAGGAAGTATAACTTATATAAGTTAACAAACTTGAGTTTACTTAAGTGGGTAAATTTTGTATGAAATGAACTACAAATATAAGTTTGTATTTTTTTTTCCATGAAATCTTTATTTGTATTGCAAGGTTCCTATAGATTTTGATTACGCGGCGAATTTCATACAAAATGCACCAAAATCGATGCATTAGTGGTCGTATCTTTTGATTACGTTGACTTAATAATAGCTCGATTTTTTTTGTGCTCCAAGGGACCATAAATTTGACTATTTATGGTTCCTCGAAGCACAAAAATGAAATATTTTGGCTTAGTACCCCCACGTGATCTAGAGATAAATGGATAGACGGACAGACAGACAACAAAGTAATCCTATAAGGGTTCTGTTTTTATTTTTTAAGTGACGGATCTCTAAAAAACGACAGACAAGATGATTATGGTTATACGATGATTATCTACACTAACAATTGTTATTCCACCGTTTAATATACTACAACACATCAACAAAATATTAAATTACAAATACCCGAGAAATGTTAAATTTCTATTAATGTAAGTAAATATCTTATAGAAATAGAGATATCTATGTCACCACTGTAACGATAACGTCTCAAAGAATACTTAAATGTCATTTACTAATAAGAAAGTGATCTAATAAGATAACAATCAAATCGTTCTTAGCCTTTAACCTCGTCAAGAAACGTGCGCTAAGTTTCTTAATATTACTGACATTAGTTATAAATACATATCAAAATCACAATTGGAATAAAATAAAAAAAATACATTCATTTTAGATTTTTCTGGATGTCTTTCCATTATTTTTATATCAGAACACGCGAAAAATCAAATGATAATATGTATTTAGCTTACAGTTGAGCTTGAGTACATCAACGCCGGTAGTCGAGTATACATCAACCTACACAACTACCAATTAGAAAGAGCTAGTGAAGTTGTTATAGAGAGCGCACGTGCGCTTGTGAGCGCTGTTATTCCCAGTGACTGGTCTGCAGAGAGCATCGCCGTCGGCGCGACGCGTGCGCTGCGTCTGCGCACGTCGTCCGACTAGATTATATTCTAATTAATTAATTCTGTCTTTATTTGAATCATGATTATCTAAGTTGAGATTGGCCACTGATATAAATTACCAGTTAGAGTTAACACTTCTAAATCTTAAAAGAAAAAAAAAGTTAGAATTTTGTGATAGGTTGGATTTTTTTTTATTTGAACATAAACACACTAATAGACTTTCACACAAATATCATCTACGAAAAAAATCTTTAACATCTATGCTATGTTTTTTTTAACCTGCTATATGTGGGTGCACATAGCAGAGTAGGCAGAGGGAACCTAGTGTCAAGTCACTCCGTTATCATTAAGACACTTCCGTTTTATACTTTTTGCTGAATATAAATAATATTATTGATGTACAATTGTAATAAGCACTTTTTGACATTACTATGTCACAATTGAAGATGTATCGAAGAGTTGGTAAGTCTACAATCCTTATAGATTTAAGACTAGCAGCGGCAATGGACTAAGTCGAGCTCAGACGATAAGCATGATTTGTAACGTGGCACGTCGGCGCGTGCGCTCAAATAAATGTGATTTCAATGCGCACCTTCCAATAAATTATCTAACCCACTTTTGATATGACAATATTATAATTTATAATCTCTTCACATTTGTGTTCTCTGATAATATACATACGTAAAAATAAAAACTTTAAAAGAAAAGTTCTAATGTATCATGTATTTTCGTAGTATTTGAAGTTGTTGTTACTATTATTATTGAAAAATGTAAAAGCATATTAGCTTTGTATATTTTCAAATTGACTACAACGACATATCACCGGAGACTAGACCTTTAGATTTTATAGAACGTACCCTAAATTCTATCTTACTAAGAGAAGCAATAAAATACTATATAGAAGGATTAGATTTGTATTTTAAAATTGAAATCATCTATTTAAAATAGCACAAATATATGAATAGCTAAAATTTAAAGGTAAAGAAAACCTTAAGAAAATCATGATACCAGCCGCTTCGATAAATCGCATGATCTTGTGCCAATAACTACAGGCAAGACGGTGAAGTATGGTGCAGGGCGCGCGTGGGCGGGACGCGGCGCGCTTCAACGCCTTACAAAAGATTATTCTCTAGTAGCGAACCTTTATAGATTCGTCTACGTAGATTCTACTATATTATATACCAAAACCCGGTTCTAACTCCATATTTTTTGTACACTGGTTAAAAGGAGAACAGGCCAATATTTTAATATTAAATATGAATACTGCAATATAAAAATGTGATGTTGTACATCGCATTTCAATAGATATTATTAAAAGCTTTCAGAAGTTTACGAGTTATAGCACGCATTTATTCCTCGGTAGATGTACGTTCTGAATTTCAGGTTCCTACTTCTAGTATATTTGGCTGACAGAAAACGTATTAAATTTAAAAAATCTATTAAGGATCATAAGAGTTTTCTATAATGTAAAATGTAATAAAAAAATTAAAATGAAATGAATGACATGTTAGAACGAAATTATCTTTATAATATGTATAAAGATAATTTAATTCTTAGATTTTTTTAGCTTCACGCTGTATCCCGCTGAAGGAACCTAGTGTTAAGTCCCAACCATTGCCTACTTTCCGAATTCTGGAGGCATTGCGAGTTATATGGCAAAACTCAACTCTGCGAATTGCCTTATCACCAGAGCAAGGAAATGAAAATATAAAATATTTAATTTCCTCGAGTGGGAATCGAACAACCTATTACATTTGCAGTCACATGTTTATAACCCTGTGCCATTATGGCCTCATTCTTAGATATATGCTTTTAAGCACAACGATACAAAAGCAAGTAGCATTTTTTTAATAAATCACATAAAAAAATGTGTTAGACCCACCATTGCACCGTTTTAAAATGTATATTTTCCATTAATAAATCAGTTGAAATATTTGACTATTTCCTCCTTAAGAAACTTAAATTCGTGAATAATTGATAAAGATGAATGATTGAAATGATAAATATCTGTTTTATACAAAAAAGATACAGTTACTAATTTCGTATTTATGTACTAAATTAACAACCAAGCTTTTACAAACCTCTCCGTACAAAAGACATCAACGTCTACATATCGGTTTACATACTAATTATTATTTCTTCTAATACATACATCATTTGATAGATGTAGAAAAATATAAATTGATTATATTTATGTAAGACCGTCATGACGCAGTGGCACAAGCGTGTTACTGTAAGCGCGACGGGTTGTGAGTTCAATTCCCACTCGAGGGAATAAAATATTTAATATTTTATTTTTTTCGCTTTGGTGTCGATTCAAAGCGTGGCGTTGAGTTCCACCACTCAACACGTAATGCCTCGAAAATTCAGCGGAAAGTGGGGCAAGGAATGTCTTAATACTAGGACCCTCTGCTTAACCTGCTATCTGCGAAATACAGCGCTAGAAAAAAAATATGTACGTGAAAATATATGACTGTCTTTTATATTTTTATCTTGTATTGTATTCCTTCTTTAGCGCATTTAATTAAATAAATATAATACAAAATGTGGTAAGTTATGATACGGATTGTTTATGAAAGCTTTGTTACGAGTTCGTTAAAGTACGCAGGAGAACATAAACAGCCTATCTTAGTATGAAACATAACGAAGAGACTACATCATTGTTGCTGGATGCTTTACATGGAGCAAAGAAATATACAGATTATTTTTTTTCGTTTAAATTCTCTAATATATTTTAAAAGATATTGATGCAATACAATGTATGTAAAATTAAAATCTTTTTTTAAAATATTTCCTTTTTAAGGTTAAATGTGTACATTACTTTAAGCTTTAAATTGGTCAGATTCAGTGATAGTCCGTCGAGAGGACTCTACAAAGACGCGAGCGTTAATACAATAATCCTGTCGGTATAAAAATTAACCGGTGTGTAACGGTACCGCGCGTAGGCGCCCGACCCTCACCTCCGACCGAGGTAGAGTCCTCATGTGCGAAATTGTTTCACATAATTTGATTTATAGATTATTGTTTTATATGTGAAAAACGTAAATATATTTTAGTCTCTATATTTTTGTTTTATTCTCTTCATTACTATGAGAAAATAAAAGTAAAAAAAAAAACGATGTTTAACATAGTTTATGAATTAAATAACGCATATATTTTTCGTTAATAAAATGTTTATCAATCTCAAAAGTAATATCGCTCCAAAAAGCATAAATGCTCAAGTGGAGAAATCCATTATTATAGAAAGTTAAACATTATTACAGAATTCCGTTTTACTTTCATTTCATATTGTGTATCTGGAAAACATAAAAAACTTAATCATATCAATAAAATCACCACCAATAACTAAAGATGCAATCACTACATGTTTATGATGGAGAAATCAGCACGATGATAAACTCTCATCATTAAATGCCATTCGTTAAAATATCCCCTTAGTAAAAATCTGTAACAAGAAAGGTAATAAAAGAAATAACAATGAATAAAATGTCAATTATAACAGGTGAAATCGCGACAGGTCCGGGTCGGGCCAGCGTCATCAGTAATTATAAATAAAATATAGCAATTGTGTGTCGCCTTGGCGGCCGCCTTGCTGCCGCCTTGATGCCGCCTTGCGGGACGCTCATGTAGAGTTCTATCATATATGTATCTACATATCATTTTTGTATTTCGATCATTTTACATTTTTGCATTTCAACAATTAAGTTGTTATTTACATTTAAAAATAAAAATTATTAATTGGATAAAAAAGACAAATTGAATTGAATATAAAATAAATATAAATGAATATGATATAAAAATGAATATTATATATATAAATGAATACAGTTTAGATTTTGATGTTTCTAAATAACAAGTGAGGCCAGACGTGGCGCAGGGGCACAAAGTGGGACTGTAAAACCGACTGGTTGTGGGTTCGATCACCACTCGAGGAAATTAAATATTTCTTTACATTTATTTTCTTCGCTCTGTTGTCGAGGCAAAGCGCGGCGTTGAGTTCCGCCACTCAACACGCAATGCCTCCAGAAGTCGGTGGAAAGTAGGGAGCGGAGTGTTCTCTCTGCTTACCCTGCTGTGTGCGGGAGACAGCGTGAGGCTGTTTAATTTTTTTTAATAAATAGTACTAGAGGTAACATTACATAAACCTTGTTTAATTACTGATGTACAAATATATGCGTAATTTATAAAATTAGCCTTATCTTCTAAATCCAACTGTCGAACACATGGCGGTTTGAAGAATGTTAGTATAAGTGTAATAAAAAGTGGTAATGTCACGGCGATAGGGGTAGAGGGTGTAGAGCAACGGAGCGTGGCGCATGGTCACTGCAGGCTGCGCACGCGCCTACGTGCCTTCTTGACACGTGCCATTTTATTATAACATTTTATATTTCACATAAATATAATTGACACTGTGCTTAAGCATTATCCCATTGTAGTTCCGCGTTAAACTGACTTGCGTAATCTCGCGCGGGCTCTGATAACCTTTGCCTGTACGTAGCGTAGGCGGTCTAGTATTTGTTCATCGTGGCCACCCAGCGGGCAGATAATTACCTATAATATTTTTATATGTTTATATAACACACTAAGAAACTGCGTATGGTGTCTTTAATAATGCTTTCTAATTAAAAATGGTAAGTAATAAAGAATTTTGTAAACGACTAAGCTTAAAGCAGGAACATGTCAACATTGTTTAACACTATACTGTTTTACCTATATTGTATGTTAAAGAAACAAAGATAGGCAAAGATCTTACGAATACAAAATTAATAGTTTCAAATGTAGCAGAAAATCTACAGCTTATAAACGATATATTCTGTTTTCATTTGTCACTATTTTGCAAACATGTTTGAGATAGTCGAGTGGCTATTGTTACAAGCAATAGGAACATGCTACATTTTCAGGTGCTGTCGTTTTAATATTTTATGTTAAAGAAATAGCACATGACGTAAAGGAACATAAGTAAATAATATTTATTTGCTTTAAATAAATTAAATAAAAATTAAATTAAATCAGCTTCACGCTATATCCCGCACACAGCAGGGTAGGCAGAGGGAAGCTAGTGTTAAGACACTCCGTTTCCCACTTTCCACCGACTTCTGGAGGCATTGCGTGATGAGTCGCGGAACTCAGCGCCGCGCTCTGTTTTAACATCAGAGCGAAGAAATGAAAATGTAAATGTAAATAAATATTTCATTTCCTCGAGTGGCGATCGAACCCTCAACTAGCCGATTTTACAGTCACACTTTGTGCCCCAGCGCCACGACTGGCCTCTAATACATATGACTGCCTTGAAATACATATTATTATTATAAAATTATATATTTATAAAACATTATGAAATAAATAATTTCAAAGGCAAGGGATCAGTCATTGCATTGGGCAGAAGTCATTGCTTAAGTAAAAGGACTCAAAAGAAAAATATAAAAGGAAGTTTGTTTCCTTTTAACGCAGGTTGTCATAGGAACGGGCCACTATGGATGCGGTGCCGTGTCAGGTGTTGCTGTGCTGTACGGTCGGTGCGCTGCAAGTGCCGGCCACGGTTGAGCGTGCGGGCGGGTGGCAGTTGGCAGCACGCGCCTCGCACACGACAGGTGGACGTCACGCGCCGTTACATTGCCAGTATATGCTCTAATATGTTATATTATATGTTGTGTTTGTTATCACTTTAAGCCGCAACTGTTACTTTCTTAAACATATACATTTACAAATCTGAAGCCTATTTAATACATATTACTCAGTTATCTTTGTGGTTAGTACGTAATAAATGCTTTCATGGCAGTTTTCAAGTAATTTGATGGTTAAATTATCAATCAATTGACGCTGAGCACGCAGCTCCCGGTAGCGGCGGCGGCGTCCGCGCGTCCCCGCCCGCCGCGCTCGTCCGAGTGCTTCGACCTCACGCACTCGCAATTTACAGCTTTATCACCCGTTATTATTCTTAATAATATACTGCGCCACGACAACACATTAACCTCATCAAAATTCGCAACCCTTTTATTGTAATTATGGTGGCATTTCACAAGGGAAAATCGAACATTCGATAAATTATTTTAAAGCGTTACTTTACCGAATTCTTTATCGTGATGCTCACCAGAACATGAATATAAATCATTTTGTACGGAAAAATCTTTCGTACATCTTCAATCTTTAGATTACGATCTTGCTCGTATGTAAAGATTTTTAAGATCTTCGCAATTCAAAAAGCTGTTTAAAACTCATTACATCACCGTTATGAGTCGATAAGAGCGTGAAATTTTGGTAATTGGTAATATTGTGGAAGGTACATACAATATGCGGCCGTAATTTATTTTTACAGAGACCGCACTCATATCATTTTTTTCTTGCCGAATATTAAATATCTTCATTTATCAAAATTGAAGAAATCGTTACTAAAATTAAAATATTGGTTTTGATATCATATTTTACAAATATATTATTTGCTACTTTTACCAAATAAAGCCTAATGGATTTGGTATCATAAATACCACTACATTGTCGCATCGGTATTTTGAGTGAATCGCATCCGTGTGTCAGTGTCCATTACATCGTAATCAATCATATCGTAAGTTCAAGTTTCAATCTTAGCGTGCGTCGTTTTGGTCCGAGCCGAGCTTTCGACACGGATGGAATGAATATAGCAGATAATATGATAAGAGCCTATGGAGACACCGCAGTCACGGCTCCTACCCGTTACCTATACCCACACTAGATAGGCCTGTTTCAACTTCATGTACGTATTTATTATAATATAGAAGCTCTGGCCAAAAGTATTAAAAGTATGCAAAAATCAAAAATCTAATCAGTTTCACGCTGTATTCCGCACCCAGCAGAGTAGGCAGAGGGAACCCAATGTTAAGACATACCGTTCCCCGCTTTCTGCCGAATTTTTCGAGGCATTGCGTTTTGAGTCGCGGAACTCAACGCCGGGCTTTTGCCTTGATGCCAGAACGAAGAAATGAAAATATTAACAAAAAATAATTCACTCTCTCGAGTGGAGATTGAATTCACAACCGTCGCGTTACAGTCCCTTGTGCCTCTGCGCCACGACGTCCTCAAGTAAAAGTATATACTAAAATCATAAAACATAATTTCAATGAATTATCACGTTTGAATGTTCGCCGAAAAGTATTCCAACTGCAATATATTAATAATACCTAAGTGCACGTCAATAGCGCGTGCGCAGTATTATGTGAAGTGCTCTTAACGATTTAAGTGTTGAAGAGTCGAAGTAGGATCATTTATTATTTTATCATATACATACGTAAGTCGATTTTACTTTTGATTTGCTTTAAGGAATTTTTAAGGTATAACTGTCACTTTGTAACTTCAATGTAATTGTTTTTTGCCTCGCGAGAGGCCTCTTTGTCAGTAAACTATTTTTTTAAATATTTTTCAGTGTTATTTACATTCTAAGAAAAGAAAACATATTTAGAAGCATTTTAATTTTTTTGCAGGAAACGTATCCAAGCCTCTTGGAAATCATACCGCTATCCCTCGTTAAAATGTTATACATTTCTAATTAAATTATATTTTTATTATCGTAAGAGTTTTATCAAATAAGAACTTTTTTAAATTGATTTTTCTGTAGAACTAAAATTTTATAATAAATAAACAAACTTCAGTAGACGATATAAAAACTATGACATTGAAATCTATTCAACCAATCTCTGACTGTTTGTTGACAGTTATTCTTCTTATTATTATTAAAAAAATATCTATCGATCCTTGGTCATACAAACGAATGTACGATTTAAAGTAAATATTAGAAAAATGACTCGTATTTTTGTTGTTATAAAGTATTTTAAAAATAAAATATACGCTGTAATAAATATAATAAAAACTTAAGCCAATTTTATTTAATTTGTTTTGTAAAATATTCCTTCAAATGTGTCTTTCTATTTCAATACAGAAAGGAATATTTTTATATCTAATATTCTATTAGATAATAGTAGATACTATTATCTAATCTCTGAATAATCCATACAATGTTTTTTAAACATAAATACAAAAAAAAATTATACAGCTGTAAAATAAACAGAATCTGGTTTATTTTTAAAGAATTAATGTCAATCATTATATATATTCTAACAATAGAAGAACGTAACACATTTCAATGTGTCACCATTTAGAGTTAAGACATGAGCCATGCGGGCACAGGTGCGCACACGACACTCGTGCAGCGCGCAGGTAAGCTTGCTAACTGCGAACAGCTCCTGTCCACCTGTTCCGTAACACTGACCGGTATAGCAAAATTGTGATTTTTTATTAAACACGCATGATTTTTATAAGCATTAACTCAAATAAATATCTAAATAATAGTTTCAAAAATATTCATCTAGAATTCGGTGGAAAATGGGGAACGGAGTGTCTGCACACTACGCTTCCCTCTATCTACGCTGCTGTGTGCGAGCGCAACGCTAAAAAAAATTTTTCTAAAACCTTTTTTTTTTTCTTTTTTTTTTAATTTGCACTTTTTGTCATTATTTCTGGATACACATGGTAAATCTGGTTAAAGGCTACTCTATATTTCATTTTTCACCCCATTATTATAGAAAACATTATGAGTTGGGTGGCAAAGCTCAAAGTTGCTTTTTGTCAAAATTTAATAAATCCACGATCATTGCAGTCAGTAATACACATTTTAACTGTGCAACGATAACGTTATTTTTATAAACATATTCTCAAATATAAAATATCCAAAGATATTATAAATAATACTGTTATTATTAATATTGTTTTAACTTTATAATGTATCCCGCACATACTAGAGTTAGACACTCCGTTCCGATTAGGACACTTCCGTTTCATCTCTCTGCTGAATTTTGGGTGAAGACATTTTGCGTTTTGAATGGCGAAAATCAAGGCCGCGCTTTACATTTTAACTAGAGCCAATAAATATTTCATTTCCGCGAACGGAAACCGAACCCACAACTTATTATGTCTATAGTAGTTCGCTCGTGCCCCTGCGCCACGACTGGCTCTATTATTATTGTCAAAAACACATAATAATAAATAATAAAACACTGCGGTTCATATTTTTATTATACTCGAAATTAATAATTGCTAAATGTGATAATTACAATTTAAATAACGAAGTGAAATGCTGTTTGAAGTCGATTAGTAATGGAAACTATCCATTAATGAGCGACACGAGACGGCCGCTATCATTGGCCATAAGTTACACTAGCATTAGTGTGCTGGGAAATAAGCGCGGAGGCGGACCGATTTCCCACCTAGAACTTAAACAATTAATTCTTGCAAAGCATACAAAATATTACTACTAATATAAAATATTAGATATATTAATTTATATTTATTTAGAAAACGTATAAACATTTGAACGTAGCGGTCGGTTAACCTGGTCGGTTCCCAGGTTCCCTTCAAATTTTTTGACGTTTTCTAAATTAGTATTTTTTTTTATTTTAAAAATGTTTAAAATATATATTAACTTTTTATTATTATTATATTATATAAAAAATCGTATATTATCATTTTTATTTTTTTATGGTAACTGTATAGGGGAAAACGGCATTGTGTAGAAGTAAACAAATATAATTAGTATTGAAATATTGATGTTTGACAGAGCTGTTAGGAATAGAAGGAATCTCAATTACTTTTTTTATTTTATATTTATATTATAATATTCCAAGAAAAAGTGTTTAATGAATTAGAAACGAAATAAACTACCATCAAAGTACGCAGAATATATTGTGATTATTGATAATATCTCGCCCACAATTAAGATAAATATTATTTTAAATACTTACAGATACTGATAACATTAAACACCACAGTTCAAACCTGTATTGATGCTCCCACATACATTTTATTCTGAGTGGACATCGAACCCTGGGCCTCTCTGTTAACATCAGGAGTTAAGAAAAAATAATTTAAAAAGAATATAAGGAACCTTTATTACATAAATACTATCATAATTATGAAATCGGCTACTAATCGTTTTCAGTCTTCGAACCCTAATTTAAAAACAAAATACCAAACAGGAACTACAGTGATGAGATGACTTGACACATTATTTAAATTTAAAACAGGTTGGCACGTCCGTTTTTTCATACTTGTTATTGGATTGTTTTGTTGGCTCTATATTCCTAAGCTGTTTTTGCAAAAACTAAAAAATATCTCACCATATGGGGTCATATCTTTTGAAAGATTATTTTAATGACAATGTAAAGAAAACATATGGCCAATTAATTTCTGCTAGCTCTCCTAGATGAGCGCGGTGGTACATTTACATTAGCTGTATCCAAAAAAAATACTTCATTAAAGACTCAGACCATATTGTTTAGTTTTTATGAAATATTTGTTGTTGAACCACTTTTATATGGGCAATATCAATTAAATAATAGTTTATACTATTATTTTATTAATGTTATTTATAAATTAATTCAAATTTAAGGAACTAAGATTTACTATAATAAGCAAATTATAAAAATTCTTCATGACATTCTTCATACATAACGGGTCCCTTGGTTTTTTTTTTAAATTAATGAACATAACATGTATATTATATAACATTCGTATTATAACACAAATAGTTTAATTGTTTTTATTTTTGTTCTAACAGTACGTTCGAACTAACGTGCTATTTAATTTACTCATATTCATGAGTGCAAATGAGTATGTGTGGTAAGTCACAACCTGCTCGAAGCAAGTTTCTCGGCGCGTCGAGGCGACCATCTGGTGGGCGAACGCTTTTTTATTTTCCAAACGTGTCGTCTTGGATTCTTGTTTTTTGCATTGGCTGGCGCTCGCTTCTTTACTTTTTTTGTATAGCCAAGTTGCAGTTAACAGGTGGCTGGTTGTATGCAGGTGAGACCTGAGATTTTAACTCAAATTGTGTTAACCTCAGTGTGAAAAATCACGCGTGCTACTAAGAAAATTAAAAAAAAAGACGGAATGTCAAATATTTATACCTGTATCTATTTAGGCACTTAATAAGACTACAAATGCATAATAGCGCATAACAGTTAAGATTTTAATGCGAAACATGAAATCCTACCTGCCTACCTCGTAAAAATACCTACAGAAAATATCCGACCATAAAAAATTAAACATGCTATCTGTTATCGGCTTTATTGTTATAATTAACGTTGTATAAAATGGAAACAGGCATATATTAACCATTTCAATTTATTTAAGTAATAATTATTGTTTCATTTTGATAAATTAGTAATTATAACTGAGAGAAACTATATACAATATGTTATGATTTCTAGTTGTTTATACTGTTAGTGATTTTGTTTTATATATCAACTAAAAAAACAAATATTGATCTATATATTTATAATATCACTTGAACCCCATACTCATAGTATTTTGTGTTGAAAATCTAGTTTATTTAATACTTTTAATATCTTATTTTGTTCACGCTGTATCAGTAGGCCGAATTCTGGAGGCATCGCGTGTTGAGTGTCAGAGCTCAACTCTGCGCTTTTACCTCGACACCAGATAGAAGAAATAGAAATATGAAACATTTCATTTCCCCGAGTAGGAATCTACAACCTAAAGATGGCAAGTTCCCATAGGGACACGGAGGCCATAAAAACTCTAGCAAATCACAAGAAAGACAAACTCGGACATTGACAAACCAAAATATACCGGACATGACAAGGAAATCAAATTTCCACTAAACCAGTTACCATCGAACGGAGTAAATTCACTCATTCATTTATCAAATAATAAAAAATCACATAAACATGTAATAAAGAGCAGACAAGGGCACGGACAATCAAAGTCCGTGGTGTTTTATTTATACAAAAAAAAAAAAAAAACTAGAGAAATATTTAATATTAGTAAAAATATATAGCTGAGTGGTTTTTTTAATCTACAACTATCATATTCTTTTCGACATACTCAAGCTTTATTATTTATATTTATCGTCTTTTTTTATTTATTATTATTATTATAGGTCAGTCGTGGCGCAGGAGCACAAAGTGTGACTGTAAAACCGATTGGTTTTGGGTTCGATCACCACTCGAGGAGATGGAACATTTACTTATATATACATTTCTTCGCTCTGGTGTCCAAGCAAAGTGTGGCGCTGAGTTCTGCCACTCAACACGCAATGGCTCTAGAATTCGGATGAATGTATGAAGGAACGGAGTGTCTACCCTGCTGTGTGCGGGATACAGCGTCAAGCTGTTTTTTTTTTGTTTTTATTATTATAGATAATTACAACGAACACGCTTTTAGTGTTTACTATGTATACCTACCTACCTGTCGTACAAAAAAATAACAGCTAAAAAAACAACAACATGCAGCGCTCCAACTATTGTTTTATTGTTCAAGAAACACAAAATTGAACATGTAGCTTACAAAGTGTGCATCATTATTTGGATTTTTGGCTTAACAAGTATTAACTTATGTGAAAGCTTGAAAAATTGTGCCTATTACCGAGAGCGTTCTCAATAGCCTGGCAGACCTACACCGTTAGCCTCTAGATCACGACCCAGCGGATTATTCGAGCACAAAGAGAGCCAGTGTGCGACGGACGGACACAATCACTCATAGCGTGAGTTTGTCATAGAGCGACGGCGACAACGCGTCGATCACCGCGCGACACGCTTTGTCACGGCCTGCCCCGATTTGTTCGCTGATACCACCACTTCAATTGACCCACTAAATAAATATGTTATTGTTCCAGGAGAAGAAACTATTATTTCTAAGTACAATATAAATATTATGTTGTTCCTACTAATAATTTCATATACATATAGATATTTTTATTGTAACTTAGTAAAGTAAATCACATTTAGTAATATACATACATACATAAAATTTATTTACTGTAAATAAAAGCGTTTTTACAACCAGCTATCGATATCTGTTAAATACCTGAAAAATTAACTTTATGAGAAGTAATATTTATTCATCGACTGGTGTCTGCTATATTATTTCAGAAACTTTCTACAGGCGTAGTCGTTCGAACTGTCTGCGAGACGGCTGTAAAATCGTTCACCCATAAAGTGATATATAGGTTAAGACAGGCTCTCAAAAATCATTCAAAGTACCGTAATCTCATCCTTTTATTTTGTAATTTCTTCTTACTACCAATTTTGAAGAGTCGTTTAACATTTTTTAGGGCTTATTTTATGGGCTTGTGTCTGATGAACGTCCACAGTTTTTATTTTACATTACGACTCTCCCAATTCGATGAAAGTATATCATATTTTGCTTGTGCTTTCCAATCATTAAAAGTTATGTTTTTATGGGAAGTGATGTCACCTTTCTTAAATGATTAACGATGTGGCTATTTACTAAGATACCTTACTAAGGTACTTCCAATATTGTACATAACACATGTAATGACAGTACCAATAATTAATTATTGCTTGACTTATATTCCATATATATATTTAATTTTGTCTATAGTCTATATATTATGTTATTCAGGCGGGCTGTAGTGTAAATTTTTAAATCATAACGCCTCGATTGTGAGTTGCTAGGGGTAAGCGTCCTGGAACTGGGAATAGATTTGATTTCAGAGACGTTTTTTGTTTCCTCAAAAATGTATAAAATATATTAGAAAACGTGTTTCTGTATCAAAAATGAAAAGAAACCTATATTATTTCATATTTTTAAATTTTACTAACTTGTTGCTGTTGAGCGAACATATGTATCACCTTAGTAGCAACCTTAGCATATATAAAATATTACTTTTGAATTACAAAATGTAATTCTTGCAAACTAATCTAACATATTTCTTAGTAATATTAGTTATAACATTAAAATTTTTGCGAAATAAAATTGTCAAGTGTAGAACGAGGAGAGAAACAGGCGGCAGTCGCCATAGCCGGGGCGGCGTTCGGGAGCCGCGCGCCCACGCTGCGCCTGTCGGTGTCAGCGGCACCACGCTCAGTTGCTTAAATATCTTACTTTCACATTTGTTACAAGTAAACGTCAAGAACTCATCATGTTCTACAACAATATACCACGCCTTGTCTTTCTCCACCTAAATCATAAAACGAATACCCAACAATGAATATATTGGGCGTAGCGGCGTGAGTTTTGATGTGTATGCGATTGAATAAATATTCTTACTAAATAATTAAATCACTAAAACATCGAGGAAAGAAGGTTTTAAGTCTAGAAAAAACGAATAGTATTAGATATTTTGAACACTGGAACCCCAGAGTTTTGATAAGTTGAACTATAAGAAATAACACTGACACTAGGGATAAGAGACATAAGAGTGCATTAAATCATGTTGCTGAGTAGTAGGATATATAGTAACATAATTCGGAGTACATCCACATGGTGGATGCAGCAACGTAAAATTGTTTCTGAATACCTATCACCTATATAAATGAAGAATTTTTATTTTTCTATTGAAATAATCTAATTCTCAACAACAGCTGATGAAGAGAAAATTAACACCATACTTAAATACTATTTTAGTATTCTAATTATAATATAGGCATTGATAATAATGTTAATTGTTATTGCCTACTTTAGTAGGCAGTTTAGTTTAGTTAGTGAGGCGAATCGTGGCGCAGCGGCACAAAGTGTGATTGTAAAGCCGACTGGTTGTGGGTTCGATTCCCACTCGAGAAGATGAAATATTTACTTAAATTTATATTTCCATTTCATCGCTGTGGTGTCGTGGACAAGCGCAGCGATGAGTTCTGCCACTCAACACGCAATGCCTCCAGCATTCGGCTGAAAGTGGAGAACGGAGTGTCTTAACACTAAGTTCCCTCTGCCTAACCTGCAGTGTGCGGGATACAGCGTGAAGCTGCCTACTTTAGTGAAGATTTTTTTATAGCGTAGTAATTAGCGTATAAAATAAAACAATTAATTACTATTTTAGTATTAAAAACATAAAATACTTATATATAAATCTGGCCCAAGATCTTAAAATAAACTGCAAGTACAAACATTATCTTGACACGCCCGTTTCCTACGACGAACAAGTGACTAATGAAGCATTGCACGTCTAAATATTCATGAAGGCAGTTAGCGTGCGTGCTCGCGCCCAAAACTGGAAGCTCTAGCATCAACTCTCGTAACCTCCACAAAAGGATTAAGAGGAAATGTATTTAAACAAAACCTTTGATTGCATCTAAAATATTTATAAAAGCTTGTGAAATTTAGAATCTACATATTAAAGTATTTACATTAATAAATCATTAATGTGATATGATTGTAATAAACGAATACCTATCCGATACGTAACAAGAAAAACTATGTAATAACGACGACACGTTATATAATTTAATGTGTTTTTATACATAAATTGCAAGTGACTTTAATAAATATAAGAATGCTTTGCCCTATAGATTATGGACAGTTTACTACAACTATATATTGTCTTATTATGAAGAGTATCACATCATCTTTGTTGCGGGATGCTTGAACTCTTAACTGTAACACTCAACTAGAAAAATATTTTTTCTGTAGTGCGTATAATAGTATGTGTCTAATATTCCAATTTACATTCTTGTTAGGTACCTATTCGTTAGTTTCAGATGGTTTCATTTGATATTAGAATATTTGTTCGTTATTCAAAAATATTCGCCCTCGTTATTGTCTGTGGCGGCGTGAGCTATTATTGTGAATTCAGGCACAGAGCCATGATCGACATCTATTTACTTTTGAACTTAACAACAGAGTAAACACCCATTATTAAGCGAACGCGTTCCAAAAACTCAACATCGACTATATCCATTGTAGTTCGTCTAAACCGTTACAAAAATCACGGTTAATTATCTCATTAAAATATCATAGTGTGTTTTTGTGCTCGTGATCAAACATCTCCTTCAAAAATATGACTTACATGATCCAAATTTTGATTTATTGTGTATATTTAAACCCATAATGAATGAAGATCATGATATAAAATAACCGATCAAGAGCCAGTTGGTTTTATTCACTGAGGATTCCGTATCAATTTTATGATTATAACCTGTAGGTCAATGGAACATCACTTATGAATTTCATAAACTTTGCAAGATTGGATTGATGCACTCATTTTGTATGAAATAAACTACAAATGGTCGGTTTCCAGGAGGCGCAGGTTTGTGTCCCGCTACGTTCAAATTTTCATACGTTTTCTAACTAAACTACAAATAGATTAACAGATAAGTTAGAAATTATTTTTTCTATGGTAGCAATCAATTTTCGTTGTTGGAATATTTTCTTTGTTTATATTGTAAGTTATTTGCAATTTTTGCAATTTTTAATTTTTTTTAAATTGTAGGTCCGGGAAGTAATGTATAGATTTTGGATAAACGATAAATTTCATATGAAATGCAACAAAAAAAAATCATAAACGCATCATATTGTATCTTTTAATTCGTTGGTTTAGAAGTTTAACTTTTTCATTGCTCCAAGCGACCTTGATACCTCAACGCGATCTTGAAATGGATGGGCTTGACACACGAACAGACATACAAACTGACGAACAACAAATTGATGTTATAAGGATTTATTTTTTTCTTTTGAAGTACAGAACCCTAAAAAAAATGAATAAGTAAAGAAAAAAGAATAAAATAAATAAATAAAGACATGAAAGTAATATATCACCATTTCAAGTAGTGTAGCTATCAAGCGATACATATTTAATTATAACCTACATAAAATTATGGCCGTAAAAGAAAGAAGGCTAATATTAACAAGATTTAAAATATACCTTGTATGAAAAAAAATGCATATTTTAACAAAGTATCATAGTAAAATGGTAAATAACTACGCCGTAAGTAGCTTTAGTAACCGCAATTATATTTTCTCTTTACAGTAAGGCTCTACTCGGGTGTCATTGGGAGAAAGCAGTGCAATACAGACGCCGCGAATCCGACACGTGTCGCTAGTTATTTAATTAGTATAGGGTGTCGGTGCTGGCGGGTGATGGCGGGTGACGGTGACCACATACAACGGTTACCTGCGGCCGCGCAGCCGACATAGCCGGAACGAAATGCGATAACTGCCCGCTACTAGAATCTTACACGCTTCACAAATTAATGATCAATTTTCATTACACATGTTCAACTCTTTTTATTTCTACCTTTTTTGTTTTTAAAGCAATATATTTATTTTTATTTACTTCACTCTGTATCCCGACAAAATAGGGTAGGCAGAGGGAACTTAATGTTAAGACACTCCTCCTCACTTTCCGCCGAATTCTGGAGACATTGCGAGTGTAGTGACTGAACTCAGCGCCGCGCCTTGTCTCGCCACCAAAGCGAATAAATGAAAATGTAAATGTAAATAAATATTTCACTAGTGATGATGGAACCCACAACCAGTTGATTTTACAATCACACTTTGTGCCCCTGCGCCATGACTGGCCTCAAAGCAATATTCTAATTAGATTATATATGAATACTCAATCAAAGCGTAATATACGGTTTAATAGCCAGATTAAATAAAAAATTTCAATGCTTCATTTAATAGTAGAGCATAGAGAACTTACCAAACGAAATTTTCCTTCAGGTTCCATGATAGTTTTATATATATAGATACAGTATCCACAGTACTATATCCCATTGTTTTGTTTATTATAAGAATAATATGAATAACATTGAGCAAGATCGTACAAAAGCAATTCATTATATGTTAATTTTCACTGATGCATAATTTAGAATTAATGATACCTCTAAATGACTTTAACATTAGTTACAAACATCTTTTGTATTAAAAATGTAACGGTTGCCGCGCACATCGTGTTAGCAAGAGGTTAGTTAAGTCACGTTCAGTTTTATCAGTAAGATATCTTATAATTACATAAGTTTAAAACAATTTATTTGAAACAAGGACACATATTGTCAGTATCATTATTTTTATAATTTATTATTGAAAAAAATAATTATAAATTTTGAAATTAATATTCTGGTTAAATTGAATATAATAGAAGATAACGTTGATCAACATAGATACGAGATTCATCAAACATAAAAAAGCTTAAGTTTAAATAGTTTCAGCAAAATAAAAATTCATCACTGAAAAAAAAATAATTTATCCAAATTAAAATTAAATTAAATCAAATTTATCCAATTAAACCATTTTAAAAATTAAGTAAACTATCTAACTAGTGTCAATTGTTGTTTACTATATAAGACCTTCATAATTTAAAAATGTTAAATATGTTCATAGCATCATAAATCTTTGATACCAATAATAGTATTTCGGCATAATTATATAAAGTGGTTCTTCGATGAGGTTACGGAGCCGACAAACAAAATTCTCGGTTCTCATACCTATTGATTTCTCTAACCAACGTATTTAAATACAATGTGAAGTATTTTAATGATCTTAGTTTTATTTGGATTAATACTTATTCACGACAAACTTAAGGAATAATGATTACCTAGTATTTACACAATAAAAATATTTGATCATTTTTAATATTAATATGGAAATTTAATAAAATATCAAAGTGGTAATAATTATGTATGAAACAGGTATCTTTAAAATTCTTGATGTAAATACGTCTGACAGGTATTCCAGGAAGAATTTATCTTAGAAGGAATTTATCTAGTAGACGTCGTAAATTTTCCACGCTTCTTCTTTGTTTCTGTTCTTAGAAAATATAGAGGATTATGAGAATATTCACATAACTGAATATTCACATATTTATATCTATTTATACATGTCGTCAAACGAAATAATTTAAATTTAAACCCTACGAGTACATATCAACTCAAAACTTAACGTAAAGTCCTAAAGAGTGTTTAATGTCTTGTGTATCTACGAGTATAAAGATTTAATTTCAATCAAATATCATATTTAAAGTAAAATTGAAATGATTAAATAATAAAATGTGTCATTCTTTTTATAAATTATTTTTATGGTTTTTATCTAACTGCTATTTTTATTATAAAAGAATAAAATATATCTTTTTCAAAACAACGAATATATTTCGTTCGTACTCGTACTGAAGAGTTACCGATATTTTTGTTACTTTTTAAGGATTCCGTATCTCAACTATCTCTCCTACCACTCTCTCTTGGTTCTCTCGACTTATTAAAACTACCTTCTTCATTCTCACTGTGACACCTGCCATTGTGGATACCTCTTCACTGCGAATTCAGTCAAAAGGTCAGTTTAACTGATGTTACGAAGTGATTGCATCTTCCTTTTGTTCTTCTTCTGTAATATATCTTTTTCAAAACAACGAATATATTTTATACTCGTACTGAAGAGTTACCGATATTTTTGTCACTTTTTAAGGATTCTCTCTTGGTTCTCTCGACTTGTTAAAACTACCTTCTTCATTCTCACTGTGACACCTGCTATTGTGGATACCTCTTCACTGCGAATTCAGTCAAAAGGTCAGGTTTAACTGATCTTACGAGGTGAGGTCTTTCGCAGCCGTATAACAGCATCAACAGCAGAGAATTCTGTTATCAATAGCAATACCATTTTCCATCTCTAGTAAGCATCATTCAAAGAATATACCAATCTATTCACTCGGTCTAATTTCGTTCTGATTTTGCATTCTGTATTTTCTTCATTTCTTTTGTCTTTATTTAATTATAACATATGAAATAAATATAAGATGTGGCTTAAGTTACCATTTGGTAATAATTAAGAATGATATTTTTAACAAAACATAATTGCCTATTTCGTCTATATGTCCGTCTAAAGTGTCTAAATGTAATTACCAAAAGTCAAAATGGTCCGCCCACTGGAACTCTTAAGTTCTTTAACAACCTGCTCAAAAAGAAAATTACACTATTATACTTTGTATGGCTGTTGAATTATTATTTTACAATAATATTTAGAATAGCTTATTTGTATCAACATTGTCTATAATAAACGTTCAAATTGTGGGAAGAGTAATCTATCAAAGAAACTCATTTCATTGTATTGTTGCGTTGGCTGGGCATCGATAGTATTAAACATGGATATCGTGCCATCTATTTGTTAATTCGAATGTACGTTACTAAATTTTATTTTTTATATTCTTAACATCTAAAATCTAAGTTTAACGGGACTCACTTAAAAACTTTACATTTTATTAATATATATAATAGGATATGATAGTATGGTACTGTATCTCTATCGTTATCTCTATGTAATGCGTTATTGTGAGTACTTAGTCGAAAAAAGCTTTAGTAGTAGGTACCTATAGAGCTCATAAATAAACTAAATCTTTGCCTTAGCAAAGTGAAAAAAAAAACATTAGCAATATCGTATAGATAGATATTAGACCGTCGTCGTGCACGTGGCGGCACAGCCTCTGACTGTAAACGCTATGACTATGAGTTAATTTTCCAATTATTTTCGCTCTTATAGCTGAGAACTTAACATGCAATGACTCGAAAATTTTAATGTAAACTTGAGAACGGAGTGTCTTAACACTACGTTTTCTCTGGCTACCTTGCTGTGTGCAACATGTAGCATGAAGCTAAAAAATAAAAGAAAATATCATATTGAGTAAGTTTTTATTATAAACAAAATTTTATTTTAAAATTTACAAAACAAACCTACTACTTTCCGAAGTCTAATTTAAAAGTACAAGATTTATCGCTGGCAATTTTCGTAGCATCTATTCAAACAATAAAGCTTCTCTAATGGTGCACTAAAACATTGTCCATTTAGTTATTAGATCGGAGCTTAAAGCATCACGACATTGACTCGAATTTGGGGTGAAGTAGATCATATCGACGGCCCGGCGGAGTGAGCGCTAGCGTGGCGCGGAGAGCCGTGACGCGGACGCGCGGCTGTGCTGCGCAGGCGCAGTGTACTACAATCTCGGCGACAAGTGAACTCTGAGCGTAATCTAATTGAATCAATCGCTAGTCATTGCTATCAGTAAATTACTTAACAGCATCAGCGATGAAATAAAAGAAAAAAATGTTGTAGCACCTTAAGATGAAAATCAACGATCAACCTAAGCTACCATGTTGTATTTTTGAGCAATAATTAATTGGAAAGTAAGTACCTTTATTTTATAGCCAAAGATATTCACTACGTGTTGAGGAAAGTCACTAGCTCCCAATACGTAAGATCTGCAAAGTGGACAACGGTGTGTTTTGAACCTTGGATTCAAATTAACTTGGATTAATAGTTAAGTGCTTGTGTGTTCTTTCTGAACTTACTCATAAATTTTATATTAGATGAATTGCAACTATAATTATATGTTGGTTTTTATATATATATATATATATATATATATATATATATATATATATATATATATATATAGATATATATATACTATCTATATATAATAAGATATTTTTAGCAAGCTTGTTTCTTTTTTTTTGGATACGAAACCTTAACAATTTTGCTTTAACAAATTATTCTTTTAAAATGTAGTGTAGCTAGCAACAACGACCAATATATAATATATATTTTTTTTACACAATTATTAGACGCGTGTGACCTTTGACCTTCATAAAGGTTTAACATGTAGCCACCAATGTGGATAAGAATTGTTACCACTAAAGATAATTATTATTGGCCGACAAATCTTCTCTCAGTGAACCGTTACTCGTGATTTGTTGCAGTGAAAACATTCATTTCTTCATTTGCATACAATGGCTTGGTGCCAAAAAATATTGGAGTGTAAACGCTTACAATAAAGGCATATGAAAGTTCGTTTAGTTATAGACACGTCGTTCAAAATCATATACCACATTTCTTTAGTTCGTATCAATTAACTTTACATTACAATAGCTATAAATGTTTCTTAAATATTGGGTAAATTTTTATTAAATTAAAAAAGAGAGTTTTAAAAATTAATTTATAATTTATTAATATTTATTTATTTGTATAAAATTTCAAATGTTAAAAATATTATAACAATTTGTAGACAAAGTTTTCTCTCTTCTATATATTTTAAATACAATAATATAGTGAAAAATTCCAATATCAAATGCAAAGACATGATAGTCGATAAATATATAGCAGTACATTATATTAAGACAATCACTACATAGATTACTTTCTTGACGGAGTTAGAACAGAGTGAGATAATAGCACTTCACTTCGCTCAATTGTTTTATACTACACTAATTGTTTCGATATCACCGAACAATATATCTAAGCGAGTAAGAACAATGAAACCGGAAAAACGTTTTTAATTAACATTTTTAACTTTACATGCATACTTCACATTTATAGCTTTATTATTTATCTTTCATAATATGAACTTAAAATTAAAAAAAATTAAATTAGCTTCACGCTATATCCCGCACACAGCAGGGTAAGCAGAGGGAACCTAGTGTTAAGACACTCCGTTCCCCACTTTCTGCCGAATTCTGGAGGCACCAGAGCGAAGAAATGAAAATATAAATTTAAGTAAATATTTCATCTCCTCGAGTGGGGATCGAACCCACAACCAGTCGGTTTTGCAGTCACACCTCGTGCCGCTGCGCCACGACCGGCCTCAAAAAAAAATATGAACTTCCTTGATTTTATTGTCAATTTAATAATGAAATTGATTTTAAATTAGTTGTCGATTTAATCTTCGCTACGCTCACCATCCACTCATTTGCGCGAGCAAATTCAAATGTAGTGATGAAAAACTCTTACTTAAATATTATTGTTAAATTACATAGTTGTCCTTCCCTTAGTTGTTTCCCCTGTATATTTCAGGCCGAGCTTCCTCACGATTCGATTTTTACACTGCTACCTGGATATAAATTATAAAAATCACTCAGGCGAAACTTTTATGTTGATATATTAGAAAGATTTTTAACATTTTTAAAATGTTATTCCACACGTAGGAAAGAAAAATACTAATTTAGAAAACGTATAAAAATTTAAACCTTAATAAGTATATTGTAAAGATATTATTTTATAACACTAAAGACATGGTTCAGGCTACATGAAGTAAACATTTTATTAACTATTATTATCTATTACTACTGGTGTTTTAGTTTCAGTTTTATATATGAAAAATATGCTTTTTTTAAGCAACCTAACAGCTAATGTCGATGACAATTGAGTAACCATCGTCGCCTCAAAAATGCCTTAACAAGAAAAATAAAATATATATTTCATAGTTGCCAAATAAATAAAAGTAGATATAATATTATACAATATTGTATAATAAAAAACAATATTGTATTGTTAGACATTTTACCTGTGTTCAGAGGGTGTCCTGACTAATATCTGTCCGATATTTGTTCTTGGGCATACGGGTACGCGACCCCGGATCCTCGAGCCACCACTTGTTATAACCTCCGTCCAGTCCATAAAAGTGGTGTCCCCTTCTTTTAATCCTCTCCTTTTTCCTACCCTCTCCCTCTACCCATCCTTTCACTTTTTCTATCTGTCCTATCTTTCTCCCCCCGGTTTCTCCCCACAAAGGGGTTTTGGAGGTCAGATGGCAATCGCTCCACTAAAAACCATAACTCGCCATAACATGGAACGAACAAAGATGAGACTGGGTACGACTAGGGCGTCGCCGCAAAACGACGCGCAGGCACATCGCCCTACACCTGCGACAAGTGGGCAAGGGCTACCGTGTCAAGTACGGGCACGGCTAAAGACGCTAGTACCCAGACGGAAACTCCGCTTTGCAACGTGGAATATTGGCTCTCTAACCGGACGATGCAGGGAACTCGCAGATGTACTAATGAGACGTCGGGTCCAGTGCGCTTTCCTCCAGGAAACTCGCTGGAAGGGTAATAAGTCCCGTAACATCGGACAGGGTTACCGGCTTATATACACTGGGTCACCTTCCGGTAGAAACGGTGTGGCGGTAGTGCTTTCTGAAGAGCTTCAGAATGGGCTCCTTGAAGTTGACCGTCGCTGCGACCGCTTGATGCGAGTAAGGGTACTGATTGAGGGCGTTACCACAAACTTAATCAGTGCCTATGCTCCCCAGGCGGGATGTAGCGCGTCCGAAAAGGAGACATTCTGGGAGCAGTATGAAGAGGTGCTACTTACTATACCGTCTACCGAAGTGGTCTTAGTTGGGGGGGACTTGAACGGTCACGTCGGTAAGGCTGCTGAGCCGTATGAACGTGTTCACGGGGGTTTTGGGCACGGTCTTCGCAATACAGAGGGAGAAAATATTCTCAGAACCTGTATTGCGTCAGATCTGGCCGTCGTGAATACGTTCTTCCAAAAGAATCCTCAGCACCTTATCACGTATAAGAGCGGGTCCCACTCAACTCAAATAGACTACTTATTGACCAGACGGTGTCATATGGGCAGGGTAACTAACTGTAAGGTCATTCCAGGCGAAAGCCTTACGGCCCAACATCGTCTTCTTGTCATGGACTTTAACGTCACTCCGAAGAAGAAAGTAACCGAGAAACGTAAGCCTCGAATCAAGTGGTGGTTGCTGAATGGACCGATGCAGACCGACTTCCTGGCAGAGGTGAAAAGTCATAATCTTTCGACTAACACCGAGACTGCTCAGGATGCTTGGGATCGAGCTCAGTCGGCAATCATTGCGGCAGGCAGGCGAGTTCTTGGCCTTTCCAGGGGAGGACGTGTCATCGACAGGGAGACATGGTGGTGGAATGACAAGGTGCAGGAGGTGACTCGTGAAAAGAAGGATGCCTTTAAGAAGTGGCAGCAATCCAACTCTCCTGAAGACAGACTGGAGTACATTGCAGCTAAACGTGCCAGTAAAAGAGCTGTAGCCAGAGCCCGCAGTCAGAGTTTGTCACCACTGTATGACAAACTTGAAACTGTGGAGGGGCAGAAGTTCATTTACAAACTGGCACGTTCCCGGGATAAAGCGACGCAAGATATCGCAAAATGTCTTTGCGTCAGAGATTCCCAGGGCACGCTGCTCTGTAGTCATGCCTCTGTGAAGGAGAGATGGAGGAGCTACTTCCAGGAGTTGCTGAATACTCAGCACCCATGCAGTCTTCATCACGACCCACCGCCTAACCTTGGACTTATTGCCCCGATAACCCTTGACGAAACTCGCAATTGCCTTCGACGCATGAAGAACGGAAAAGCGGTGGGACCTGACGACATTCCGATCGAAGCGTGGAAATCGTTGGGCTCTCTTGGTGTGCTCATGCTTACTGTCCTTTTTAACCATATCTTGAACACTGGAAAGATGCCACACCAGTGGCGGCTTAGCTTCATTACCCCTATTTACAAGGGAAGGGGCAGTGTTCAAGATTGTGGTAGTTATAGGGGCATTAAGCTTATGAGTCATACCATGAAGCTCTTCGAGCGCATGATCGACCTCAGGCTCCGCCGCGAGTGTACTGTCTCTGAGTCTCAATATGGATTTCAGCCAGGATCGGGCACTATGGACGCCGTTTTCGCCCTCAGAACATTGATGGAGGCATACAGGGAAAAAAGGAGAGCTCTGCATGTGGCTTTTTTAGATCTGCAGAAGGCCTTTGACTGTGTGCCTCGTGAGTGTATCTGGTGGGCGTTGCGATCCAAAGGGATCCCTGAGGCCTATATTGAGATTATCAGAGACATGTACCACAATTCCGCTTCTATGGTTAGGACTGCTGTTGGCGACACTAAACCCTTCCCGATTACAGTAGGGGTTCACCAGGGCTCGGCTCTTAGTCCGTTCTTATTCAATGTGGTGCTCGATACTGTCTCGGCTCACATCCAAGACCAGCCTCCATGGCTGATGATGTATGCCGATGATATAGCACTCATTGATGAGAACCGACTGATGCTGGAGCGTAAAGTGAACCTGTGGAAGGGTACGCTTGAGAACGGCGGTCTTAAACTAAATGTGTCGAAGACCGAGTACATGGCCTGCGGGAGCCCGGACTCGAGCACTATCCTTATAGGTCCTGAACCAGCCGTTAAGTCGGAAAAGTTCAGGTACCTTGGATCCGTTATGCACGAGTCTGGAGGCATCGATCACGATGTCTATAGCCGGATAAGCGCTGCTTGGGCCAAATGGCGGGAGGTCACTGGTGTCGTCTGCGATCGCAGGATACCACCCAAACTCAAGGGTCTGATATACAAGAGCATCATCCGACCGGTTCTTTTATACGGCAGCGAATGTTGGCCAGCACTATCTCGGCACACTCAGGAGCTTCACGTCACGGAAATGAAGATGCTGAGGTGGATGTGCGGCGTAACGCGGTCTGACCGCATACGCAACACATTCATTCGAGGTAGTCTTGGAGTCCGTGACGTAGCGGATAAGCTCCAAGAGCGTCGCCTGAGATGGTTTGGTCACGTTACGCGCCGGCCTAAGAACTATGTCGGATGCAAGTGCCTTGCTATGTCAGTCCCTGGAGTGAGACCTCTCGGACGCCCAAAGAAGCGCTGGTTGGATGTCGTGATGCAGGACATGAGAGCCAATGGTCTAACCACCGAGGACGCTAAAGACCGTGCAAAGTGGAGTAGGTTAAGTAGGAAGGCAGACCCTGGCAAAAGCCGGGATTAATGCCAGGAAGAAGAAGAAGAAGATTTTACCTACTTCTATCAATCTTATTATATCAATAATAATAAAACAAGTTATAACAACAAACCGATCAAACAAGTAAGTAGAAGCTAATTCAGTAGCAATTGTTTTATGTTTGCGGTCGCGAGTACAATATCTTCGAAGATTAGAAGTGTATAACTCAATGATTTCGTTTCGCGGGCGGAAACGGGCGCGCCTACGCACAGGTCAGAGCAGTGACCCCGCGGCTCACCTCGGCGCGGGCGCACGCGGCGTGTCTACTGATCGCGGACCTTATTGTTCCACCTTCCAAGAGATCTCCGAAGCAGGTAACTGGAAGCCACTTCACTCAACAGGTTCATAGATTAAATGTACAGATAATCATTTTGCCGTAATGAATCAATTAAATAGATATCGAATCTTAACTTTAAGTGTACATTTAATTAACGTGACAGATCCTGTCTATTATCTGAAAGTAAAAGTTTTAATTATTTTAATTTTTATTATTCGTATAACTTATAAATTTCACAAAAAATATGGTTTTTGTTGTGTAACTTGGTTAGTAGTGGTAGGTTCAGATATTAATTATTTAACACAATACTAATGCGTATTTAATTCAATTAAGATTATTTTACACAATACATCCTATATCATTTTTTTTTTACATTGGAACAGAATTTAATATAAATACAGTTAAAATTATTAGGAAAGTTATATTGTAAGACTAGCAACGCGCTCACGGCTTCGCCGACTTGAGCTGCATATTTTTAAATGTATCAATCCGCATTACTTTTGTTTTCTAATAACAATATAATTTTAAGCAATATCTATACCTATATCGAAAAATAAATTTGTAGTCAATTCAATTAAATAGTTATTTATAGCAATTTTGTCGAATACAATCTTTTAAATGGTATAGCTTTTTTTATTCAAAAACCGATTGAAATAAAACAATTACTAAATTTTAATACAAGCTTACCAAAATATAATAGTCAAAACTAAATTTATAAATCGTTGTTTTTGGGTTCTATCAATTATTAAATGTCACCACTAACATTTTCATCTTATATTTTATGTTCCATGTACACTGCTCAGTTACGATTTTATTAATAAAAGGATAGATATAGATGTTCCATTGATTAAACAAAATAAATACTTATATATTAAGATATATTTGGTTTTGTTTATCCATTTTAATTGAATTTTATGACATAAAATTAAAAATAACACTTAAATAATTTATGTTAAAAAAAAACAATGGGTTCCACAGTTACTTTCTTTTATTAAAAAAATAAATTAATAATAATAACATATAAATAGCAAGTAACTAACAATATACTTTAGTGCAAAATGTTAACTAGAGTAACTCTCCAAAAGAGCCATTCGTTTAAGTGGTGCGTTGGGTTTCATTTCGGCTGCGGTCGCGGCAGTCATTATCGCGGTGACAGATTGCAGCAATAAATATAATTTTAACACGGTTAGATATAAAGAATTACACGCGAGTGTAATATGCGCTTCGGACACAATTAGTAACGCAGGTGTAATTTGTGATAGTGATGGGCGTTCTGCCTTGTTTAGTTGTGATGTTTTTAATTAAGGAAGATCGTTTGAACGTTCAGTGTTGCTTGAGTTGACGGTATTTGATATGGTTCTAATTTTTTTTTGTATTGAATATTATAATTCTAAGTTCCTCACTTTCTATCCACCACCATTTTTTACAGTCTGTGCCTTTGCACCACAATGGCCACAGATTACATAAAGGAATAGAAAAAAAACTAATATTATTTTTTAGTGCCAGTCATCAATTACAGTTTAAATTTTTTTTATATCTAAAAAGTTTAAGTTAGGGACTGACCTATACACAGCATCAGCTCTTGGCGTTTCGAGTAAATGCCAGTATCGCCACCATTTGAAAAAGAAGGCCGAGTTGGCCTCATAGAAGCTCGGGGTCATCGACAGAGCGTGACAATACTTCACGCCAAAACACCTATCCGCGCTGTCTAGGGCCCAGGTTCGGCCTCATATGGAATAATGTTCTCATCTGTGGGCTGATGCACCCCAGTATCAGCTTGAACCATTTGATCGCATAACATAGAGCTTCGAATCGTTGGCAACCCAATGATCTGTATAAGGCTTGACAATTTGGCTTTGCGTAGAGTTGTTTCTTCGCTGTGCATTCTCTACCGGATTTATCATGGAGAGCGTCCTGAGGAACTATTCGACCTGCAGCAGGTAACTGTAGAATTTTCTGACCGCACATCATGTATGTCACGAGCTCAAATATCAACCCATCTTACATAAACATTACAGCCCTACCTGCGGCAGTGCCAGGTCGATATGTCTTACGTACCTTGAAAAAGCGCGTCTTTAAACCTTAAAGGCCGGCGACCTAAAAAAAGTCCTTGTTTTTTCCATAAAAAACATTGTGAGATTTTGCTCATAGCACTCAACAACATAGCTACGAAGCCATTTTCATATATGTATGCAACAGTGTATATACAGTCCAGAAGCTCTGTTGCTCAGTTCAGCAGCAGATAGCAGCGTCACGTATTTAATTCTTTATTATCTTATTTAATTCTTTTATTTTTGTGATAAAATGTTAAAGGAACTTGTATGCTATTGGTGTAGTATCAAGTTATTGGTATAAGCTGATGAAAGAATATACAATTCATTCCTCAACTCTTAATATCTTCTCATAATATACCTATTTACTATTTAAAATCCGTTATTTTGGGAGTCAATATAAGCTAGGATATTATTAGATATAAAGTAATACTGAATACACCGAACAAAAACTACAAATGAGCCCAATTCTAACAATATAACATTTTGCATCCAATCCATTTTTCTCTAGAAGAGTAGAAGTAGGCATGACATCATATAATACATCGTGATCGCCATCAAAATTGTCATCATCTTAAAAAAACTCGCTAAAAACAGCTTTATGAGATTCGTAGTCGCTCTTTTTTTTTATTGACCTTTTCTCTTCTATTTTTCTTTTTGTTCAAAAAACAATAAACGAAAAAATTCAAATGAAAAGTACAGAAAATACCTACTAGCGTGAGACCAAAAGGATTCCTACGCACGTTAACTGACGCAATTAAATTGGCCGCCGCTGGTGCCGAACTATTAAGTATTACACGACACAATTTAACAGTACTTTTATCTCTATCTGTTCTCGATATATTTGCGGCAGCACAGTTTGCCCCGGCACTTTTAACCCTGCTCTCCTTCTTTCTTTCTCCTTCTCCTACTTTAAAAAGATACATTTTTTATTTGAATAGGTATTAGTACTGTATACTGTAGTTTTCCTACAATAGTGATATATTAAAATTAAATCTAAATAAAAAATACATATAAAACATCGGTTACGCGTAGCACGTAAAGTAAGGCATTACAATCAATATTTTCGTCTTACGCTACAGTTTTGATCTAGACTTATGAGTGTGCGGTTTTAAACTTGCCGTATTATTAAGAAGCTGTAAATCACTTATTGGAATTAGGACTACAGTGAATCGGTTGCTCGAGATTTGTTGACTGTATTTTAACAATGCATGGGAGAAATGTACCAATAGCATCCTATAAAATACGCGTATCTCGTTTGCCTATATCAACGTTGGAGATGTAGCTTTAGCTATGAAATTTAATAACTATTACAAATTTACTTTAATAGTACCTAAGTATTATTTTTTGAGGCCAGTCGTGGCGCAGCGGCACAAGGTGTGACTGTAAAACCGACTAGTTGTGGGTTCGATCCCCACTCGAGGACATTAAATATTTACTTAAATTTATATTTATATTTCTTCGCTCTGATGTCGAGGTTAAGCGCGGCGTTGAGTTCTGCCATTAATCACGCAATGCCTCCAGAATTCGGCAGAAAGTGGGGAACGGAGTATCTTACCACTAGGTTCCCTCTGCTGTGTACGGGATACAGCGTGAAGCTGATTTATTTATTATATTTTGAAAAACAACCAGACGACCATCCTGTTTATATAGACCATAACGTTTTCCTTAAGCATTACCATGTATTTACATTAAAAATATCCTGTAAAATGTCTATCAAATTGAACTGACTTGCTACAAAACAATATGTACGTAAGATATCGTTGTTTATTTCTTTCAATGGTCATGAATAATGAAAAAGGAAGTGCTAAACACTATTGTTTATCTCGTAATACTTAAGACTTAACTATAAAATGTTTTAATATTTACATGAAAAACAATACAAAAAAAATAATTCATTCGATTAAGCTTTCCAAAACTATAAGACGGTGCATTTCCAAGAGAGCGGCGGCGACCTGAACGACTGCAAATGCATCATGCGCGATAATGAACTGGCTCGTGTGCACGACTGTGCCTGCGAACTCACATGTAATGCACAATTCTTACCTTATTAAAATGTGGTTTACTTAGTTATTGCCATATAAAACCCATCGCGTAATATTTTTTAACTTTACAATTCCTTTTTTTTATTATAAACACAATATGAAGAATATTCCGCTGACTGGTGGCTTTTTATTTAAATATTAGATCATCTAATATTATCTTATGAATTTGCTTATGGGTCATATTCGATGTTATATTGAAATTAACTTAACATGAGATCGTGAACATGCAAGTCGGTTTAACGTACTTGAAGTAGAACAAAGTACCTGCATATTGCTTTTGCAGGACAAACTTGCAATGAATATGGACGCCATTTGTGAACAAGACAGGATCTCGGGTTTCTTAAACTGGCACCTCCCACGTGGTGCCTTGTGCCCTTAACCTTTCGTGCGGCCATATCGCGGTTCATGTGCCTTATAATGTGATCACCATAGAACATATACGGTTACGAATTATGTCTAAATTTGGAGCAATATTTTACCACACAGAGAAATCAAAGAAACAAACAAATCATATTATTAAATTCTAAACATATCAAAATATACATTACAATGTACTTATAATATAAATATAACTCTTATGCTTCGAATATAAGAGTGCTATGCAATATTCAATTTTGTTTTAACTATGGATAATTATAGTTTCTTTTATTTATTTTTTTGTAGTACGAGTTTTCTGTCATGAAAAATGTACAGTACCACAATAGCGCACCTGTGCCGCGCCGTTGCGGCGCCGACGCCGACGCACTTTCAAAAAAGGCTTACGTGGTAGGTTCTACTATAAGGCATTATTATCCATTTTACGTGTGGCCTAAATATTGGGTTATACACCTGTATCAAGCACAAACTAGTAGGTTCTTGTTAATCCATTTGTAAAAAACAAATATATATTGTTGTCTTTTTTAAAAAATATAATCAGTAAAGGTAGCCAATAGCATAACAAACTCATTTTAAATGAAACTATTAATCACGTATATTTAGTATTATTGTACATTTTTGGAAACCCGATGTTTCGAACACTGTAATATTCCGTTGTCACGAGTAGTCTGAAGTGGCATTCGTCTTCCATTTGATATAATTATTATATCAAACTACCGCCAACGATTTCTTAATTGCCTCGCGTACTGCCCTGGATTCTTGCAGAATGAGCTGACTGTATCTTGTCCTCTGGTATGGTGGGTTTTTAGACTTTAAAGATTTTATGAGTGGGTCCCAAGTGCTAGAAAATTTCCACCTGTCCTCTCTATTGAGATTGGGATGTTTTTGTATGTCAATAGTCTCACGGATCATTCTAGGAATATAACATACTCGTATATTAACAAACATTTCAAAAGATATTAAATAGATATTTAAACAATAATAGAAAATTCAATCTAGGTGTGCCAAATCAATATATTTTATCTGCAATATCAATAAATAATGTGAGTACTTCACACAATTCTATGAAAGTACTTTGGATGCTAATCTGAAAATAAATTTATTCTAAGACAATAAAGGAAATCTTTGTAGTTTATTGTTATAACAAACAAGATTAACAATAGAACAGATATGGATTATTTTATTTCACCATGTCGACTCTCCCACGCCAGTGGATTCAATTATAGAGGAAAAGTAGATAGGTCGGCTTGCGAGTGGTCCGCTCGTGACCCGTAAATTGGAACGGTCCGTCGCACGCTCTTGTCGCACCTTATAGCCGCTTTGGCCGCCGTACCGCTGCGCCACCACAACTACCACAACATAATTTAACAGCGTACAAAACATCTTTGCTATCTAGATCTACATAGGTATTATGTATGAAATAAATAATATATTTAAATTCTAATGTTACATTTAAATTAATGTTTAAATTAAATCTATAACAAACCCAGAACATACTTGTGTGAGTAACCAGCACGCATTAAGGATTCGTATTCTTACCATTTTCTGAAAATAGAAAAAGTATTAGAAAGAGAAAGAAACCGCATAATTAACTACTCTGTGTTACGTGATTAATATGTTTTTTGTTTATTTGCATTAACATTATATTACTACTTTTTCACTCCACTACAGAAACTTGTTATGATTTACTGCTGTACTACTTTTTTATTAAATTATTCTTACGATTAAGCTAGAATTGACAGAACAATTAAACTACGGACAATATGTCTTCGGTATTGTTCGCGAGAAAGCAGAGAAAGTAGAATAAAAATGATTACCAAATATGTTAACAGATGTTAAATATATATAAGGAAAGAATAATACGGTATGTCAATTGTAAATCGCGATTATAACGCGTAAACACCTACAAGCAGTAACTCGGGTCTCTCACGATATTGCATATTATTTATATGAATACTACGCTCCTTACCTCTTTTCCATGTTTTATATATGCTTAATTTTGTTTTAAGGTTGTGTTCTTGATATTTCTTTCACTTGCAGGTTCCATTATCGTACTCTTAGGAGGTACGGTAGTATGTTATTTTAGTATCACGATTACCAGCCTCCATTCAACTCGTATAAGGCGACAAATACAACGTACCATTTTTTTTATTTCTTTAGTCAGTATCCTTTTATTATTTGACACATATATTCATAAAATAAAATAAATAAATAAATCAGCTTCACGCTGTATTCCGCACACAGCAGGGTAGGTAGATGGAACCTAGTGTTAAGACGCTCCGTTCTTGCTCCGAGTTGCAGAACTCAACGCCGCGCTTTGCCTCTATATTGCCTGTATATTTGTCTATATATTCATATCTTTAGGAATATTGTTATATTAGCTTTTTGTATCCACAATAACACATTCTATAGTCAATTTATACGTTTACTTGCTTCGTATTTCATGCTTAGATTTTACTAGCTATTACGGTACAATTATGAGTCACAAACAAATGAAATAATGTTCTAAAGTTGGCTTAGTTAGCTATCTGGTAGCGTAAACAGTGGGTCGAGCACGAAAAATATTCGAGTCCGTATTGTAAACGTTTCGAGGTGACGATACGATTACAAAGTTCGAAGCACGAACCATAGTGTATCGACTATCGAGGACTCGATAGGATTAAGTAGGTGACGTCATGCTAACGAGACTTAGAGATGTCACTGAGCGAATGAAATGGACGTTCAAAAACCTAATAAAATAGTGAATGTTAAAACATTCAATCAAAATGTTTATTTATTTTAATTTACATTACAATTTACGTTGAAAATGAAGAAAAATCTATGAAAATATTACAAAATATATAAGTAAGGTATCAAGATTGGAAGAAATTCAATCCTTTTGTAGATTTAAAACAATATATATCTTGCGGTTTCTAAACGAATCCACTTGACGCCCCGCCAATCATAGCTAAGTTTGTATTTGTCACTCGTGGCGCAGCGGCACAAGGTGTGATTGTAAAACCGACTGGTTGTGGGTTCGATTCTCACTTGAGGAAAAGAAATATTTATTTACATTTATATTTTAATTAATTTTTTGATTAATTTTTTGATTTTTTAAATTAATTTTTTGAAGCTAATTTATTTTTTTTTTTAAGTACAACTTATTTAAATATAAAATTAATTCATACTAAATTTATACTCATGCTTCCATGAATTCCACCATCGTTAAATATTGTAGGTAGCTCGTTTTCATTATTATTTTTTAATAATCAGCTTCACGCTGTATCCCGCACACAGCAGGGTAGGCAGAGGGAACGTAGTGTTAAGACACTCCGTTCCCCACTTTCCACCAAGTTCTGGAGGCATTGCGTGTTGAGTGGCGGAACTCAATGCCGCGCTTTGCCTCAACACCAGAGCGAAGAAATGGAAATATAAATTTAAGTAAATATTTCATCTCCTCGAGTGGGAATCGAACCCACAACCAGTCGGTTTTGCAGTCACTCCTCGTGCCGCTGCAAGTTGTACTTAGAGTCTTAAAAATAAAAACATCTAATAATATAAGTAAGGTATTATGAAATTCGTATTTTAGGAATGGCGATTTATCTAAACCCTCAGGAGGTCCACGAGGTCGCCATTTTATTCAAAGGAAGTGGAAAGAATTAATGAATAAATGTAATAGTGGTGATTCGTATAGCGGCTGTCTTTGCATAGTGGACGTTACTTAATTATTGCTAAAATTACTAAACAATATTCTAAAAACATGTACAAGTAAAAAAAAATAAAAAAGAATTCCCAATAACATTACAAATATTTTTAAAACTGTGATTTACTATGTAACGAAAGTGTTCTCACTGACAAATATTAACCGAATAAAGTCCCGACGCACTCGACGGCCAATCTTCGACGTTTACGATACCGTATGTCAAAAAGGGCCTTCGTGCTACCAATTGTTGTTTACTGCGTTCGAGTATCTCGATAGTTGAACGTAAGACGATACAAAAAATGGTTCGTGCTGGCATGAGGTAGTTCCCTTTACGCACGGTAGGGGCGCTGTTCAATTCCTATACAAATTGCTCTCGATAACGATACGAATACTTTTTCGATAGTTTTTCGTGCTTGAGCTACAGGTGTGCTTGCCATATTGGGACCGAAACGCCTAACAAACAATAACGCAATCGCCTAACCAGGTCCGCTGCTTTTATAGAAATCATATCCATTCTCGACAACGAGACAGATGAAAAAATAACAATGGAAAAGTAAACAAAAATTAAGAATATTCTTGGTTTTTTTTATTTATTTTTTTATAAATACGTTGGCATTAATTTTAGTTACTCTGCCGTTTAATTATAATTGATATACTCGTAGGTATATAAATATTATATACATAACTTCTAGAATAATCAAATATGAAACACCATACATTTTAAAGGCCATACATTTTTTGAAGATAGTCGTGGGACGGAGGCACTAGCGTGCTACAGATTGTGGGTTCAATTCGCGCAGTGTTGAGTTACGCTCAACACGCAATGTCTCCAGAATTCAGTGGAAAATTGGAAAAACAGAGTGTCTTAATACTAGGTTCCCAAGTTCAATCTGTTCAATTTTATATGCGGAATACAGCGTGAAGCTAAAAAATATTGAAAATAAGTATGTTTATTTATAATTACAAATATTAAATAGTAGTTCGCAAGAGCATTTAGCTAATATTTACGGAAACGTCATTTAGGTAATAGCGTTTAAGAAGGTATTTAACCGTAAGTATAAGCAGACACATTATGGTTGCTGCGTTGAGAATTATGATTGCTTTAATTAGCGACCAAGCTTGGCCTCTGGCTGGTTAGTGTGCATATTTCTAAGATTATTTTCAAGGTACGGTAAGAATGTTCTATTAAGCAAAAATGCATACAGGTTTCTGTTGTAAGAATAAGAATGTAAAACTATTAAACACTGCTTTCGTACTCATTCCTTTTTTTTTATTACAATGTTTATTTTCTTTCAAATTAAAAGTGACTGACTCATCACTGTCTTTATTTATATAATGAGTAAAAAATATGCTATATAAGTTATAAAATGAATAAACGCCTTAACGTTTTATCTATAAATCTTTAAATTACATGAATAATTCTAAATACACAAAGTAAACAAGCCATCGTTTACGGGTCGCGTGTGTACTTGCAATTAAACTGCCCATTGGATGCGCTACCGGTAAGATTCCTAGATGTGCTGAGCTCGTCAATTTTAATTATTGTTATCGTTTGACCGTAAAATGTTTAGTAAGCAGTTGATAAATAATTGACAATTTTAAATGGTACTACCTAAATATATCAGCAATAATTTTCTGATATTTTTAAGTCGTTCAGTCCTTTTTAGCAATGACTTCTTCTTACTATCCACTACGGCCACGAAGTCTTGAGTTCGAACAGTCGGTGCATATCGTGCGATCAGATTATACCGTGGGTATAATCTGATCTCTTGAATCAAAACTCACATAATTGAATACATTCTTTAAATTTTATAAAGAGATGATACCATTTGGGTATTATTTTATAGTGAATTTTATTTTCGAAAACACAATTTGGTGAAGTTAAAACTATAAATGAAGACCATCGAGATATCTACTTTACTACGATAGGTTACATAGTTTAAATGTTTACTTTAGTAATTGAGTACTATAATAATAATTATTGTAGTAATAATAATTGAGTACACGAAAAACACTGTTAAAATTAGCAGACCGCTGCTGTCGTGACCGGTAACGATCAGGGTAAAGTACATATTAGTCACTACCGACCCGCTAGCGATTCGATATAATTATTAAATTACTAATCTGCATTTGTTTCGCTTTTATTTTGTAGGAAAAAATAAGAACCCTTATAGGATCACTTTGTTGTACGTCCGTCCGTCTGTCAAGATTCTTTTTCTCGAACGTGTGGAGGTATCAATTTATATCAAGTACGATCTAATGTCCTTTAGAGTTGTAAAAAAATCAAACTATTTAGCCAACGAATACACAAAAGATACAGCCGTTTACGCCGAAAATTTCTAAATTTTCGATACTCGCAATTGAATCAAAACCTACAAAGTACTTCACCTGAACTCAGAACCTTGAAATTTGTTGCGAAGTAACGTTTTATAGCACAGATAAAGGAAAAATTGCGAAAAGTAAAAATTTATAGGTACTTCATAGAAAAAAAAATAATTACAAGTTTATATTTGTAGTTCATTGTATACAAAATTATAGCATATGAACCTCATAGTTAAGTTTGTCAACTTAAGTTCTTATCTTTATTACTCTCCCGCTGCCTTACCACATTTCAGACTTCGTATTGCACTCTCAACTTCTTTTATACTGATTTCACCATCATCTACATCAAGAATCTACATTTCTTGGTTACTTCAGACTGAGGTGCTATCACATTCACACATCTCCTTGTAAAATTTCGCCCATCGCTGCAAAACGTGTGTTTTTTCCCTGAAGTTGTTTAATAACCTTTTATCTCTTTCATTCTCTGGCTTTTGACGCTTTATCTTTATCAGTACTTTCGTTTTGTGGTTTTGCATAATCTGAGGCTTTATAATCCCTCCATGTTTCGCTTCACTAACACTTCATCATGCCACCATTCGTCGTGCTTTTTGCTAAAGCCTCTTTCCCCTTTATCACATATCCTTGTCGCTGCTTCTTTCATACAATGCCTAAATTCCAGATGATCCACTGCTGTCTAGCTTTTTGGCTTTTTGGTCGTCCATACTGACCTAGCACTCTCTCGTACCGGCTTCGCGCAGTGCAGACCCATCCGCTCAAATCACAACACATTATTATTTTTTCATTCCCTCTAACGCTACCTAGAACGTCCCTGACACTCTCTCAAAACTCCTCAAGTTCGCCTAAAGGGGCTAAGGATACTGGCGCATACACCGCTTTATCGCCATGTATTCTGCCGCTTCACTAACTAACCGAGAGGACAATAACACACCTACACCTTGACAGCCCCGCTCATTTTCTGGTACACGAAAACGACCCGTTTGCCCGATAAATCAGTGGTATCATTGCCCTTTCGCTAGGTCTCAGTCACACAAATAGCATTCCAATGTCTCTCATCCATCATATCTAGTAATCCTTTTATATTTTCTTCCATCCCTCCTTTTACTACGTATTTACGTAGCTATTTGTAGCTCCGTCTTCCACCTTCGCCGTTCCGGATATGGCACGCTGGGTGGCGGTACCCAACGCCGCACTCGTCGCCACTTGGTGTGCATCAACTTGGCCATTGCACATGGCGGACAAAACATTGCAGCCCTCGTAAGGGCTGGCAGGGGTCGCTGCGAGCAAGCTTTTTACATATCATTTTGTATACAATATCCATACCCACAACGAAAAGAAAAGCCAATTCGGTAAAACAATTATGTATAGCAATTTTGTCGAACATTTCTAAAATGTTATACTTTTTTATTTATAAGCCGGTTGAAATAAAACAAACAAGGGACGATTAACCGAAGTTAGCCAAATAAATACAATAGTGAAAACTGTAATCAATTAGGTTAAGCCGTTTCTGAGATTAGCGTGAACAACACAGACAAACACAACAAATTTAAAAACCATTGTTTATTATTCTATTTGTTTATTAAATGCCACCAATATTTTTTACTTGTATATCTTCCATGTAGACACCGATCCCTTACTAAAGAATACAATGTTGTAAGTGTATATTATTAAAAAATAATTTATTACGCCTTATGTATTTTACGAACGCGGTTATTTTTTTATTTAATATTTTAATACAGAATATGTTTCATTTCCTCGGGTGTAAATCGAACCCACACCTTGTCACGTTTAGTCATTTAGCTTGTCGTTTAGCTGCGCAACTACTGGCCTTATCTATATGATATAAAAAATAACAATTTCTAAGAAAAAAAGACCCATAAAAACACTGATACTTTAGTAGTGTTACATCTTAATTATGTTATCACTCGACAAGAACGTACCGAAAGGGTCATATTCATAAATATTTAAATAAGGTACACGTTTATCAGCTGTCAAGTAGTTCGCAGAAAGCGGCAGGCGTGGCCGTGCAAGTCTGCTCGAACGCTTGTGATACAGAGAGACTATTGTTCTGTGGTTCTTTCGCAGGCTCTTCCTGCTTCGATTCGTTGCTAACAAAACAATTATTAGGCGCAACAACTAAAAATAATACAATATGATAGCAAAGATATGATTATAAAAATTATTATATTTATTATATATTATTTTTTTCAAAATTAAAGGGAATCTACTGATAAAACACTCCGTTCCCCACTTTCCTCCGAATTCTGGAGGCATTGCGTATTGAGTGTTAGCAAAGAGTTTAAATTGATTATGATAATAAAAAAAATATTCTGCTTCGACATAAGAATTATCCAATAATGGAATGCATTATTGTCAAGGTTAAATTTATAACCAGTCAAATAATTGAAAATAGTAAGTGTGTGATTTATGCAAATCGATAGCTTGACGTTCAATTTAAACTGTGAGGCACGTTGCGCCCGCGGCGATCGCCGCTATTAGGCGCTTCGCAGGACACGCGCTGCGCCTTATCTCGCGCATCACTATCGTCTACATGGAGACATATCCGCTATCTCCTTGTATCATGTATTTTATAACAATCAATATGTCGATTGCCACTTAACAAATATAAGATTAATTATCTGCTGATTCGGTAGTTATGGTACTTACTTATATATAAAAAAATATTCTTTTCTTTTATTAGTTCTAAGTCTTTATTTTAGTTCTATAACCTTACAATCATGAATTTGGGATACAGAACCGTCGGAGCTTACGTTCTCTTTAATCAATAGTATTTCAGTACAGACAAATTGAATATCGACAAAAAATTTGGTGTGGAGATTTTATACTTATCTATCTACAGAGTGTTTTTGTCAGCACCACTTTATATGAAACCACAATGTTAACTACGCTATAAAAGGTATAATACAATTTTAAAAAAACCCAAAAATAAAATATTTTTTTAAATAAAATAAATAATAAGACTATCGTTGTATAACGCACACATAAACCTATCAAAGGGAAACCGCATACGCCTCACTCCGAAATCGAGTCGTATGTATTAGAGGCAAAGTTCAAAGTTGTTTAACCTTTATTAGTGTTTTTGTAGTAGTATGTGATTACGTTATTGGTATCTATTCGTAACTCCGTCACACGAATTACAGATATGGATAAACATCGTGAATTTAAAAAAAAATCCTACGTCTAAACTGTATAGGTATCTTGATTAATTTCTTTAGGTATGGGTTTAAAATATTTTACCCTATATGCTGTTCTCGTAAAAGGAGCGCTGACGCTTCCATCCTGTATACTGTAATAAAACAGTAAATAAATCATGTATATTATATATGACATTTTGGGTAATAAAAAAATAATCAGGACACCTATGATTTTCTCCCCGTCTATCCGTATGTCCGTCTGTCCGTCCATCTGTTACAAGTACCTAACGTTCATCCGTCCTACAAATAATATTTTTAGTGATTAATAATAAATGTAACGACGAAATGACGAATAACCATATATTTTAGTGTTCTCTGAATTACTCAGATTTACAAAGAAACCTCTAAGCATATCACAGAACGAAAATCATGGAAAAAAAAAATGATTATATTTGAAATATTCGAAACGGTTATCATTGAACTAGGTATAAAAGTGTTAAGAACATTTTCATTTTTAATAATAATATTATATTTTAGTTTTTTTTAAATAACTGAAAAACCGCTTTTCTGCACCAAATAATATAAGTGCTATAGAATGTGCGTAGACCTGTATAAGCCTAAACTCGAATGGTTAACTAGTGACCTCTGAAGAGTTCCAATATTCAAGCATTAATACGATAGTATTCTACTGTCACCCTAGTATAAATGCCAGTTTCATGAGGATACAATTATTACAAGTGATTTCAATTCTTAGATGTTGATCCTTAGTTACTGCTCGATCTAATAACAGCGTATTAAAAAGAGCTATTATTTACGTTAAGGACTTCACTCGTTAAAGAAATAATTCTAAATATCACATATGATTCTTGGTAGTACGAAATTTTGTTGTCAGTTGACAAACAAAGATTTTTTTTACAAAATCATAGATTCGTGTTCTATTACTAATCTTCCATAGCCATGATATTTTTTTTTAATAAAGATATGTAAAGTACAGAGACACTGTTTATTGTTTTTTTTATATTATAGAACTGACAAAAAATCTTATCGACATCCTATAACTACGAGCGACATCAAACTTTATAATAAAATATATTTGAAACTGATATTCAAAGATATATTGTAAATAGTTACTAGTACTGTTGATTTCAGGTACAAATTACAATGTCCTCATGAATCATCATAATAAGTGAAAGTTAAGCTTTTAAGATAGCAAAAAAAAGTAAAATCTATGACTCCTTAAGTACACAGATCACACACAATATCCATTAACAAATTCGTATAGTAACAAAGCGTACCTAAACTAACAAATACTCAAGTATCATGCAGAAGTGGAACACTTAGAGCTGTCAGTGTCACAATTTTTTATAGGTGAACTTTTAGATGAATAACAATCATATGAAAAAGGTTAAATACAATTGAATGACCATATCAGGATATTCTCTATATTGAGTAGCACCCACGCTATGATCCTACCAATTGAATAAAATAATTGATTTACCTATGTAAAAAAATATTAAGTTGTAAGTACATGTTGTACAATTAAAATATTTTCATCATTATTTTATGATAAATATTTAATTTTTTTAAATCTTAAAGAAGATACTTGTTGACACTATGGCTTAAATCACCTTAAATTATCATCTTAACGATTTACTTTGTAAATAAATAAGTAATTTTTACATTTAAAAAAATGCATACTTTTTAGCTTCCTACTATATACCGCATACAGCAAGGTAGTACAGGCCGTGTACTACAGGGAACCTGGGGACCTCATTCCTCACTCTCTACCGAATTCTCGACACATTTCGTATTGAGTGGCAGTCGTAATGAAAAGAATATGTAAATATATGTTTATTATATATATATTAAAGGTTTTTTATAATAACTTAAAAACTGCATTATTTATTATGACTCAATAAAATGGTTAGGACTGCATTCAGAATTTAATTTTTCACACTCAAAGTAAAAGAGATGAAGGTACCATGTCAGTGTCATTTGCCCATTAACTCCTGAAGGATTATAATAAACTTTTTTTATTTAATATACTATTGGTGGTAATGGTTAAGCACCTATAATAAGCAATTCTACAAAAAAATATATAGAAATAGTAAAATGTAGCTGCTTATAAAATAATAATCTCAGCATATTTTCTGATACTTACTTAAATTGAGTGTTACTTATGACTATTGTATTATTAAAATACATTGTGTACCTTGACCCATTGTACGAAGTAGTTACTTTTCAAAATATATTCGAAGATAACCCACCTGTCAACTGATAGTATTATTATTAGCTATTTTATATGAACTTTGAACTTTCAAATTGAATATGTTTAAATTCGTCGCAGGAATTTCTCAATTCATCTAAATAAAGCAGTCAAAGTCGTGTCGAAATTTCAAGCTGAAATTAATACGAAATATATAGGTCTATGGTCTCTTGAAGCACAGAAAAAATAAAGCTTCTAAGTCAACGATATATATATAGAAAAATCTAAAGTTACGATAATTTAAGCACCGGTTTGGCTGCATTTTGTATGAAATTCGCTGCAGAATCAAAACCTAAAGGGTACTTCCTATGGACCTACAGTTATCAAATTTAGCAAGAACGAAACTTACAACACAAATGAAAAATAAAAAAGATCCGAAAAGTCGTTGTTTATATTTTACAGAAAAAAAATCATCCCAAACTTATATTTGTTGTTCATTTCATACAAAATTAAATGAAATCAACTTATATAACGCTGTATCCCACAGCAGGGTAGGCAGAGGGAATCTAGTGTTAAGACACTCCGTTCCCAAATTTCCGCCGAAATCTGAAGGCATTGCGATGAGTGGCGTTTTGCCTCGACATTAGAGCGAAGAAATGAAAATATAATCAAAACCTAATCAAACTTTCATCAAACTACCGGTGACGTGGACACTTTCCAATAAAAAAAAACATCGAAATCGGTTGGCGGAATATTGAGTTATTCGTCCATTTGTTGGGCACATACTTAATGCTAATTTAAGACTTATGAGATTTTCTCATGGATACCGTATCAAAAATGGACCAAATTAATAAAAAACATATTTTCGCGATGGACAATCAATATAAATTTATACTTATAATAAAATTGTAACGGATCTGCGTCCGTACATGGAAGATATATAAAAATGTTATTGGGGACCTTTATTAATATCACAGAACCCAAAATAATATTTTTCAATTTTTTTGTCTATTTGTCTGTGCGCTTGTTATCGCCAATCACAGAATCGGCTGAACCAATTTAAATGCAGTTTTCACTATTGGATTTTTGCAAGCTTCCGTTAGTATAAAGGTATATTGCAAACGGTCCATAAATAAGAAAGTTATGTCAATTTAAAATACTTATTTCGACAAATTTGTTAATTGCTATAACAGTTATTTTATACAACTGTTTAATTGAATTGGCTAAATCTTTAGCTTTCAATTTGTAAACTAGTGAAAACAACCAGATTTCAAGATTTAAGACTGCCTATTCTGCTATGTTCGGGATGTAGCGCGAAGCTGGATGATCTCATATTTTAATTTTTCGTTTTGGTAAGAAGGCAAGCTTACAATTCTTTGGAACATAGAAATTAAGCGTCTAATACAACGCAGTCAAAAGATCATTTATGTATCGTTTGTACTGCATTTTGTATTTATTCACCGGGTAAATAAAACTTATAGACGAAGTAAGATCTTTCAATAAAGAAAAAAATTCGAAATGTCAAAATTTATTAATTACTAGCGGCCTGCCCGCGGCTTTGCCCGCTTGAATTAGATGTTTTATGATTAGATGAATTATTCATTTAAGAAATAGAGATATTACAAACAGCCTTAATTATTAATTTATTTATTTGGATAAGTATTCACTATATTCTTTGTAAAATAACTTATATTAGCTCCTGTACAGTTTTTACATTAATCACATATTTTAAGTAAATATATAATTGGTATACAGAATATACATAGAAAGCACGTTATTAGGCATTTTTATATAATCTTAGGCATTTTTATATAATCTATGAAATAATCAATATTTTCGCTCAAGTTCAAGTCGTACTCATGACCCGAGAGTTTCGTACCAGTTTCAAGAATGGAGATACACCAAAAGAATAACTTATTAAAGTTGTCATTTTGTATCAAATTAAGTACAGATTAAAATTTGTACCTAATAGTTTTTTTCTGTGACACAAATACAAAAAGTTGTCAATTTTTGAAAAATAATTTTGGAATTTTCCTTTATACGTGCCGTAAGTTTTAACTTCTTAACAAATTTCGTAATTGTGTATCAACGGGATGCATAAACCCTCATAGTTTATCGTCATTTGATTGCGATGATTTAGAAGATAGATTTTTTTGTGCTCTAAGGGAATATAGACTTGAACATTGAGGTATCTAACCTTTAAGCGATCTTGTACAAAATACTCTTGACAGACAGACAAACAACAATGTTATCTTAAAAGGATTTTGAGGTGTTTTTGTACCCTAAAATACCCTTGGCACATACATACATGCAACATACAGGTGCAATAGTGCAATGCCGTTACGTGTCGCTGGTAAGTTATAAAATAATACTGCGGGATATTTTTATTAACAGTGTCAGAGCATTTTTTTCTTGAGAGATTTTTTTTTTAGTTTGCTCCCATAAGTTATTTTTTTATACGTTTTTTAAAAAAATATTAATAACATAAACGAACGAACGGACTGAAGAACCTATTCAAAACATTTCTTTGAATATTAAATCATTTTTTATCACTGTGTTAAATAATTACGAATTAAGCTAGACTGTAACGAAGGTAATTTTCGCCATCTATTGGACTTACAATTGAACTGTAACCATTCGAACATTTCATCGATTGTTAGAAAAATACTTCTATGTTTATGTTAAATTTATTATAAGTATTGATTCACTTACACGACGTAATTAACGTTTAGCAAATAATAACTCAACAATATGTTTTATGCGTTATCAACATTCATTATCATATGTAGTCAATAGATATCATTGCGTATGTTTCTTTTTTTTTCAAATATAAATATCTTTAAAACTTTAAATACATTATTTTTTGATAGAGTGTAGCAGTAACCTTTCCAAACTATATTTTTTTTTATGCAAAGCGCCATCTATTTAGGTGCGCCGTTTATTTAAATGCGCCATCTATTTAGGTTTAAAATTAAGGACAGTTTAAAAATGCTGTTTTTATGTTAAATTTCACCTAACATAAAATTATATTAACCGAAAACGATGTTGTGTTAAAGTATTCAAATTATTGATATTCCTCCCGTCGTAATTAGTGTTTAACTCCACAGAACGTTTTTTGCGTTATCAAGATTCGTTAGTACCTACTATTAGTCAATAGATAGCGTTCTTGTATCAATTTTTTACTATCTCAAATGTAAACTTCTTGAAAACTTAAATACTTATATCTTTAGTATTAAAATGATTGATATTCTTTAGTATTAAAATGATTAATATTCCTCCCGTCGTAATTAGTGTTTAACTCCACAGAACGTTTTTTGCGTTATCAAGATTCGTTAGAACCTACTATTAGTCAATAGATAGCGTTCTTGTATCAATTTTTTACTATCTTAAATATAAACTTCTTGAAAACTTAAATACTTATATCTTTAGTATTAAAATGTTTAATATTCTTTAGTATTAAAATGATTAATATTCCTCCCGTCGTATTTAGTGTTTAACTCCACAGAACGTTTTTTGCGTTATCAAGATTCGTTAGTACCTACTATTAGTCAATAGATAGCGTTACTTGTATCGTTTTTTACTATCTCAAATATTAACGTCTTGAAAACTTAAATACTTATATCTTTTGATAGAGTGAAGCGATTACAATGAAATAAACACTAAAACCTACCTTGATTTATTTGTAATTTTTATGTATAAAAGTTGCTTAAATTTATTGTGTACTTTTTACGTGATACGTGTTCACATAAACAGACAAACAGACAAACAGATAAACAGACAAACAGACAAACAGACAAACAGACAAAAATTCCAAAAATGTTGGAAATGGATTCTGTTAATTATCCTTTAACACCCTGGCAATTTTTTTTTTTAATATTTTCAATGTACAGAAACGACTTTTCTACAGATTTATTATAAGTATAGATTTATTACCTCATTTCATACTAAATAAGTGTATATGTGTATATGGATACAATTTTCTGGAATTTTTTCCTTTGTCTGTGTTCCAAAGTAGGTACTGTATGATATTTGAAATCATTCTTGATATAAGGATATCGTATGAGAAGTACCGTACCAGGATGCACATTATCTAGCAAGAGCAAGCCAAGAAGAGGATAATGGCACCAAATTAAATAATTTCAGGGGGCATTCTCCATAGAATAGATAGTTCAATCGAATAGACAACCAACGTTTCTACGCGTACTTAAGGATTCTAAGCCATTTGTTAGTTTGGTATCGTCGACAAGTCAAATTACCCGCTCTTGAGACTTGGCAATGGTTGTTGATGCTGAGGGGGCCTGGCCATAGATATGAACAGTACTCCAAATGAGAACGAGCTCCAGAACGCCGAGCTTTTTTGAAGCTAGTTTGGCTTTGCTCTATAAATGATCCTGAAACTGGAACTTCTATATGTTGATTCCGAGAATCCCAACATTACTATTAAAGGAAAATGTCCTTTAAATTTACACATATTCCCAAAATGAAGAGAGTCTTTTCTGCAGTAAACAAGGAAACTTATGTTTTGCTCCAAGGTGCGACTTCATCTCAGACGCAAGTCGTATTCTCCGATTGCCCACTTCAGCGAGAGATATGGTTTGTTCTACAAATATACACTGACGATAACGAACTTTATGCTCCGTCCATCAAGGAAACTGTTTATTCCCGTAAAGAGCTTTGGGCCAGACCCGATCAAAGGCCTGCAATTTCTAAGCTGTCAGCCATTGCTTCCCCTCACTCTTAATGGCAGTTGCCCAGCGGTGAGTTAGCTACACCAAGAAACTGATGAAGAACAAATTGAAATGATTGAACCTCAGTTTGAAAATTCTTTACCTTTACTAATATTATTAAAGAAAAATAAAAGTTATATTAAGCCTATATACTTCTTCCCTTATTGGACCCTTAGTATAAACGTTTCTAAGTATATTAAAGCAACGGAGTGGTCCATTCAAAGCAACCGTGGTCCAAAGAAGGCAACGGTTCTAAAATTAGTTTTTATCCCTATATTGCCAAAACTGCTTATCTTTATATTGAAATAAATACCTATAGTATCACATCTATATCAAGGAAGGATTAAAAATAAAACAATAGATATATTCTATCGCTTTAATTAAATTTAATATGACGCCTTAAAATTATGTAGTCCAATTCACAAATATAGACACCTTCCCCCCTATCTACGTAATATGGCTCCTCTCCTCTTTAAAATGTTTATACATAAATTATTATTTATTTATTTAAAGCTTTATTTTAAATTAAAGTTTAATTTTTTTCAACGTAAACTACGTTGAATAAAATGAACTCTATGCGTCAATTAAATTTATATATTTAATAAAAAAAAATATTAAGCGTAACAATAAACATGATATATTTTATGACTTATACTTAGGTGATCCTTGAATTTTTAAATCATACAAGGATCTATTAAAATATAAACACAAAATATTTTATACCTATATAATATTAATAAAGATAAAAACACAACTATAAAATAGCTAAAAACATAACACTTACTTGCACAATAAATAAAATTGGGTATGAGTAGTAGAGAGTATTAGGTAATATCGTAAGCAATCGCTTAATATTGTTGAAAAGGTTTGAATGAACTTAATTTAAATCTATTTAAAAGAACCGATAAGTTCATGGACAAGTTACACATCCAATAAATGTTTTTTTTGTGCGTTTTTGTAATATTTTTTTTAGTATGATCTTATGATTCAACTGCATATACCTAAAACAAAATTATTAAGAATTACTGAACAGTTAAAATTTTCAGTTTTAAAATTTTATTACGTTTCTTTATTTAGTTGTTTTGTTTAATTTTGAAAAAATATCAAATGATAACAAATGAAGTTAGATATTGATATACTCATTTTCAATAATATAATTATCTGTATTCTATTTCCTAAGACGTTATTCTAAAAATATAAAACGAGATCTCACATGCAATACAATGAATCGTAATTCAAATAATGCATCCTATAAAATGTTGAAAAAATAAATTATTATACATTGAATATTTTACCAAGAAATTATCAGCAGGCCATGATTTGTTGAGCACCTGAAAGAAATATATAAGGATAAACCAGTGGCCCAGCACGGCTGCTGGCCCGCTCCGTAGCCGAGCTGCCTCGTGTCACCGCTATCGCTTTCACGTCGTGGTTATCGCCGCGGTGATAATCTGCATAGTGCGAACCGTTATTGAAAGCCACGGTACTAGTTTGTGCGTGAAGGCTACAATAGCGGCACTTTAATCTGATATTTATTGACCGAGAGATAGAATGAGGCTACGGTGAGGTGGCCTAAATATGGAGCTAATATGTGTAAATAATGATTTAGTGGTCTATGAGCTTCTCGACAATATGTAGATTAGACGGGTATTAAAACTGTGGTCGACTTCGCAACAGATAGTGACATGACATTGTCTCTAAATATTTCTCCAATTAAATAAATGTAGTTACGGATTGAAGTTAAATTGAATGTACCAAATTATTATAATATTAAAAATGAATTGGATATTGACGATGTACAAATTAAAAATGTTGTCAGCTCGCAATGGGATTCTCGCGCGGCTCCTATATCAATGATCAATTTGGCTCCGGCGTGATTATCTTTTGATCGGAGCAATTTCTCTTCAGCCTTTTCTTCGATAACATCGGAAGAGCAACGGTTTTCATCATGTTGCATAATTATAAGCATGGGATTAAGCTCGTGAAATCTGCGTATTTGTATTTTTTGTATTTTATCTGTATGCTTGTAAAATTGATTGCGCGTATTCGAATAATTATAACTTATCGGAATTTTGGTAACTACATATCTTCTGACAAGTATAAATATTTTATTAAAAAAAAAAAGAAAGTAAGTATGAACTTCAAAAAAACAGTGAGAACAAGCAAAATAGAGAGCAAATGCAATCAGAACCAATTTTCTATTAGTATTTCTCGTTGGACATATTCCGACAACAAACACGATCGTCCCGCGAGTCGTGGGAATGTCCCAGTCGAATAACGGACAGACGGACAAATGATGTTGGGCGATCTATTGCCCGTAATTGATGACGACTATTGTACAACGCTTTTGAAAGAACCATGAATGTTTATCTTCTTTCTGTTACCTTCTGTTTGTGTTTTGCTGTTGTTAATCGTTTCCTTGTTGTTATAATGGCTTAGCTATTAGCAATCAAATTAGTTAGAAGATTAACGTTAAATTTTGAATTTTTCGGATATAGATATTATTGCAAAAATCGTTTAATCAACCTTTCTATAATTACTTGGCAGATTTGGCTATCATCTAAATGAGGCCGGTCGTGGCGCAGCGGCACGAGGTGTGACTGCAAAACCGACTGGTTGTGGGTTCGATCCCCACTCGGGGAGATGAAATATTTACTTAAATTTATATTTCCATTTCTTCGCTCTGGTGTCGAGGTTAAGCGCGGCGTTGAGTTCTGCCACTCAACACGCAATGCCTCCAGAATCCGGCAGAAAGTGGGGAACGGAGTGTCTTAACACTAGGTTCCCTCTGCCTATCCTGCTGTGCGGGATACAGCGTGAAGCTAAGTTAATTTAATTTATTTTTATCTAAATGACAAGTTTTGCAATATGAGAATATGAGATTAACTTTTTCATTATTCATTTATAAAAGGTAAAAAATGTAACATTCGCAAATGAACGTGATATGAATGAAAATATCATTCGAGGTGATTTGAATATTTGGTAAGGTGTTGTGCAATTGATGTCTTGTAAAAGGTAAGAATTGGGATACTAATAGTAGCTAAAAGTATACAAATATGGCCTTGAAAAATTTATTTATAAATTTTAATTTCATAAGCAAGTAATTGGGTTCTTTTTAACAATACTGTCAAAACGTAAGCAGTAAAAATAAATATAAAGCGTAAGTAATATCAAAGTAAGCAACATTTCAATCTATCTTAGAGCTTATCGGAGCCCTTAGGCACACGCAAATTCGTTACGTGTGCCTAACCTTCCTTATCCTGTTTGTTGAAAATGGTATAATAGCACTTCAGTGGCAATCTTTTGGGCTCCCGACGCGGACGCCAACTGCACTGGTGACCTTATTTTATGTAAATAGGAACTAGTTCAACCCAAGGTAAATTAAAATTGAGGATTCGAATCATTAAGGGATAAATGTAATATATTTTTTTAATTTAGTAAGTAGTTATATACATATTTTGAAATAGAACGTTTTTTTAAAATTTGATTGTTCTCATGCTGATTGTAATTTATATACCTAGTACTGCAAAAATACATCATGCTTTTATTTTCCCTTATCATATTAATATTAAACTGTTTACGTCTTGCAACAAAAATATAAAACCACAATAAAGTCGTAGGCACTAGTCATCTTACATTAAGTTAAAAAGATGATCAAAAGTAGTGATAAATATAGAAAATAGGCGATACCAATATAAGTGTTAGACGCCGCGCGGCGCCTTTGATTGTTATCAGCGACAAGAATTACAGGAGTCGTTGCAAAGTCGACCACCGTGCTCGCTGCCATCGGCACCAACGGATCCAACTACAGGCTTTATTAAGAATATTATACGTTTACAACTCATGAAGATTTAATAAATCGTTACTATAATACGTATTATAATATATAAAAATTTCGCCATTTATATTAATATTTATTTCTTATCAAAATGAATTATTTTCCTTCTCCAATCTAAATGTTACGCTTCCCAATATCTGCACTGGGCCATTATAATAATTTATCTACTTACTTACCTTTTCAATTTAAGTATCATAAATTTAATTCATAAAGAGGACATACATTAAGACGTACCGTAAAAACTATTAAAGATTACATCTTAAAATAACTTCGGATTTATTTCAATTACTTGTTGATTCTTATTTAGCGATACAATCTGGTTAAATCAAAAATTATGACCACGACGGCCGCAGCTCGCGGGCATTGGTCATTCATTATTTTCCATCTGTAAATATTGCCTCCATACACGATTGTTTTACGATTTACCGCTACTCGAACAAATAATAATTATCCTTAGGGTTCTGTCCTTACAATAAAAAAATCGAAAACGCAATAACGTGTAATAAACTTGTAGGTATATATCGTTTAAAAGTTTCTCTTTTATTTATCTTACCTATTTATTACTTTTAATTTGCAATTACTTTTGCTTGAAATTTATCGAATATTTAATATGTTTAAACTTTTAAAAAGTATGAACGTACTAGATGTTTTGGCTACATTAGGTATATTAAGCAAAATGACATAGTTACACCTCTATGGTTACTGATTGCATATATAAATAATTAAATATTATAACACCGTCGTGGCGCAGGGTCACAAGCGTGGATTGTTGTGGGTTGGATACCCACACGAGGGAATTAAATATTTAATATTTTCATTTCTTCGCTCTGGCAACGAGGCAAAAAAGCGGCGTTGAGTTCCATCACTCAACTTTGTGAATTCGGTGGAATGTATGCAACGGTGTCTTACTGGACGTAAACTCGGTTCCCAGGGCCCCTCTGCCTATCCTAAGATGTGCGGGATACAGTGTGAACCTATAAAAAATGTATAAGCAATATATTTGCCCAATTATGAATTTTTATCATTTACGCTTGTATTAATTTTTTCCTTTAACTTTTCACTTCAATCAATTTTAGTACCATCCTCTATCATACATGTCTTTCTAAATGCCTAGAGCAATGGACAAGCTTTATACTTGTTGCGTGACCTTTTCCCAGTATGATACCTACTAACGACGACGATACAATCTTCAGTTTATTTTTCACTTATACTTTCAACGATTACTAAAACCTGAGCACATTTTTCTTTAGTCTTCCTATCCGTCTTTCAGATAGAACTTAGACTTTTAAGATAGGAAACATTCTTAAAAGAAGTATAGAGAGCGTGGTAGTCCCTGTCTTATTTTTCTAGATACTGCTTATTTCCCATCAGATGTTCCAGATATTTGATTTTCGAACGTTAACAAAAAATGCTTGTCAGACTTCTTAACTTTTGTTAAGGTGTTGGTTTTTTTTATTTTACTGGTACTTTTAAAATTCACATTAGATGTTGTTCTAGGCGCTTGATTTAGATATATATTTTTAAAAATAGGAAAGAAATCGTAAACAAAATGATTTTATAGTAGATATTTTATTACGAAAAGAACAAGCAACAATATTAGAATTAACTTGTAAATGATGTAAAAAATGTAAAAATACTTTGAGGACTTAATATTATTCATAAAATAAAATAAAAAAAAATACTTAGCTACACCGGGCTACACTATAGAGCTTCCATGAAGCATTGTCTTCCTTCATTTTTAAAACGGCATTTATACAAATATACATATATAAAAGTTCTGAGTATTTCTGTTCTATAATCGTAAAGCTAAGCAAAACTCATTTAGTCAAAGCAATGTTAACCGTAAAATAATCATAATATTTGAGTAATTAAATTAATCTATAAAAGATTGATTCTTTTTTACAGAACTGGTAATATTACAACACAACATAAGGTATAATTTACATTTGTTTATAAAATTATCATTTAATAAATTAAATAAATTGAATTACAATAGATTCTACTATTAAAAATATGTTTTTTTTTTCAATAGATCGTTAATATTGAAGATAATACAGATGAGCAAATAAAAAGTATAAAAATTGCAAAAAGGTACACTGTTTGGCAATTTTATCTGAAATAAGTACTTACATACTATTATAACCCATACAAAATAGGAATGGTTCTTTTTCACAGATACGTTTCATAGATTATGTTAACGTTTTAACGTTTAAATACCAATACTCGACTATCACATATAAAAGTGTCATTATGATAACCATTTCATTCATTTACACCAGTTATTTTCGAATAAAAATGTGAAAACTTTTTTAATAGATCGTTAATATTCAAAACAAACATAAATGTAATTAAATTCGATTTTACATTTACTAAAGTGTATTCATGTCCAACAAAGCGTTATTCGATTAAACTTGCATTTTTACTAGTTAAAATCAGCTTCACGCTGTATCCCGAACACAGCAGGGTGGGCAGAAGGTTAAGACCTAGTGTTAAGACACTCCGTTCCCCACTTTCCGCCAAGTTTTGAAGGCATTGCGTGTTGACCGGCGGAACTCAACGCCCCGCTTTGCTTCGACACCAGGGCGAAGAAATCAAAATATAACTTTAAATAAATATTTCATTTCCTCAAGTGGGGATCGAACCCACAACCAGTCGATTTTACAATCACACCTTGTGCCACTGCGCCATGATTGGCCGCTTTACTAGTTGTAATATTAAAAAATATTTTTATGAGGGTAGTAGGTAATACAAATACTATGAATGTACAATTTTGACATTCTTCATTGTAACATTTAAATACAGACAGACAGATAAGTGGTCCTATAAAGGTTCGTTCGTTTTTCTGAGGACAGAACCCTAAAACATAGTTTAATTAATTAGATGACCTTTTCCAAAAAAAAGTCACATTCTAAAATAATCCTGTAAATAGTATGGCTTGCAGACAGTCATTAATTTCTATAAAAAATCTAATTTTTCTCTTTATCCAGGACCAATTTTAAATTCAAAATATTCTTAATTTAAATGAACTTTTTTTATAAGTGGCTGTAAATGAATGGTTGTAAATAGCGTCATGAAAATTTTTTAAAAATAGTGAAAGGATGTTAGTTCGCAACGTTATTTTTAAAATTAGAAATAATATAAATATAATGAAAGAGATAGAAACAAGTCACGATCTAATCTCACTTTAACTTTGTCATTGAGCTGAGCTCTGATTTTAGAATTTAATAGCGCTACAGACTAAAGCAAATTACCTTTTAATTCTTGACGCATAATTTGTTTTTTTTTTTTAATTATGACGTACAATTGTTATGCGTTTATATTAAATAATGTTTCTACTTGACATAATTGTTAGACCTTAAAAATTAAATTAAGTAACACAAATAAAAAAACAAAAATATCACATATTTATGTATAGTTTTGAGAACGTAATATTAAAGCTCTTCATGTGACTTTTTCAACATTGAGGCTTCGATGAAATTCTTGAAATCCTGTCTCTGACGAACATAAGTTGCACAAATCTTTACTAACCTCAGAAATTCATTTACATCAAATGAATAATTTGTAAACTTTGCGTGTGACACACCACCAGGTCCGTTACCCTAAAAAAGATACAAATCAAATTATATTTTACAATAAACTAAATATATATTTAAAGCTTGCATTATTTGACTTTACGTTTTGCTCAACAATAATAATAATAACTATAACATAATACTTGACAACAGACAATTGAATCAGAGAATATTATTAAACGTAGGGTATGTTGTTGTCTACAAAAGTGTCAGCAAAATAATCTATATATATAAAAGGACTTGTACCTGACTGACTGAGGTAAGACGCACGCACAGCCGTAACCGTTGTGCGTAGAAACGTGAAATTTGGACAGATGTTTATTTTCATAATCTGGACATCCAGTAAGAAGGGATTTTGAAAAATTTTAACCCTAAAGGGATGAAACAGGGGTTGAAAGTTTGTATGGAAAAAAATTTAAATCGGCATCGATTTTTATAAAATTTTAAATTCAGACTTAAAAATATTTCATTGAACACGTGTTTCATGGTTTTATTGAATTCACCCCCTAAAGTTTCAAATAAGGGGTTGAAAGTTTATATGGAAAAATCTTTAAATCGCCACCATATTTTATAAAAAAATAAATTCAGACTGTTAAAAATATTTTATTGAACACGTGTTTCGTGGTTTTTTTAGAATTCACCCCTAAGGGTGCAAATAAGCGGGCGAAGCTGCGCGTGCCCACTAGTCTATCTATATATATAAAAAAACATGTACCTGACTGACTGAGGTAAGACGCACGCACAGCCGTAACCGCTGTGCGTAGAAACGTGAAATTTGGACAAATGTTTATTTTCATAATCTGGACATCCACTAAGAAGGGATTTTGAAAAATTTTTACCCTAAAGGGGTGAAATAGGGGTTGAAAGTTTGTATGGATTTTTTTTAAATCGGCACCGATTTTTATAAAATTTCAAATTCAGACTCTTAAAAACATTTCATTGAACACGTGTTTCATGGTTTTTTAGAATTCACCCCCTAAGGGTGCAAATAAGGGGTTAAAAATTTGGATGGAAAAATCTTTAAATCACCACCTATTTTTATAAAAAATTTAATTCAGACTGTTAAAAATATTTTATTGAAACGTGGTTTTTTTAGAATTCACGCCTAAGTGTCCAAATAAGCGGGCGAAGCCGCGTGCGCCCACTAGTGTTACATAAAAAAACAAAAATAGACCAATTTAAACCGGTCAACACTAACGCCTCTTTATTAAATGCCAATTTTTGTTAAAGTCAAAAATGTGGTTTTAAATTACCTAATTATATGGATCTTCAACTTTAACTTCAACAACGGCTTTAGTAAGTGAGTGCGATATTAAAAATATGACATCTAGTTTACCCAACACGGTACAGCACGGTAGGCGGAGGAAACCTAGTGTAATTGTCAGTAAGAAACCTAGTGTAAGTGTAAGAAAAATACTTATTTAGAAAACGTATAAAAATTTGAAAAATTTCCATGTAGCTCGATGAGAATGTATGGCTCAGTGGTCAGAGCGCCTGGTCGGTTTCCAGGAGGCGCAATATAATAGCTTTAAATGAAACTATTTTAACTGGATTAATCGCGTATATTTAAGATTTTACATGTTGGAAACCCGACGTTTCGAACACTTTGCAGTAGACCGTGGTCATAATCGTGAAAATCGAAGAACTTATAATATAATAGCTACAATTTGCTTTACAAGAGAGTATGTGTTCCTTGTACTTCAATCTACAATGTCTGCATGTATACCATAGCAGGGCAGGCAGGGGGTACTTTTTTTGCTGAATTTTGGAGCACGGCGTTTCTATAGATCATAATTTAAAAAATATCATTGTCTTATAGTGATGTGAACTTCTTATCTAGAGATAGACTACTAGACGTACTTTTAACAACCATAAATTGTAACACAAATAATTTTTAATTATTCTTCACTTTCGGGCATTGAAAGTAAGAACATTGTAATCTTACTTACTTAAACAATTCCGTCCAGAACGGAATGTAAGATCAGCTTAAATAGAAAGATGTTAGAACAATTGAAAGAAGTGGTTTATTTGTAATATACTTCATATTTAGTTGAGACGGAAGATACGAAATGAATATGGAAATCCGTATTGCTGCTAGTAAAAGAATTAACAGTGATTTAGCTGATTGAGGTATTTTAGCTGCTTAGCTTTTTTTTAGACAGCGAAATATGAATTTTGTGTAAATTTGGAGAGGTTGAGAGAATAAATCATGAAAAAATGGCAAAAAAGAAAGAGAAGTGTGAGTAATAAGAGAGGCAGAGGAAGAGACCTCGGTTGATGTTTGAAAACACAGTATCGATGATCCTAGAGGAAGATCACGGTAAAAGCATGAAGGCGGAAAACGTATGCAGTAACAGTAGCGTATGTCAACCCGTTCTGTCTAGCTACCCCGTTAGGGATAAAACGTGAAACTAAAAAGTTTCTTCACATTCACAGCAGTTCTAAAAACTTTTCTCCATTCATCTTCATTCATTTTTTTTTTCAATTCAATGCCAAATATTGTAATTAGGTTTTACTTTCTACATGAGATATGTCACCAAACATTGCAAAATTACTTTCTCTAAAAATTCTACAGAGGTTACAGTCACATTTTCGTTAAGTTTGTCAAGCTTTGTATACATTAAAGCATTTAAAAAAACAAAGGCTCACATTTTTTTTTTCAACTATTATGACATTAAAGAATCTTATGCATGGCCCGCAGACGATCTTGTCTGTATAATTGACTGTTGGGCAGTCTTGGTATATTATATTCATGCAAAATTAACAAGACACCAGTACTTGTTGTTTAAAAATTTATACAGCTAGCTACCAAACTGTCACACCAGCTACCAAACTGTCACAGCTAGCTACCACACACACTGTTATTCTCTTGTTATTTACACTGTCACACTGTTATTCTCTTGTTATTTACACACTGTCACACTGTTATTCTCTTGTTATCTATATATATAAAAGGACTTGTGCTGACTGACTGAGGTAAGACGCACGCAGAGCCGTAACCGCTGATGGTAGAAACGTGAAATTTGGGCAGGTGTTTATTTTCGTATTCTGGACATCCACTAAGAAGGGATTTTGAAAAATTTTAACTCTAAAGGGATGAAATAGGGGTTGAAAGTTTGTATGGAAAAAAAATTTAATCTATACCGATTTTTATAAAATTTGAAATTCAGACTCTTAAAAATATTTCATTGAACACGTGTTTCATGGTTTTTAAGAATTCACCCCCTAAGAGTTCAAATAAGGGGTTGAAAGTTTATATGGAAAAATCTTTAAATTGCCACTGATTTTTATAAAAATTTAAATTCAGACTGTTAAAAATATTTTATTGAACACGTGTTTCGTGGTTTTTTTAGAATTCACTCCTAATAAGCGGGCGAAGCCGCGCGCGCCCTCTAGTTTACAGATAAAGCCACCACGGAATATTTTTGGTGATTCATTTATTAAATACGGATAAACATCTATCGAATTGTCCCTAGTCCCTCTTGTCCCTAGACCAGAAAACCAAACCGTACCACCTCCCTCCCCTTTTTGAGTCTCGCGTGATTAATGGACAGCCATATTGATTTTGTAATAAGAATTATAACTGAGGCCAGTGGTGGCGCAGTGGCACGAGGTGTGACTGTAAAACCGACTAGTTGTGGGTTCGATCCCCACTCGAGGAGATGAAATATTTACTTAAATTTATATTTCCATTTCTTCGCTCTGGTGTCGAGGTTAAGCGCGGCGTTGAGTTCTGCCACTCAACACGCAATACCTCCAGAAATCGGCAGAGGGGAACGGAGTGTCTTAACACTAGGTTCCCTCTGCCTACCCTGCTGTGTGCGGGATACAGCGTGAAGCTGATTTATTTTATTTTAATTATAACTAAATATTCAAAGTCAAATATTTACCTGATCTTGTTGCACAAGTTTTGTTTTATCCTCCCATGTGACATATTTCAAGCCGCGTAGCCTAGCTAAGTCAGAATAACAATTAGGATCTTCACAATTATATCTGAAAAATAAAAAAAATACTAAATAATATGAACCAATAAAATAATATAATTAAAATTAAATCAAATTAACTTCACGCCTACTGTTAAAACACTCCTTTCCCCAATTTGTTTCCCCAATTTCCCCTGGTGGCGAAACACAACGCCGCGCTCAGCCTCGTTATCAGGCCGAGGAAATTAATATATTAAATATTTTATTTCGTAAAGTGGGAGTCGAACTTGCCGAGTTTACAGTCGCACGCTTGTGCCCCTAAGCCACGACTAGTTTCAAATAAGATTTTACTTTTCATAATAACAAGATTTCTTATTTTTGATTCACTATACTTACACTTCAAAAACAGCTGCCCAATCAGGTAAAAATAACAAATGAGTCAGTCCAGCTCCATGCATACCAATTAGAACATCAGTATTATGGGTTATTTCTAATTGTTCTGTAAATGTTATCTTCCTATCGTACACAACCCTTTGCACATAGTACTGTTTATTTAATAATAATGCTTTAATAATTTCATGTTCATTTAATATGTTCCTATATGTAGTTCCCCTTGATAGCAATGTAATTCTCACTTTATCATTGGTCCTATGATGTAGTTTTACATTCAATGAATGTAATATGTGTTTTGAGAATGCATGAAACAATCCACTCCTTTCACAACCATATATCTGAAAACAAAAAAAATAAAAATTCTTCATTCTAAATTAAATCAGCTTCACGCTGTATTTCGTACATAGCAGGGTAGGCAGAGGGAACCTAGTATTAAGACACTTCATTTTCCGCCGAGTTCTGGAGGCATTGCTTGTTGAGTGGCTAAACTGCCTTCACACCAGAGCGAAGAAAAGAAAATATAAACGTAAATAAATATTTAATTTCCTCAAGTGACGATCAAACCCACAACCAGTAGATTACAGTCCCACTTTGTGCCCCTGTGCCACGACTGGACTTTGAATAGCAGAATTTTATAAAAATCTCCCCACAAAGTTGCAACAGGCACATAAGACTTTAGATGTAGATCAACAACAACAGATCAAAATGCTTGGACTTTTTCCAAGAAATGTTGAGTTGAGTCCTGCTTTTGCTATGTGAAAACTATTATACATTTTTAAAAAATGTTTTTATGATGATGGTGGTGTGCAATGCCACTTTATTTAAAAAAGTATATAAAATTTGATTGATTATATGTATATTAAAAAATTTACTTACCAAGGGAGTATTATAATATAAACCAAATATCATTCTTGGCAGTAGAGGAAATACTACATTTTTGAAACACACTACTTTTCCTCTAAATTCTTTCAAATCCAATATGGGATTATTAGTAAACGCTTTAAAAGCATCTTTAAATGCTGAATAGTATGTGAAAGTTTCCCAGATAAGAATATGATTGTCTTTGCCAAAAGTAGATGGATGTGTTGAATTCACATGCAGTGTTGCATACAAGTTGAAGAAATCACAAAAATGATGGTACATATTGACTGCTAAAATTTTAAATGTTTAAAATATCAATTATATTTTTATTTAGAATTCTTCATCTTCATTAGCTATGGATAAACTTACTTGCATCAAGTTTCATAATGTAAGTTGGCTTTTTTATAACAATATCACACATGCCATCAACAATAGGTCTTTTAGTGGTTTTAACAAAATTAACAAACTCGGGTGCCCAAGATTGCAAAGCACTCATGTGCTCTGCTTCTTGCATTAATCTTTCTGAGTATAATTTGCAATAGCCGCCTGAAAAGAAATATATTTTTGAAATAGTATGCAATCCCCATTTGGGTGAATGAATTATTATTTATTAATCTTTTTATTTCTTTGCTCCAGTAAGAAAGTAAAGTGTGGCGTTGAGTTCCGTTAATCAACACAATAACTCAAAAATTCGGCAGAAACTGAGGAACGAAGTGTCTTATCACTAGGTTCCCTCTGTATACACTGCTATATGTGGGATATAGTGTAAAATTGAAAAAATCAATATAATATGTATTTTATCCCACCTATGGGTAGAAAAAAAAGAACCAGTGCAGAAAAGAAAAGTACTACACTCCCCACTTTCTGCTCAAATTTCAATACATTGGTGGGCTACATTTATGGCCACCTGTTTTCTTACCAGAACACACAATAGAATCACAATATGGCAAAATATAAATGCAAATTATTTGAAATTACCTATTTGACCAGGTCCTAGTATATCCATTTTATATCTAAGATTGTCGCCTCGGCCAACTAAACTAGTAAAGTTAATCATAATATTACGGCCCCTACAAAATCTGTAAAATAATTATAGCTTCATTTGTTAATGAAATTTAATTTAACAAGGAGTTACTGATATACTAGTCAGCCTTTTAGAAGAAAAAAATATATGATTTACCAACTTTCAAATGTAAAATATTATGAATCATTAAAAATATTTTTAATAAACAGAAATTTTGTTTATTATACATGGTGTCTTTATATTGACCACTATATGTAAAAGCACAGTTTTAACTACTCTATAAAATATATAGAGATTTTGCCAAAACTTAAAAAGTGATTTTTTCAAACAAAATAAATAATAAAATTATTGGTTTAAAATAAAACACCATTTGTTAAGAATAATAAACAACTGGATATATCCCTCTCTTGTTAGAGTATGTTTTTTATGAATGAAAAGTGGCAGATCAGCTAAGCTTTAGTAATATTTTAGTAGTAGTAAATATTTACATCATTGCTATCTATGAAAATAATACACCCATGTCTAACTGTTGATAATTCTTGATAATTTTTTTAGATATGGGTTTGAAATATTATACCCTATGTGTTGCACATAAGGAGACATAATGCATATAAGGAGAGCAGTTTTAAACAAACTATACAAACTAAACTATAGGGTAAAACTCAACCATGTTTTACCCTGAAGTTATATATATATATATATATATATATATATATACATATATACATACATATATATATATATAAAATAAAATAAAAAATCAAATCAGCTTGATGCTATATCCTGCACACAGCAGCGTAGGCAGAGGGAACCTAGTGTTAAGACATTCTATTGCCTCCTTTCCACTGAATTGCGAAGGTATTGTGTGTAGAGTGGCAGAACTCAACTAGCCGCACTTTGCCTAGACACCAGAGCAAAGAAATATAGGGCTGACTACTCCTAAATTAAATACAAACCTTAAATATTTAGAACATTCTAAGGAGCTGTCTTGAGGATATGAAGCTTCACACATTACCATTAATTCTTGAATTTGCTCTTTAATATAACCTGCAGTATATAGTGACAAGTATAAATATAAGTAATCCTTAATAATTAAAATTGTTATTGAATTTATCTTATATCAATACATTACCAAAATCTGCTTGTGTATAAAATGTGTCATATTGAGCTTCTTTCGATTTTACCCAACCTCTATGATCCCCAGGACAAATAGGTCTAACATGATATGAATTATTTTTATTACATGTAGATTCATAGCCCCAACAACCTTTAGTATGCATTAGTGGCTTATACAAACTAGATTTGCTGGATTTTTGTAAATACGGAAACAAATTTAGAACGTATGAAATATGTTCCGGCGGTATGTTTAGATCTTCTATACTGACAGAATTTATTTTATTAAGAAACCCTGTCAATAAGCAAACCAATAATATAAAAATATTCATTTTAATGAATATGAGAAGGAATTATGAGCCTAAGATTTGCAGTTATAAAAATATAATTTAAGGCAATTTAGGAACATGACATTTATTCCTTGTTTAGTGTTTACTTTACAGAGTATAGACTATAGAAATATAAATACAGACTATTTAGTATTTTCATGTTAAATTGACATTACCAAAAAAATATAACAGGCTATAAATTATAAGAAATCCATGAAAAAAATAAATACGAATAAGTGGAAGAGAAAAAAAAAAGATATATTAAGAAGATGTAGTAAGAAATATATTTGAAGTGGAAAAGGAAAAAGAGAACGTAATATGTTTTAATTAGGTATATGAAGATTGGAAATATCGAATTATACGCTTGTTTATTTTTCCTCACATTATATAATATTGCATCTCCGCTGAATCTACTGCCACCTTTCGCTGTAAGATGTTGGTCATCAGCTTGGTTGACATATTCATCTTTAGTCCAACCTCAAATCTGGCTTTGCTTAGTCTTCAAGCAAAGTGTACAGTTCTGACATGGATGAGGGTATAGGACGATACCATCAGCGAATCGAAGGTTTAGAGAAGTTGCAATATATGTAAAAATATATCTACCTGGATCAAATAGTGTCCTTTCAGTGCCGACAATATAAAGAAGTCGAAAGACGAATAAACGAAAATGCCTGGAGGTGCTATTAGTGATGAGTTACCTCATAAAATTATACTTTTCTCTACTTCATAGGAGATGTGATGGACATACAATGATAGAAATGCTCATCCTCCCAATCAATATATGGTGTCCAGACATGGTATTTGATGAATTCATAATCCGCCCTCAGGGGTTGCCAACGTGCAGTGTGATCTTAGGTGTCAGGTAAATAATTGTGAAATTAATGATAATATGCTCTTGCACAAAAACTATTGACCTGGATAAAAAAGCCACTACGCTGAAATGGGACTGATACTACACGTGTGCTGCATGACTAAAGAACCTTGGACGAAATCCCCAACCAGCTGGATCCCAAGCTCTAAAAGAAGAATTGGCAGACCGAAACTGAGATGGCGAGACGAGCTGGAACATTACAGGCCTGACTGGTGGATAAAATGGAGACATGCATTTGCTCAACAATGGGACTGGGATGGGTTAGAGTAGAATTATCTGTATAATGCGGCACATAGATCTCCCCTCTTGGATGTAAATGATCAAAACCTTTTGATATAAATTCAAATATTTTTTATTGAAATATAGTGCAAAAATGCCATTTACAATAACATATTATAGTAACGAGTTCTGAACAATACATTACTCAAATGTTGGCCTCCACTGTTAATGCACTCTGTAAGCCTCTCTTGGAAATTTTCCATTACTCTGCGAATCATCGCGTGTGGAATGGCAGCAACCTCGTTTCTTATCACCTCTTTAGCTTCCATGTTTCGAGGGCGATGTTGAAAGACCTTGGCTTTGAAATATCCTCACAGGAAGTAGTGGCAGGTTGTCAGGTCCGGTGACCGTGGAGGCCACCCAATATCACCTCATAAGGAAATAATGTGTCCAGGGAACATGTTTCTAAGAACCCGACCAAGCCATACGTCATCATCTCATACTGACAACGGCACGTACAGACCTTTCCAAGGTGACCTCCCCCACCACTCTGCTACATTTCATCGCGCTGTGCGTCTTTATAATCGGGGAGATCTATGTGCCACACCCTGTATACCTAATAGCATATTACGCTAATTATAATAATTAGTTATTTTGATTTGACAAAATGATTTTAATGCAGTGGATATTATAATAGCCTCGATGTTTGTTAAACATTGAAGCCGAGTCTAGTCTAGCATAATAGCCTGCAGTAACACTCAACATCGTCGTCATCGTACTTATCATTATCCCTATTTACATTTTCTCAAAAAGTATACTTTCAAATTACATGCTATAAAAGCCAAAGCATATCTTAAAGTAACTTTCGCTCGTAAGTTTCAATATCTTTATCAAATAAAAATCGTTGAAATGTCACCTTGCAATTCGCAATATTTTTTTGTCATAAAATGCCTTACTGTGACTTATTTATAAGAGACAGATATAAAGTACCGCAACCTTTTTGTAGAACTAATAAAATAGAATATTTCTTCCATACAATGTACTGACATATATTTTACTATTTTGGCAGCGCTTGCACTTAAAGCTATTCGATGGTGTTCATTGCGTAATTTAAGGCTGACTAAGACTTATAGTTATAATACAATATAATATTTCTGAGAGTCAGTTTTAAGGAAATAAGTAATTGGTTTTTGAAAATTCTATAATGAACAATATATTCATAATTAATTTCTTATTAAATTTATTTTAAAAATCCATTTGAGTAAATAATATAAATGATAAAAAATATTTGTATAAGTTTATAATAAAAAAAATATAACCTTCTACAATCTCGTTCGTATCTATATAGCCTCCTACATAAAAAAAGTATTATAAATCTATGGTACATTAGTGTATATGCTATAACATCACATTTAATATGGCCTTCGGCAGATGTCACTGTCCGTTTCGCGCCTTTTCCGGAAATAAATCCGGCGGGGGTTTCTGGTTTTGAGTACACGTGAACAGCGTCATCCAATCAGCTGGTAAATTGAGAGGCCGGCGCTAAATTGTCAATGTTTTCTTTGCGTGCTTGTTTTGTTATATGTAGTTTTGACTAATCACTATATTAAAGTGTATATAGTATGTGTGATAGTAGCAGATGCTAAATGATTATAGGTGGTTTATTTTTTAGACTGTTGACTATCACAATTTCTGACCTTCAAACTTATCCTAAATATTGTCGCCATTTTGACCATGCTATTTAATATTGAAATAGTTTATTTCCATTTGTTCATTTCTTAGACATATCCTTGTGAAAACCGTAAATGGATGCCCTATTTCAAGGAGGACTACGACAATGTCCCAGAATACTAGTATAGTAAATTTCCTTATACATGACGCCAATGGTTAGTAAGTAGCGACTCTAATATCGTCGATATAGTTTTTTTAATTTTTTATTTATTGTTTAGTCTCCTTAATATTCAAGTAGCTGTTGACCCAATACCATAAAAACGATATATTTTAGTAGTAGTAGTGAGACAAACGCTATCTCTCATAATAGGCGTCGTGTCGTTTCAGATCTAACAGAAATTTGTTTTTAGTGATTTTATTTATTTATTTTCACATTTGCATCTTTCAATTTATTTTAAATTAGTTTAAAGATCACTGTATATTACTACAAAATCTTTGTTTTAGGACAGCCTCAAATGGTCAAAGTAGTACAAAATACTCAACCTCTTGCTCAAATCAAAATTAAGCAAAATCCTTTGAAAGTATTGAAAGTATCAGCCTCTAACGAAGGGCGTAATCAGGTGTGTATTTGGTTACATAAACATATAATAATTTTAACCTACATTTCAACTTTGTTTACAGTAATTGCTTTAATAAAAATTGGTTTATTATCTTTTAAATTTCTTTATATTCATTGTAATGCCATGATAGTGAAACATTCCATTATTTAATTACATTGCTAATTTTATAATAACTGTTGTAGATTCCTGTATATCAGCCTGTTAAATTAACAGGAATTAAGTGTGCTTCAAGTAAGTAAATTGATTTTGGCTATAAATTATTGTTATAACAAAGTGATTAGTTTTTTTTTAAATACATAACTTTTTATCACTTTATTCCATGCACTATATATGGAATGTCATTAAATGCTCATTAAAAGTTTAGTTGTTTAGTGTTAGTATCAGGTTGATGTGAATGTTCTATTTGTATATTGAATTTAACCAATTAATTATGTTATGAATATATTTCAGAATTAGTACAATTACCTGTTGATGCTTTATCAAGTCTGCAAAACATAACATCTAAAGTAGAGCCAGATTTGCCAACAAGCAATATTGTGAGTATTTATCCTAATGATTACGAATTTTATTTATCATTTTGGCATTTTTTTTAATTATTGCGTTTTATGAATAACCTAAAGTAATCTGTATTTGCTCTTATTCCTTTGATTGTATTCATCAAGTTGAACAATTCCACAATTATAATAGATAAGCATTCATTTCTATCAATATATTGTATTTCTAAATAATAATTACATCATTTTATTTCAGATCCAAAGTGAAAATCAGCTAGCAGAACTTAATGTTATACACACATTACCTGAGTTAGTTCCCATTTTGACTAAGCCAGAACCAATACAAAGTGACAAAAAGGCGCATTTACCAATTATAACTAAAACAGAACCTGAAGATCATTCTATAGATAATTATAATCTCTCATCGACAATGTCACATGCATCAAGAAGAAGACACGACTCAGATAATGATCCTCCAGCAGAATAGTAAGTACTATTAAAATCTATATCAATACCTTAATTTGCAAACCAGCTAATTCCATTTGCATGAACTGTACAAGGAACAGTGAAAACATGCTATTTTTTTAAGACCATTTATTGAAAAGAAATTATAATTAACTTAAATATACAGTATTATTATATTATTGTTCATATAGATGCAGTTAGCGGGTTTATGAATTAAGGTATCTCTTCCCTTTATTTAATTTCTTTCACTTTAACACTGTGTCCAGCATATAGCAAGGTAACCAGATCTACAACTCCACACATCATCCAGATAAATATAGAATTAATTAGTTGATAATTATGAAAAAGTTAAATAAAAGTACAGACCACATGCCTGTGCTTCAGAATTCATTGCTGTGTTCAGAATTCAATTCAAATTTGTTGTGTTTTCTGAGCAAGAAAATGAAAATAATACACATTTGTTCTATTCTAGTCTTTGCAAAAAATATATATATGTTTGTTTACTACATAAATATACCATTATGATTTGGTTCTTGATTTCAATTTAATTAAATGTTTAAAAGAGATTGAGAAGATCTAGCATAGCATTTCTACTTAGATCCAAAACAATTGCTTAAAGTATAAAATATTTGAGCTTTCTTAGGTTGCATGTGTTATCAAAATAATGATTTAATGACATATTTATGAATAAATATTTATGGGAAATTACTGATCATATTAGATTACTGTTATATTTATCTCAAACTGACAAGTTCTGTAAATAATGTAGATATACTAAAAATATAAGTAAATTCTTAAATAAAAATTTAGGTTAGTGGTTAGGACTATTGTAAGGTTTACAAGATATGTGTGTTCAAGTTCTGCTATATTGAAATTTTTATTAAGTTTTCTAGAATATTGTGGGATAATACTTTAAAAATAATAAAAATATACACAATGTGGTTACTGTTCTAGGTTATAAATTACAATGGTTATAAGAAAGTGTTTCACTGGCCCTTCGAAATATAGAACTGACTAGAGGCCGTTTGCCCGCAAACCATCTAAAATATAATTTTGAGAAAGTGCAAGCTCTAAGCTTGCGGCCGTAAACAGAGCGTTGAATTATTTTAATTTTACATTTTCTCGAAAATTATACGTCTAAACCACATATTATAAAAAGCCTAAGCTTATCTTCTTAGAATTTTCTTAATGATAGCATAGATTTCGCTCATAAGTTTTAATATCCATGTCAAAATAAAAAAACGGTGAAATATCGGTGATATTGCAATTTTTTTTGTCACAAAATGCCTTATGGTGACTTATTTCATTCAAAAATATTAAATGTTCAGACAAATTATTTTTACAGTTTTATTATATTTATAGATTATTTTAATTCTTTATTTAAGTTATACCTAACTATAGCTTTTAACATTTTGATTTATACACATCTAGCAAAGTTTCAAACAAAATATTATTTAGTGTACCTGCAGGACAATACTTTTTATTATTTACTAGCAACCAGCTTGCAGCTTTGCCAACTTGAAATACACAATTAATTATTTACTAACCTTTTATTATTTCGTGTTTTTATTACATTATCGGTATAAAGACAATATCTATAGATTTAAAAATATAGCTAAATGAATATTAGTTAAATTTGAATAGCCTTAAAATACATTAGGATAAATAATATGACCTACAAATTAGTAAGACTAGGATACAATAGTAAAGTCACGATATAAAAAAAATAAAATATAATGCATAAACAGCATGGAATAAGGTCAAGTGTCAAAAAATGAGCACTAATTTGAAAATAGCGGAGCTTAAATCCGCACCACTTGGAAACTGTCCAAGCTCTCTGACCAGTAAGCCATACATTCTTGTCAAACTGTTCCTATCAACTATGAAAAGCTTAGAAGCTTTGTTTAAATCTAAAAAAAATTTTTATGCCCAAAGATTGATGATAATATATTTATGATAATATATTTCATAAATATTTAATGATAACAATAATCACTGTACTTTGTATTTTGTGGTCTTGTATATTAGGTTTTTTAGACTATTAATAATTGTATTTAAATCAGTAAAATATGGGTTTTTATTTTGTCAATTTATATTTATAAGATTTATATTTGCATGTTACACATACTAATGAACTTACATATCTATTATAGAATTTAACATGAAATACAGAGCGCCATTCCCACCTATAATCATATATTTCAAATTTACAAATATATGTAGAATCAGGTTATCAGGTGAGACCTACGCGCAGGGGTACAAGCGTGCGACTGTAAACGCTATAGGTTGTGGGTTCGATTCCCACTCGAACAAATGAAATATTTAATATTTCATTTCCTTGATCTAACCCCTAGTCAGAGGGAGGCGTTGAGTTCCGCCACTCAACGCGCAATGAATCCAGATTCGGCAGAAAGTCGCGTATGGAAGTGTTTTAACACTATTCCAACGTTCCCTCAGTCTGTCGTGTACCTCTGTTGAAGTGTGAAGTAACAAAATCTGATTACTTTATATTTTAATCACTATAATTACAGTTTAATCATTTTAAACTAATTACAGCACTACAAAACGTCGTAAGCACGCGGACAAAGTTGGAAAGGGACTAAGGCATTTTTCAATGAAAGTATGTGAGAAAGTAAGGAATAAAGGCTTTACCTCATACAATGAGGTAGCAGATGAGCTGGTCTTAGAATTTGCTGCGGGGATGCATGGTTCAGCCGATAGCCAAGTATGTTTGTTTATATATCCATAGGTTTTGTTTCTTACTATTATTTTACTTTTTTTTATACCAGAGAAATGAAAATATTATTTAATAATAATTTATTCATTGTCCACTTGTGTCGCAGGGGCACAAAGTGTGACTGTAAACGCGACTGGTTGTGGCTTCGATGCCCACTCGAGGAAATGAAATATTTACTTAGATGTCGAGGCAAAGCGCGGCGTCGAGTTCCATCACGGGGAACGGAGTGTCTTAACACTAGAATTCCTCTGCCTACCATGCTGTGTGCGGGATACAGCATGAAGCTAATTTAATTTTATTTTATTTCATTCTCCCGAGTGGGAATCGAACCCACAATCATCCCGTTAACGTCACATGTTTATACACCTGCCTGCGTTAAGACGTCCTCCACTATTATACTCGGTAATTTTATAAAAGAGTTCATGTGAGAAGCGCGACATGCTCCACTATTCAACTTGCAATGCCTACATTATTGGGCAATGCGTGGGGAATGTAGTGTCTTAATACTTAATTCTCCTTGTCTACCCCACTATATGCAGGATACAGCGTGAAGCTATAAAAAAGATAAGGTACACATTACAATTTATTTTACTATTTTACTTTTACTATTATCTAATTTACTTTTACTATTATCTCTCCGGCTATTCTACTAGACAAAAGGATGATGATACTGATTGTTTAAGAAGCTTATTATAATTTTAGATTTTTAGCCTTATCAATTTTTGTATACTACTGTCTCAAATAATTTATACCTACAACTAAAATTAATAAAAGTGCCCCTCGGCAGGACGAAAGCCTGATCAGCCTGTTACAGGGTTTGTGCATGTATGTTATTCAAAAACTTCAATTCTTTGTAACTCCTAAAATTATATTTATCTTTTTACACTTTGGCAAAACATGCAGCGTAGAGTTTCGCCACTTTCGAATTCGAGCGGAAAGTGGAGACTTCTCCTACCTAACCAACCCCGATATATGCGAGACATCAAATATAACAATTTTTAATATTCTTCTTGTATACAATTGTACTACTATGATAGGTATCTGTAATAATTATATAGGTATTCTGACTTATTCTCCATGTACAAAATAGTGATCAGTTACAATTTTATTCGCTAACCTAAAATCGTGTATCGTCATCGAAAGTCACGTTTAAGAAAAACAGAAAAGTAGAAGCGATGCCCAGTTAAAATGTAACTCAGAAAATCTTACCATTGCAGCAATATGATCAAAAGAATATACGAAGAAGAGTATATGACGCCTTAAATGTTTTAATGGCAATGAATATTATATCGAAGGAGAAGAAAGAAATCAAATGGCTAGGGCTTCCAACGAATTCAGTTCAAGAATGCACAGCATTAGAAAAGGAAAAACAAACTAAATTAGAGCAAGTACAGAAAAAAACGCAACAATTACAAGAATTAATATTACAAGTAAGTTAGTTTTTGTTAAGTTTAAGGCCTTCGTGGCGCAACGCTGCAACAGCTTTTGACTGTAAACGCTACGAAATGCTACATTTTCCTCACTCTGAATACAACTCAATACAAAGCGCGGCGTTCAGTTTCGGTACTGAACACGCAATTTCTCCAAGTCTCTTTATAATAGAGTAAGCGGGACTCTATTATAAAGAGACTCTACCCTGCCAAAAGCGGGATAAATCGTAAAACAAAACAAAAAGGTGTACCAAATACATTTAATAAACCCCCTTCTTTGAGCAGATGACACCTGACGGTGTTTGTGAATTTAAACTTCTCACTTCCATTTTAATATTGGTAATTTCAACATAAAATTGCTTATATGACAAAAATCTATCACATTAGGTTTCGCATTGAAAACTTGTGAAAGAAGTGATAGGCATGGGCGATTGAAATGGTAACACATCGTCGGCGCAGGACCTTACTTACTACAGTTTTTTTAGTAAAAATGATTACTTAAAGTATCCCTGTATCTAGTTGTCCAATAATAAATCAGCTTGTAACCACGCTGGGTCGATAAACAGTGCAAACTAGTACCTTTTCAAGTATTTACACTACTTTTATAATTATCTACTGTTAAAAAACGTATTTTTGCGTTAAGACGGTCCTGAACTACCGCCGACGTGAAGATAACAAATTGTAATTCAACTCTTTTACTCAAAAATTGTAAACAAGCTCCGTATTTTAATCTATTCTTATTTTTTCCAGCACATTTCTTTTAAAAGTTTAATAGAAAGAAATAAAGAAGCAGAAAATAAAGGTACAAAACCTTCACCATCATCAGCCATACATTTACCATTTATTGTTGTAAATACAAGTGACAAAGCATTAATTGACTGTAGTATCTCTAATGATAAGTGAGTACATATTTTAAGATAATTTTAAAGATAAGTAGCTTTATGCATTTCCCTGCATATAGCTTGGTAGGCAGAGGGAACCTAGTGTTGCTAAGGCATTGTTCTTCACACACCAATTTTCGAGACGGAATGGTGGAAATCGACGTCACCCTTTGACTTCTTTCCAAAGCGATTAATTGAAAATAATAATTCATTCCGAGGTGTCATTCCCGCACCCATAACCACATTTACGGTCACGCTCTATTACACAAAGCCACGACAGCTACATACATCTACAGGTTATAAATATTCATAAAATCAAATCTATTCAATAATAAATACGCTTTGAATGCCTGTTATGTAGACCTACATTACTCTCCCAGTTATAGTGTAATCTCCAAGCATTTTCAAATAAAAAATAAAGCAGTTGCAAGAAAAAATAAAACAACAGATCTTAGTGATAAGGCAATAAGTTCACCACTTGTTGAGCATAAGGATACGATTTGATTAAAAACTATCCATCAATGGTCCTACTAATAAATAATTATGTATATATATTATGTTCATGACATTTTTTATTTAATTCAGTCACTTAGTATAACTATAATGGATTAATTATGGTACCATACATTTAGTGTTGAGATGATGTTATTTATAAAAATAAAAAAATATATTCACAGACATCATTGAGAAAAACATTCATATTTATATAGTTTATAGGCTACTAACTCCTAAATAAGTATATACTGTGTTTTAGGAATTAGTGACTTCTCTGTTTTATGGATAAGGTTATTGATATTGTCTAGATCTAGAACCATATTAAAAGAAAAAATAAATTATTAATTTCAATCCATTGCGGATTTGCCAATTAATATTAAGTTTATTTAATGCTTTAGAAGTAACAAACAAATGGTCTAGGCAATATATTCTTAACTTATAATGACAAGTATCAAAATTGAAAAAAAAGGGTTAAATTCCCTAAACTATCAAATGAACAACAACAAAGAAGGCAGTCTTAGTATGTACTTAAAAGATGAAAACTTTAGTATTAATAATAATTTTTAATTAGAAAATATCTTAATATTTTTTTTTAAAAGTCTATGACTATTTTTGTATGTATCTAATCTTATGTAAAATTATCCTCTTTCCAGAACGGAATACATGTTCAACTTTAACAAACGGTTTCAAATTCATGACGATATTGTTATATTAAAAAAGATGGGACTCTTATTTGGTAAGTTTAAATGTTTCACACATTTAAAAATTTAATTTAAGAATTTCGTCATAACTTCATGGTATATTCTGCTTATAATACTCTGTTCCCCACTTTGAGACTACTATTCTAAATATGACAGCTCTTAGTTCAATTCCCTTAAAGTATCTTAACACTAGTTTCACCTGCTGGTTGTGGAATAGATAATGAAGTTGAACGTTGTAGCCTTACAAAATTGAACTATAATTGGGTATAAACCAATAAAAGAATATAAAAAACCCGCAAAATATATATATTTAACTATTTTATTATAGCACAAATATGACGTTTCTCTTTTCTGTGAAAAGAAGGCTACCTTCAGGACTCGCAGCATAGCTCCTTAAGACAGACACTGGAGTATACAGTAGTGTAACATGCCAACAAAAGAGCTATAGCCAGAGCCTGCAGTGGCAGTTTATCACCACTATATTATAAACTGAAAGTTCATATACAAACTGGCTGTGCTCAGGATAAAGCGAAGCAATGTCTTTGCGTCATAGATTCCCATTATACGCAGCTCTGTAGTTATGCCCGACGATTCCTGATCAAAGCGTGAACATCGTTGGTGTGCTCAAGCTTACTGACTTCTTTAACGATATCTTGTACTCTGGAAAGATGCCACACCAGTGGCGGCTTAGTTTCGTTACCCCTATTTACGAGGGAAGGGGCAGTATTCAACATTATGGTAGTTATAGGGGCATTAAGCTTATCCAATCATACCATGAAGCTTTTCGAGCGCATCATCGATCTCAGGCTCCGCCAAAAGTGTACTATCTCTGAGTTTCCATATGAATTTCAGCCTAGATCGTTCACAATGAGCGCCGTTTTCGCCCTCAGAGCTTTGATGGAAGCATATGGGGAAAAAAGGCGAGCCCCGCATGTGACTTTTTTAGATCTGCAGAAGGCTTTGATTGTGCGCCTCGTCAGTGTATTTGCCAAAGGGATCCCTGAAGCCTATTTTGAGATTATCAGATCAGAGATCCAGACTCTTAGTCCATTCTTATTCAATGTAGTGCTGAACAATATCTCGGCTCACGTTCAGGATCAGCCTCCATGACTGATAATGTACTCCGATGACAGCACTCATTGATGGGAACCGACTAACGCTGCAGCGTAAAGTGTGACTTTGGCAGAGTACGCTTGAGAACGGTGGACTTAAACTAAATGTTTCGAAGACCAAATAGGTGCTTGGGGGAGCCCGAACTCGAGCGCTATCCTTATAGGCCCTGAGCCAGGCGGACGGAAACGGAAAAGTTCAGGTACCTTGGATCCGTTATGCAGGAGCCTGGAGGCATCGATCACGATGTTCTTAGCCAGATAAGCGCTGCCTGGGCCAAACGGCGGGAGGTCAATGATGTGATATGAGATCGCAGAATACTGCCCAAGCTCAAGGGTCTGATATACAAGAGCATCATCGGACCGGTTCTGTTATACGGCAGCGAATGCTTGCATGCAGCTTGGCCAGTACTATCTCAGCACAATCACGAGTTTCACATCACGAAAATGAAAATGCTGAAGTGGATGTGCGGCGTAAATCGGTCTGACCTTGAGTTAGTCAGTCTTGGGGTCCGTCAAATAGCGGATAAGCTCCAAGAGCGTCGCCTGAGATGGTATGGCCACATTGCGCGCCGGTCTAGGAACTATGATTGGTAGAAGTGCCTTGCTATGTCTGTCCCTGGAGTTGAACCTCCCGGACGTCCAAGGAAGCACTGGGTAATTTTTTTTTGCATTGCATTGGTTGATGCAAGACATGAGAGCAAAATAGAGAAGTCCCTAGCAATATACACTGGATTTAATTCTAGGAGGAGGAAGAACGTGAAGTTAAACAACCATTGATTTTGATTTTATGTTAAACATAACCATGGAGACTTGGAGTATATAATAAACATAACTAAATAAATCATTTTTATTAATAAACATAAATAAACGGATCCGAGGCCGGTCGTGGCGCAGCGGCACGAGGTGTGACTGCAAAACCGACTGGTTGTGGGTTCGATCCCCACTCGAGGAGATGAAATATTTACTTAAATTTATATTTCCATTTCTTCGCTCTGGTGTCGAGGTTAAGCGCGGCGTTGAGTTCTGCCACTCAACACGCAATGCCTCCAGAATTCGGCAGAAAGTGGGGAACGGAGTGTCTTAACACTAGGTTCCCTCTGCCTACCCTGCTGTGTGCGGGATACAGCGTGAAGCTAATTTATTTTTTGTTTATTTTAACTAAATAAACATTTTTATACTCTCATATTAATAAATTATATTATTATAGGATTAGATAAGGGCGAATGTACAGAGGAGGATATTGAGAAAGTAAAAAGTATGGTACCAAAGTCTTTAGAGAGCTATGTAGAACGTAAGTAAATAATAAAATCTTTATTCTTTCTTGTCTTGATGTTTTACACAATTTATAATAAAAATATAAAGTAAATGTTTTATATAATCAAAATATATTTGGTGTTAATTATTTCCGGACTTCCGACTGTCATCGCGATGGTGATTCCTTCTCACGGTAATAAATTATTTTCATTTTCTCACTCTGGTAAGAAGACGAAGAGTGGTGTTTGTGGTTCTAATTAACAACATGCATTTTTTTGATATTTGGATGCAAAGTCAGTGACAGAGTGTCTTTGCGGGATATAGTGTAAATCTCGAAAAAAAAAGCTGAAAGTTGTTTTAAATCAATTTAATTTATCCAATTAATACACAGCTAATTTAATTGTTTTTGTTACCATAGAAATGGGTCGAGGAGTAAAGAATACTCTATCAGACATTCTTGATCAAGAAGATATGGAAGATATAGGGGAAGAAGAGGACACAATAGAAGGAGAACCTGAGGGTGACGAGCAGGAGGCAGAGGGAAACGAGTTTAGTGAAGATAGTAGTGATGTAGACGTGTAACACTGCGCCATCTTAAAATTAACTGTAACATTTGTACTGTATTCCAGGAATTTCAGATATGCATCGTCTGCATCAGTGCAAGATCTTCTAAGTGCAAAAATACGTTTTTTACAATAGACGGTAAAAATTGCCTTAAGATTGATGTGAATACTTGAAAAAGGTACTATTAGATTGTACTGTTTTTTCGACTCAATGTGGTAACAAGCTAGTTTATCATTGCACCACTAGATAGAGGAATATTTCAAGTAATCATTTTCATTTAAATCAAAAATTTCTAATAAATTGCAATTACAAGGTCCTGCACTGACACGGACAATATGGAAAATATACCATATATTGTTTAATAGTGTGACGCTTAAAAGTTTTAAGGCTGTACTTTTATATATGTTTAATTTGTTTAACTGAAGTATAGCGGTGCTTTTCTGTGTGAACTAGTTCTCATTTTAAGAGTATGCTGTTATTTTTTGATAATTCTTATTATTATAAATTGTTGTCGAAATTTCAGGAGAGTATCCTTTGTATATATTCATGTTATGTGTCATTGGTAATGTTTATTGTAATTTTTTTTGTATAAAGCTGTATTATATTTAAAAATCATCACAACATACATATCAAATATGTGTAATTAAGGTCTATTTTTGTTTTACAATATCCTGGTTTAATTAATTTTATTTTAATTAATTCTTGCTGAAAGTTACATAATATTAGATGTCTTACATGTAAATATACTCTAAATATATTCTTAATTCATACATTTTATAACAAATAAGAAATGGAATTTTCATCATAATCTTTTGTTAACTACATACATCCTACTAAGATAAATTTCAAAATTTATTGGAAATTTTATTACCTAAATGATAACGTAAGAAAGTGACCATAGAAAGTTCACAGTTAAACAATTTATAGACTTTTATTTTCATTGAAATAAAAACATTTAATTTTATTATATGTATATCCATTACTAATGGCACAAATAAAAAGATGAATTATTGCGTAAATTTTATTCAATATTAATTTGCTATATATAATTTATCATTACTTTAATAAATATTGTAGCAGTAAAATATTGGTTTTATGATACATTTTTAATGATTTGATCTCATGTGTAACAATTATTTCGTACATTGAGAAAATGAACTTGCACAAGAAATTGAGAAACTTCATAATAATATAAGTTGTGTCCAATTAAGTAAATCTATCATTTATGTTCTGACTTACAATTGTGTAAAACATGAAAATAAAACAAGTTTTTATGATCTAGTCTTTTTTTTCTTCAAAAACTCCATTACAATCTTTTTTGATTTCCTAAAAAACTATATTTTGGAGTATTTAAAAATAATTAAAATGTGTTAATTGATTTATATGAAATTGAATTGTTTATTTTCTTCATTTAGTTACAATCAATGAAATGAAAGACAAAAAGTAAACTTAATAAATTTTATTAATTTTAAAGTAAAAATGTTTTGAAATATATACTTATTTTAAATCATCATCATCAAATAAATCTTCGAAATCTGAAACAAATAACATAAAATAAGAATTTATCATAAAAATATAATCATTTAAAATTAATGTAAAAATAATATATTTTAATAACAAAGTATTCATGCACAGTGAGTATTTATTTATGAATAAATCAATATAATCTGATTAGACAAAGTGCTGAATTATGTACAACTCAATAAACCATTTCTCTAAATAGGTGGAGGAAACATCCTGATATCTACACAGGCAATAAGCAGCAATGTTTTTTGAAACTCCATATCCAAATATGATATAAATTTCTAAATACTTGGTTACTTGCAGAGTGAATGAGATTTGTTATGGCAGGTTTTTGACTTTGCCTGGCTGTGCCGTCAAAAAAAATGTGTACAAAACAAGCAATAAGTACTAAAAAAAGATAAGCAATAAATATGAAACTCAATACAACTCTTTAAAATATGATTCCTCAAAAGTGTTATATCCATTTTTTTATGGAAAAAGACAAGGCAAATGAGTGTACAGGTCACCTGATGGTAAGTGATCACCGCCGAGAGGAGCTACAGGTGCATTGCCGGCCTCTTATTTATTTATATCCATAATTAAAACCTATGCAGTAATGTTATATTTGTATTCATATCCAGATGCTATGTAACATCGCTGTTCTAAGGCCTATGTGTCATAGTGCAATTTAATTTTAGTCTACAATAAATTCTCTTTAAGAAGTAAGGTAACCATACCATTAAAAAAATCTGCATGAACAGCTTTTTCATTAGCCGCTAAATCCATAAGTAAATTTGAAGGGCCACCAGCCTAGAAATAAAGTTTTTTGTTAATATATACTGAGTTCTATATTAACAAAGGTTTAAAAATAGAACGAAAAATTAATTTAATTTATATAGGCGTACTTCTTCCATATCCATATAAGGACCAACACCCTCTGGGAACATTTCATCTGCAGCCACTGTCGGCTTCATGATTGACTGTTTTGATTATATTTACGTTTTACTTAGATTCTTTATTTATAGAGTTATTGTACTTCTTTACCCGTTTTCTAAGTTGTTTTGACTTTTAGTTTTTGCTTTTGACAATAAAGGAATGATGGAATTTAATATTACAGATAACACTTGAAATTGATGTGCTAATTCTGTTTGTCAATCGGATTAAATGGATCTGAAATCGATTACTGAAAAATTTGATTACCGTAAAATAAAACTTAAAAGTCTAAAAATGCTTTTGTTTGCTTCCACTTCGGATATAAACATTTTTAGACTTTAAAGCCCGTATTTATAAACCCCTGTCAAATCTTAAGTCGATTTTGAGATGCCGTTTTCATTATAAAAAATAAATCTATGATTGAAAACGTTGATCTCAGGTTTGTAACGATTTATAAATACAGGCCTAGGTAATTACTAAATATTTACTAAGGAAAACCATAGAATGAAAAACTTTCCATGTCTATTCACCCCACATTACTGGCAGTACAAATTCGTATTTTTATCGTTTGTTGCTAAAACAAGTAGCATTATTAATCCTTTTGACTTTCTAAAGACAAGTTAAGACGACTTCAGCAAGTTTTTTACATTTCACGGCTCTTAAAGGCATGCTAGTATTATACTAGCACGCCCACGCAGGTTTGTAATAAACGTCTATAAATGGTCATTTCTGAGTTGTCCCTTGGGTAAATGTATTCTGTGCTTCTGTCAGTGCCACTAATTTTGACATAATGTACCGAGTGCAATGTGATATTTCATACTAAAATTGTTTAATTAGTATAAAGTAAACCTAAAAATAATCGACGAATATTTAAATGAATGATAATATTGAAGTTTAAATAAGATGTTATTATTCAAATAAATGCTATATTTGTATATTATTAAAAAAAATCTTTGTATAAGCTTAAATTTCCAGTAAATATGTTATCCTATGAAGATAAGATTATACTTGCACCTATGGTGCGAATTGGTACATTACCAATGCGATTACTAGCTCTTCGATACGGTGCTGATATTGTGTATTCTGAAGAATTAATTGATTGGAAGTTTCTGCGGTCTAAACGGAGGTACAATGGTATAGTATAATAATATTTAAAGTGTTACTTAAAATTATTTTACTAAGATAATAATTTATAAAGCTAGTCAAATTTTATATAGCATGTTTTTTATGAATATAGTGGTTTGAATAATATACTATAAAAAGCCATGATAATTATATTAAAATATACAAAACAAATACAGTTTACAACAGTTAATTTTATTTATTTTATAGGGTATGAGTTTTAATTATATACATATACTAACTATATTTTAAATTGTTTAATTCTATAAATTTAAGAATAACATTTTCAAACATGTTATTATTATATATACATTATAGAAGTACTGTTTTTTTAGATATCCTCAATACTGTAGATTTTGTTGACCAAACAGATGGAACTATTGTTTTTCGAACTTGTGCTGAGGAAAGAAATAAAGTAGTCTTACAAATTGGTACTTGCTCCCCAGAAAGAGCTCTTAAAGTGGCTAAACTAGTGTAAGTATGTATAATGTATATGTTAATATCCAATAAATACAACATGTTAGAAAATATCATACTTTTTAATGCTTTTACAGAGAAAGTGATGTAGCTGCAATTGATATAAATATGGGTTGCCCTAAAGAATTTTCTGTAAAAGGTGGAATGGGAGTTGCCCTATTGGAGGATACAGACAAAGCTTGTTGTATATTAAAAAACTTAGTTGATAATTTATCAATACCAGTGTCTTGCAAGATTAGAATATTTGGAACACCTGAGAAAACTCATGATGTTGTTAAAAAACTAGTCAACACTGGCATAAAGGCAATAGCTATTCATGGAAGAACTCGTAATGAAAGACCACAACATGCAGTGCATACAGATATTGTACATTATGTCGCAGATAGGATATCAATTCCGGTTATAGCAAAGTAAGTAATCATTTTTTGTTGCTTGTGAAGCTGTATCTGGCACATAGCTAAGTGGCCAAAAGGAAACCTGGTGTTAAGACACTGCCTGCGACATTGTGGCACAGGGACATAAACATGCTACTATAAAGACATGACAGTTGTGGATTTGTTTTCCACTTGGAGGAAATTTTATTTAATATTTGAATTTCCTTGCTCTGGTAAGGAGGTAAAGCGTTGAGTTCCACCACTCAAAATGCAATGTCTTAAGTATTTGGTGGAACGTGGGGATTGGAATGTCTTAACACTAGTTTCCCTCCGCCTACCCTGCAATGAATTGGTTACAGTGTAAAGTAGAAAAATAATAATGTAAATCATTTATATTTTAAACTTTTTAGTGGTGGTTCAAGAGAAATTGAAAAATATGACGATATTTTAAAATTCAAAGAAATTACAGGTTGCTCAAGTGTAATGATTGCCAGAGCAGCTGAATGGAATTGTTCAATTTTTAGAAAAGAAGGTTTATTACCCATGGATACTGTTATAAAAGAATATCTAAAACTTGCAATTGACTATGATAACTCACCATCAAACACAAAGTATTGTATCCAAAATATATTAAGAGAATTACAAGATACTCCAAGAGGACGAAAGTTTTTAGACTGTCAGACATTGGAGCAAATATGGTATTTTATTTACTCATATCTATACTCAAATAATGAAAATGGCTTCTGCTTGCTTGTGCTTCTTATTACTTACTTGCATGCTTTCTGCAATTGTATTAATAAAATTTTGAGGCCATTGTGGTGCAGTGGGATAGTTTTTGACTTCTTGGGTTTTAGATTCAATGTGAAATTTGATTTCAAATTATGATACAGAACTAGTCTCATGCACAGCTAGATATAACCTGGTGTCAATGTGAAGGTTCACAAGGACAGGACTCAATGTTGTGCCTTGTCTCACCAGAGCAAAACAAAAATATCTTTAAATATTATTAATAATCTTAATTTCTATAAAGAATATTTATAATATTTCCATTGAATCCATAACTTTTTTCTTTTTAGTGCAATTTGGGACTTAAAAAAATATTGTCAGGAGAAACAAAATGAATATCAAAAAAAAGGTATACAAGGAAGATGGCAAGTAACCCCTGATGAACTAGAACCCCCAAATAAAAAAGCAAGAATGGGGGAAATTAATTTAGACAATGTCATTCAAATGAAGGTATATCTATTCTCTGTACTGTCAGCAAATTGTGGCCACCCTAAGGGTTTTCTGAACTTATATGTAAAAGTTCACTTGGAAAGAAAAGAATCAAAAGTAACAAAAATCCTGAAATCAAATTTGCACAGGCATCATGAACTAACTTAAAGGGGGCCACAATTTGTTGACCATACCATAGTCTGGGCCAGTGATTCTCAACCACTGTGCCGCGGCACTTTTGTGTGCCGCCAAATTTCAAAAGTGTGCCACCAAATTTTGAAAATATATAATAATGTTAATATAATTAAATTATATAATTTAAAAAGAAAAATATTTTTAACATGAATATATATTTAAATCCACAAAAAAATAAATTTGTATATTTAAAATTTTTGTCATAAACTATTTATGCAGTGTGTTGTAGTAAATAATTTCTCTTTGTGTGCTGCCAAATTTTCTTTGTGTGCCGCCAAATTTTGAAATCGTTAAATATGTGCCGCAACAAAAAAAAGGTTAAGAATCACTGGTTTGAGCAAATATTTTACTTTGGTTTCAGTTTGGTTTTCTTTAAATATTAATAACTTTAGACCAGTCATGGTGCAAGGGCACAAGCATGTGACTGTAAATGTGATAGGTTGTGGGTTTGATTCCCATTTCTTTGCTCTGGTGTTGAGGCAAATCATGGTGTCGAGTTCTGCCACTCAACATGCAATGCCTCCTGAATTCGGCAGAAAGTGGGGAGCAGTGTCTTAGCACTAAAATCCCCTGCTTATCCTGCTTCATGGTAGATGAAGCTAAAAACAATAATAATAACTATAATATTTGCTAATATTTCAGGTCTGCTTCATTAGAGCCAATTACAATGATATTAATTTACCAAAAGCACAACTTCATGCTTGGGCTGGGAAAAAAGGTATTCCACTGCCTAACTATGAAACTCATCAAATTGAAAAATTATTTTGTTCTATACTTACATTTAATGGTAAAAAATATACATCAACATTTTGGGAGAAGAATAAAAAATTTGCTGAACAAAGTGCTGCATTAGTTGCTCTATTTCATTTGGAATTGTTAACAGAAGAAGATTTAATAAAATTTGGTAGCATAATTAAATAATTTTTTTATATTTTTTGACAGTAATAAAGTTCTATTAAATCAGTGTTAACAAAAAGGTGAAAATGATTGTTTTATTTTCCTCCATAGTTAAACACCAAGTTAATTTTTAATATGTTATAAATGCAAAGAAAGAATTAATGTCATAAATATTTTTTCAATTCACTATTCAATCGCGTTTAGCGTTGTTGTTTTTTCATGTTTTCAATATTTTGGACTAGTTCCTTGTTCAAATCATCTAATTTTGTGTTTAAAACATTTTGTTGGTTTATATCTTGTCTCAATTTGTTGATGTTGCAGTAGCATCTATATACATCCTGCAAAACATCTTCCATTTTTATAATTTTTAGTGCTTCATTCGATTGTAGTAAACTAGAGTCGGATATATCGTCTAGCACATTCTGGGAAGTTGGTAAATTCGGAATTATATATTTATTACAGTCCATAATTTAATTTACTTATCCAACCAAAATAATATTTTACTACTACGGTAAAATATTATACAAGCAATGGCACTGGCAGCCTGGCACTTGGCAGGTTTCACTAATGTCAAATGTCAAAGTAGTGATGTAACAGTAAAGAGTATAAAACCCAACTCGAGTAGCTAGAGATGAATACTCTCTTAATCGATGACAAATACAGTTGATAAGCTGAATTACTAATGCTAAATAACTAGGTTGTGTCGCCTTACTAAATTATGCCTAAAAAATCAGTTTAGTTCTTATAGCCCGACGGCCGACGGCCCTTCAGGCCACCGCGTCTGCGACACCACATTTCCGAATGTCTCCGCCCATTATTGTTCAGGATAAGCAGGCGAAGGTGTCAGTTTGGATGATCTCGTAGAAGAACCTTCACATGGCATGGCCCAGGATGGCATTAAGGTCCAATGCCCCGCCACGTCGGATCACTACCGCCTCATGGCACAACTAAGGAAAGCCAATATCAAGTTCCACACGTACGCGCTGAAGAAGAGCGCCATTTAAGTGTTGTAGTTAAGGGAATCATTGACAAGATCGAATCGGACCTTGCATTGGACCTTGATTCCCGAGGCTTCCCCGTCCGTGAGGTACACTCGTTTGGTTTTAAAATGGTACATTCAGTACCATTTTAAAACCAAACGAGAGCCTCTAGTCATATTAGACCTTTCACTCGAGAGAAAGACAATTTTCAATGTTATATCGATATGTTATCTGACAGGCCTCCGTGTAGAGCCTTTCCGGAACCGTGGTTTAATCGGACAGTGTCATTGCTGTCAACTCTACGGACACTGCCCGAAATTGTAACGTGCGTTCATAGGTGACAGACATCGTCGTCCCGTCTAGCTGCATGCTGTGCGAGACTCAGGAGGATCCCCCAAATTTACCATGAGTACACCAGGGCCGCGTGCCACGCACTCTAGGCAGGGGGGCAGGCCAACATAGTGTTGAGTTTCGAAACTCTACAATTATCCAAGGACACCTGTGGCGCCCTTAGCCCCTCAGGCATACATACCAGTACCGGCTCCGACTACGAGCGCGTAGACCAAACCAACGACATAGTGGCGACTATGCCAACTCTCACTAAATACCTCGTGGATAGTTTAGAATCACACTCAGATCACTTATCAAAAGTATATTTCGAGGTCATAGAGTGGGCATCGATGCTCTCGAACGGCGAACCGGTTCGCCTCACGGACGTAGATAAGGTTAAGTAAATTCTGAAGGACATTAACACCAAAAAGGCCCCGGGCCCGACACAATGTCAAACAAAGTCCTAAAGGATCATCCAACTCAATTCATTTCTTTGTTGGTCCTAATTTTCAATGATCTTGTAGCAGACTGCTCCTTTCTCACCGATTGGCAGGAAAGTCATATAATTATTGTACCAAGCTTATTAAATATATCTTCAAGTGTTAATTTCAAGTATTAAAAAAAATCAAAGAACAGTGCCATCTATTAACTACTTAACTTACGCAATAAAATACAAGCAACTGACAATTCATAGTGCCGTTAGTATATAGATGGCGCTTTAACGCATACTGCCCCATAGTTAATAGTTTAATACATATTTGGAATAAGCTTATTAGGTAATAAAAATATGTATATAATTTAAGCAATCGCCAAAGCAATTATTTGTATGATTTAATATTAAATTCACACATGTAACCTCGGTAGTATTTATTCTCTTGCTATATATTTAGACATTATAATATGTTCGTGTAGGTACTAATTAAGAATTATATTTGTTTGTTAATTTGCATTACCTACTGACATTTTCTATATAGAGGGCAGTCGTGGCGCAGGGGTACAAAGTGTAATCCCCACTCGAGGAGATGAAATATTTATTTAAACTTTTATTTCCATTTCTTCGCTCTGGTGTCGAGTTCTGCCACTCAACATGCAATGCCTCCAGAATTAGGCAAAAAGTGGGGAACGGAGTGTCTTCACACTAGATTCCCTCTGCCTACCTTGCTGCTGGGATACAGCGTGAAGCTGATTTTTATATATATATATTGAAAAGTAAAGTTTCAGTTAATTCATTCTTCTTATTAAAAAAGACAATAAATCCTAAGGGAAACCTGCCAAAATATAATCGGGAAAACTGCAATTAAATCGGTTAAGCCAGTAAGCTACCGATTCCGAGATTAGCTAGAACAAAAGTTATTAAATGGTAATAAATTAAATTTTTCTTATATGTCTTCCATGTACAAACGCTGATCCGTTACGATTTTGTTAAGTATATAGACTTGTAAACTAATACACAAGTAGATTTTTAGATAGAACAACTATCGAAATTATACAAAGTGTTTAAATAGGTATTTTAATGTTTATTCACTATAATATATTCTATAATAAATAACAGACATACATATAGGTATATTATATTGCTGCTGCTGCTTGTGCTTAATAATATGAGCACATACATGTTGCATAATATTAAACATCTACTATTAGAAATATTGATAGAAAATTTTCAGTTCATACAAATCTAGAAGTAGGCCATATTCTATTATGTTCATAGCACGTTCTAATATTATCCATGTACATAGAAAATAGAAATTTTTATATTGTTTAGAATTAAGTGAATTCTTATGATAAACTTTATGCGCATAAATAATGAAAGAAAAAAGACTACGTTGAACTCGCAAGAGTAAATGGCACATGTGGGTGATTATTTGAATATGTGCATATCACGCGGCCCTCCCCAAATAACTGCTAAGTAAGATAAAATGTTATGTTTTTTTTTTATTTATTTATAAAATTGTTACAACACTACATACCGATGTACATAATATATTCCTATTGTTAAAAATAGCTAAGTTATGTTTGTAAACGTTTCTCAAATCTCATTACCATTCGTGTCCCAATTCCCAAATTTTAGCGGTTTATGTTCGAAAAGTTATAAATATCCTTTAAAGATTGTATTTTAAAGCAGTAATTTATGTAATACATTATATGTTTTATCAATTGACAAAACCATACATATTAAAGAACACTTTTAGATAATTTGTATTAACTTCAAAAATTGTCCCAGCGCGTCCCACTCATTACCATTTGTTCACACAGTCGGAGGGTTATTTTGCTGCGAGATGTATTACTATTGAAAGAGTAAGTTCTATGCGAACGTGTACAGCAGCGCGTCTTTACTCGTGCAGGTGACACATCTAAGAGTGTATTGGTGCCAAGTCTAGCCTACCTTAACCGTCCAATAATCGTGTTTGTCAAATAAAAATCTCATTACCGTTTGAGATTGCCGTGGTAAGCCTATTTTTTTTATTAATAATTTTTATAAGATGTGATACGCGTCATAGGATTCTCTTTTCATTGATGACATTCCGAAATTCATATTTTTTATAAAGAACGTTTAATGTAAAAAAGTATACCAAAAACTAATTACCATTTGTATAATTACCATTTTTCCCGTTCGTATTTGGACAAACGGTAATGAATTGTTGAAAATGGTAATTAGATCCAGTATGAACTGATCTCTTGTTATATTGTAAGGCTTTACTCCTCTAGGCCAGCTAAAAGTTGAATTATTACTATTATCAATTTTTTAAAGATCTCAAGGTTTTGTCTGAAAGTAATAATTTTCATTACAAAAAAATAACAAAAGAAATATCGAATATGAGAAACTAAAACAAGATATTAAATTCTTTTTTGAACATGATACCATTTCTAGAGCGACATCAGGCAAAAAAGAATTTATTACAAAGAAAGAGAATCGAAATAATAATTCGCTAGATGCGACCACAGCTGTAATACATCAATCTAAGCCGACTAACAGGACTATTCAAATCTTAAGTAATATTTCAATTAAGCCAAAACGTAAAATAGTCGAACCTGCCGTTAAAATTCTGTCTTTTTTTTTCATGGAAAAGACCAGGCAAACGAGCGTGCGGGTCATCTAATGGTAAGTGATCACCGCCGCCCACAACACCGTGCAATACCAGAGGAGCGACAGGTGCGTTGCCTGCCTGTAAGGTGGGTTGGGCGCTGGAGCCCGGCATTACCTGATGCGATACGCAGTGGCATAAAGCCACTACTCAGCGCCGGTTTTAAATGCCGGGTGTGGTAATGACCCGGTCGAGTCTGCCCATGCGTGTTGCCATTGCTGGCGACGTGACTCTACCACACGTACTTTAGTCACCTCTTACGACACCACCAGTACCAGGATGATCCTATTCTAGGCCGGGATCACACGGCAATCTCTGATATAAAGCCTGATAATAAATTATATTTGGACCCCATTATCATGCGGTCGCAGCACATCAAAAATTTCATCAAATCTTACCATTTGACTTGTTAAATATGTTCTTTTTGAATATTTGGCAAACAGATAGATTTTTTGATAATTAATTATATAAAAGACTAATAAATATGCGATTCCAGTATATTATTAATTTTGTTTCTAATCACCAATAACGAAGCACAATTACCATTTTTTAATGCTAATTACCATATGCTATATATCTCATTACCGTTTGACGAAAATTTTCAGCTTCAGATTTAAACCTATAGAGTAGTCCAACAAGTGTGCGTTTGGTTTCCTTCAATAGTCGCCTCTATAAACATCATATTAAACCTATAAATGTTGTAATTGGACACAATATTTGAATTAATTTTACGAACCCCGAATATGTCTATCTTCAAATATTCACCCATGTACCTACTTGTACTTCCACCAATAAATAATCGGATAGAAAGTCCGAGCGAGCAGAAAGAGATGAAATGAACTTGCTCAGTTCTAGGGAGCGGAACGAAGTAATTACAAAATACAAAACTGTGTTGGTGGAATTTAAATCTATTTTATTTAAAAGGAGTTAACACTGCGAAAGACAAATACTTGAGTAGTGCTTAACGCCTAAGCACTACTCAAGTATTTGTCTTTCGCAGTGGAAACCGGGCTATAGATGCCATTCTGAAACAGTTGAATTATGTCTTATATAATGAGCAATAGTTAATACTCATTCAAATGCGATAATGCTTGCTTAATTATTTATTTTTTGTTAAAATACCACCCATTTCAACAGAAAAATAAATATTCCCATTTCTTCAATCTAGTTAGACAAAGATCACACAAAACAAGTATCGTAAATATTGATATCATTCTGCCTAGACACGCCTCAATGATTTTATCGTGATTTTGTTTTTTTTTTTCGTGTTAAAACTAAGAAACTAGTAAAAAAATTAGGCTAGTAAAAGAAATAGGGTAAGAATTATGTTAAAAATATTATCAATTTTCCTTCTCCGCAAAAACTGCACACCGTTGATTTACACAACTCGACACATATTCAAATTCAAAATTCAAATTATGGCATGTGTGTGTGTGATACTATGTTCATTGTAGTTTGTTTGCCATCCTAAGCAGAAAAAAATCTACGCTGAAAAATAAATAAATAAATGAAATTCATATCATCGCGAAAAAAGTATGTAGGAGATATTATGGAGACTACTACTATTCTCAGAAGAATGTTATATTTTTGTAACAATTTGTCATATTACATAACTAATAATTATTTAATTACTTTACAGTAATTAGTGCTAAGTTGCATTTAAAACGTAGTTTAGCAGACAAAAAACGTTTTAATCATTAGAATCAAAATATGTTGTTTCATTGTTACCTTTATTATTTTCAGAGGTCTTTAAAAAAATCATATTTTTTATCTGCGTAGTTATTATTTTATTTGTTTTACTTCTTTGGAAATTGTGCATAAAATAATTAATTATATTTTGAAAAGTTACTACTTAAAGACTCTCAGATAAATTGCAAGAAACGGTTTAATTATATACTTTCAATATTTTATTTTGATGGAAAATAATATAGCGGACTCTTGGTGCCTAAATAAATTAAATCAGCTTCACGCTGTATCCCGCACACAACAGGCAGAGGGAACCTAGTGTTAAGACACTCCGTTCCCCACTTTCTGCCGAATTCTGGAGGCATTGCGTGTTGAGTGGTAGAACTTAACGCCGCGCTTAACCTAGACACCAGAGCGAAAAAATGTAAATATAAATTTAAGTAAATATTTCATCTCCTCGAGTCGAACCCACAACCAGTCGGTTCTACAGTACACACCTCGTGCCGCACGACTGCCCTCTGGCCTCTTGGTTTCTAAATAAAGAAAAAAAAAGAATATGATTACTTACATGTCATACACAAGAATATATAGTATAAGTCTGGTGTATTCCTATAGCAAAGTTATTTAGGTAGATAGTTTGCGGTTTCCTGTCCTAACCGCGACCGTATCCTTCGCTGTACGAGTTGGTGTTCAATTTTTCAATGAAGAAAGAATTTTTTTATGACAAACGCTGAGAAGATCGGCACCAATACGTTTTATTTAGACTTAAGCCTAATAATATTTGTTATTTTTGACTTAGTCTGAACCTACAGTTTTTTAAATCAAGACCAATTTAAGTATAAAATATCAATAATTTTTCTAAGTTTATCGAATTATTTGGTTTTAGATTCCGATGATTTATAGAAAACCTACATATATAGAAAATATTATACTGCAGAACCTATATAAGTACATCTATATAGTTCAGGTCAGTCCTTAATAGACGCAAACCAGCAACCACAATGTGTGTGGCCTCAGCTTCTTACGCCTGTCGGCTGATCTGACAGGCGTCAAATTACAATCTGATCACATTAATATCTTATTATAAAATCAAAATGTCTTAGTCATATCAAATGTTACAACTACATATTTAAAAAATATTTTATTAGTCAGTGGGTAGTTATACCTAAAACTCGGGTTTTTAACATCTATGTTATTTAATAGGTTTTGAAATATCATAAAATCAGCTTCACGTTATATCGCGCACACAGCAGGGTAGGCAGAGGAAAACTAGTGTTAAGAACTTATTTAGTGTTACTTACTTACTTTGAATAACTTTAAATGAGTGTTAATGTAGAGTGTAGACGGAGGCGAGATAACATACAGTACCTATAATATTATTTTGAATAAGAGTTCAAGTAATCTTTTCCTATTTGTCAAAAATCTGTTTGTTGTTAGGGTTGTACCTAAAAAGAAAATAACAGAACATAAGATACAAGCGTTTATGCATTGATGAAATACGGAAACATTTTATATGAAATTCGCATATACAACGCTTATATGGCTGCTTTCATTGGCCCGATAATGATGAATTTCGGCAAGATATAAGTACTAATAATACAAACAAAATGAGAAAGTCAGCACTTAAAATCCACTTACATTAGAATTCAATTTTATACAAAATGCACATACGCTCACAAACTTAAGTTGACCAACTTTTATAATACACGTAACTATTGACGTGAAATTCGTAAATTCATGAAATTCGTACGGTACGGAACGGTACGGAACCCTCGGTGACCGATTTGCATTTGACATGGTTTTTCTTAGTCTTTTTTGCTTTTAACTTAATATCATCTTTATAACGCGTGCCCTATATAATAAACTTATACTTTATGTATACATATAATAAAACAGTAAAAGAAAGTACTGAACCGATTTACTTACAATCTTCATCAATTGCTTTGTTTTAACTCAAAAAAACATTTACAGTTTCTTTTATGAAAATCGGCTAGAAAAAAAGTAAAAGTCATTTGAATGAAAAAGTTTGCCTACAAATATATAGTTATGTTCTATACTAATACAATAAAGATAAAGAGTTCGTTTGTTGGAACTAAGATCTTTGGACTTAGTAGTCCAATTTATTTCATCGAAATCCGTTCAGTGGTGTTGGCGCGAAAATGAAACAAACAATCATTTTCACAAACTTTTTCATTTTTATTATTAGTAAGATAAAAGAAAATTACATTTGACACCTTTCTAGATATTATATATAAGACAACAACTGATATTGTGAAATTTTTATAGGTACAGACATAATAGACTTAGAAAACTTTAACTTTTAAAGACTTTAATTAAAATTCACACTTTAAAAATTACAAGAGTGTAGTTTTAGCAGCTTTTTGAAATGAGGCTTTTATGATAAAGGTAAATAAACTAAAATGTGATTCAACAACTTGACCAGCTTTTACTGGATCAACATTTAATAGAAACTATAATGCTATTAAAATAGTGTTGATTCCTGATTCTATTTCTCTGCCAACTACACATCAACGTATTTACGTATTTTTATACTAAATACACCTTTACTGTTAATGAGTTTTATGATTTATAGTCTGTTTTATTCTGAAAATACACATTTGTAAGAACCACAAGATTGCGAAGTTTCTCTCGAAGTCAATGACAAAACCACAAGCCTCTCATCGTCGTACCCGCATATAAATGAAAACGGTATAGTAGTAATAATAAAAAAGAGTAGATATAAAGCAGCAGGCATTATATTATTTTAGTTTTAAGCGACTTCCGCACTTTGTGGGGAAGTCAAAGGGAATTTGTTAGCATATTTCATATTTTGCGAACTCTTACAATGTACATAGGTCCATAGGTACCTATAGACGAACACTTTTAAAATTTTGTTTTTAGTTTCGGAAAATTATTATGTTGCGTTATTTTTTACTTTATGATAAAGCATAAAGTAGTAGGTAGGTATTATAGGTGATAGAGTAGTAAGTAGGCAAAGATAGCAATATACTATCTAAAGGATACTTGTCTATAGGCTATATTACCCTGAATAAAATTTACCGGCTGATTAAGAAATGTTAAAAAAAAGAAAATATAGAAAGAAATAAAAAGAAAAAAAATAAATATAGAAAGTTTTATACTTCATAATTAAAAATTATCGTAATATATTAATCATTATATTTATTTGTGATAAACAAACAAACATAATGATTAATATAACATATTTTCCGGTAACTGAAATAAATTATTTTTTTTAATAATTATGAATAATTTAAACATTATAGAGAAGATAAAATTAATCACTTTTAGCAGTTGATATCAATTATTCTGTACTTTTTATTTTCTATCAACGAAAGTCATAAAATCAAATAAGATTCAAGTTTATTAATTGAATAAGTATTTATTTATAGATATGGGTATGTGATTTTATATAAAATAACACCGATCAACAGCGAGTTTGTACGAATATAAGTTTGTAATGGTAGGTCCACAGCGAGGACCATATAGGTTTTGATTACACATTGAATTTCATTCATTTACAAAATAAAGCAAAAAGGATGCAAAAAAGCTCGATACAGAAAAATCAAAGCTCTAAGTCAATGCACTTTTGATTTCATTGACTTAGAAGTTTGATTTTTTCTGAGCTCTAAGCCAAGGGATCGCCGACATAAATATTTGCTATACGACATGACATAATAGCCAGACAGACAGCAAGACAAAGAAAACTAAATTTAAATTAGTAATAACTAGCGTACCCGCGCGGCTTCGCCCTATACGAACTTATACAAATATTTATTAAATATATGTATAAAATTATTTTCAGTTTTCGATAGGATTAGTACAATGTGCAGACAAAATATTTTTACTGTTTTATTATATGCATAGATAATCAATAAAAGTGATAAATTTCTTACTTTTACTTCGACTTTGGATAATTAATAATAATTTCCAATTTTTCACATTTACCGTAACATATTGTATATATATCTATTTATTTGTTTCTTTTGTATTCTATTATGAAATTCGTCGTTTTAAAATTGTAATAATAATAACAAATTTTAATGTTTGAAATTGCTGACCGTTATAATAAGCACAAATTTACTACTAGTTATAGGTATATAATAAAATCTATACATTAAGAATATAAATAAAAACATTGCCTTTAAAACAAAAAAATCTAGCTTGGCACTCATGCGCGCACGGTCAACAAAGTATTAAAATAAAATTGAAGTCCTTTATATAAATAATTGACAACGGGTCGTCACGATGTGTCACACTGTTTTGTGTTGCATATTCAAATGACAAGCAATGCGACACCCGTAAGCGCGACGTGAAAAGCATATTTTTGACAATTCAATGAGGGCCTCTCGAAAATAATGGATAGCATCTCATTGCAAATGGGGTTGTCAAATTATATTTAAATGTTGAACGGTATTCCATATTACTAAATTGAAATAATTTTAAAATGGTACTTGCTGCAAAAAAGTTATTAACTCGGGCAGAGTCCTTCGTTTCTTTTTTAAAAACCGTTTAAACCGGCATTACCTTAGAAAAAACACTCCAGACTCTCCAGTCTCCATGAACCAGATAGAGAAAAAATAGCAGAAACTGTTCTGTGAAGTGAAAAATTACATTTTTTGTTTTAGTCCATGATTTATAAATGTCTGGATTTTTTGCTTAAAAAGGTGCTAACACTAGAAATACTAGGATCCGCCACATGCTATGCACGGCGGGTGGAGCTGAGCGAAAGTGTGTTGCGCAAAATTTTTTGTTTTGCCCGCTGTGTTAGGCTAGTCAAAGTACAATATGTGTGCGTGAATTTCAAAACGTTCCACAGCTTAACTCTATGGGACACATTTTAACCATTTACTCAAAAACTACAATTACAATTATCACCAAACTTCGCTGAGATCACCGTGTTGTCTACAATGTTCCTGCAAAATTTCAGAGCTATAGGTTTATAGGTCTAAGAGGAGTAGCATAACAACGAAAGACGCTTTTGACCAGTAAGACCAATTTGACCAATAATATTATAGATAATTTTCTAAACATGAAAGACCATCTTTATATCGAGGAGCGTGCCTGTCCATAATCAATCTGTATATCTCACAAATAAATTGAGAGCTTTGTATAGAAAAACAAAAGGGGGTTTAAGTTATTAGGCCGAGAAAAGGGCACGCGTGCCGACGCGCGGGTGGCTGCCTCGTGTCGTGCCATGATGGTTAATAAATTATTTCTGGAGACAGAAGACATCTAAGATATTTTTTTCTTTAAAATCAATAAATCTATCTTTGGATGTTGTTTTAGGCCCTTCAAGCTGCCTTATTTAATTATACATAAATATTTCACAAGTCAAATGTTTAAAATTTTACTGAAGTATGTACATATACACAGATCTTATATACGAGAAAAAAAATGTTGATAAACGATAAGAAGCTTATTATAAATATAAATATAATTAATAGATATACTCTTTCAATATTAAATATAATAAAAACTTCTAATTTCTCTCTCGTTTCGAATTATCGTGTCACGTTTAACAATCTCTATTTAAAAGTGGAATGATATATTTGTGAAGACGAAAGGAAACAACTGTTCCAGTTGTCCGTTAAATTTACGAGCGCTCTCGAACACGGCAAATACATTTGTTAATAGGCGCATTAGGTTTAAATGGGCCTGCGCCCGTTCCGACGCTTAATTGTCGACATATTGTGACGTTATTGTCATCTTTAAAGTTTATTTGCAGTCACTTAGTTGGATCGTTGTATTAAGTATCTAATTGATTTTTAATGACAAATTTATTGTAAGATTCATAGATTTCTAAATTACGTAAACAAGTAAAGTATTCAAAATTGTGTTATTAAAATTCCACAATTACCATTAATAATTATTTAAGTGTCAAACTTTTTAATTGATTAGCGGAGAGTTGCAGATTTACTTTGAACAGTTTTCTTTTTATTTTATAAATATTTGGTATACAATAGTTAATTTCTTAATTAATTTATTGCTGAGATTTTTACGACAATGTTGTATTATTGATTTCATCTAGTGACTATTTTCAATTTAAGATAATTTTAATGAATTAAGTAAAAAAATACTCGAGCTTAAGCATAAAAAAATTAAAATGCGTTAAAAATTAAAATTAACCTCATGCTCTATCCCACACACAGCAGGTTAGGCAGAGGGAACCTGGTGGTAAGACACTCTGTTCCCTACTTTTCGCCGAACTTTGGAAGCATTGCGTATTAAGTGGCGGAACTCAACGCAGCGTTAAATAAATATTTGATTTAATCGAGGTGAGATTCAATATCATGCCATAACGTGCAACCTAGCTGATCAAAGGACAGTGCAACATAATTTATGATATCTAAGGAAAACATCTAACAATTACTTATATCGAACTATTCTTACGACGGTTTTTATAAATGTTGAATGCTAATATCATGACTAAGGTCGGTAAATCTGCGCGGTAAAACCATGTCCTTAACCTCGGTATATTGCATTGTCTTTAGGAACAATGCTAACTATTGTCAATAATTCGGTCAGTAGGTAGTATATTAATACAAATAAGGGAAAGTAGTTGATAGCAATTTAAATCAATCAACATTAGACAGTTCGTATTTTATTTTGTTGTTATAAAAGGCTCATAGCCTAAGCTTAAAACGTAATAACCAAATGTAAGACAAATGAAAAATGATAATTATAAAAAAGAATATAGAATATTACACCATTTCATTTATTTAAAATTCGGTGAATTTTTCGATTTTTTGAGTAATATTACAAATATCACACAAACGGATGGAGTTGAGCGACGTAGAGCTTTGTTTGGAGAGTGTAATAACCACGTTTAAAGTTCACTAGAAATAAATAAAAATGAAAGCAACTGAACACAAAATAATTTGAATATTAAAAATATATATTATATATATAAATTTATTGTATAATAGTTGATTTCATACAAAATAGTGCGTACGCCCGCAGACTTATTTGTGTATTTTTTTTTCAAATTGTAGGTACTTTTGATTGACCTACTACTTGAAATTAATTCAGAATAAAAGTAACTATTAGGTATAAAACGCCAAAAATTACCTTGAAAGACAAATAGCCGGACAACAAAGAAATTATCTTCTTTTGCAATAATAACTAAAATATTCTTAAAACATGGTTTTGTTGCGTTGGTTATACAAATTTGCTGAACATTATTACCAAAAACTTTAATTTTTAATTTAACAATTTTTATTTTTTACGTTACGCAAAACAGCGTTATAACGAGACGCGCATGGAAAGTAGAAACAAACACCAGTCTGGAAGCAATTAGCATGATGGCAACGTATTGTTTCGCGTTGTTTTAGCATTGTTTTGCATGCGTCGCTAACGAGCATCAAGTGGCGCGTGCGCTGTGGGCCGCCGCCTCCTCCGCGCGTCCCTTTGTTTTATACCTCTTTTGTAATGTCACTCCATATTACCTACGTCGACTAATGTTTATTCTACCCTCTCCCAATTTAATTATAGAAGTATTTGTATGATGATTTAATATATTTAGTAAATTAGTTGTCAAATTTGTCACTATAAAGACAAATGTGTAAACAATTTATAAATATTAGTAGTAAATGAAAATTTTATCATTAACATATCCTTAAGTATACTTATTATCCATGGGGATCTCTGACACAAAGATATTTTGCGATATCTTGCGTCGCTTTATCTTGGGAACTTGCCAGTTTGTAAATGAGTTTCTGCCCCTCCACAGTTTCAAGTTTATTATATAGTTGATGATAAACTCTCACTACGGGCTCTGGCTACACCTCTTTAACTGGCATTGTTCGCTACTATGTACTCTAGTCTGTCTTCAGGAGAGTGGGATTGTTGCTTCTTCTTGAATGCCACCTTCTTTTCACGAGTCACTTCCTGCACCTTGTCATTCCACCACCTTGTCTACCTATCGATGACACGTCCTTCCTTAGAAACGCCAAGAACTTGCCTGGCCGCCGCAATGATAGCCTACTGACGTCGATCTCAAGCATCCTCAGCTCAGTCTGCCTCGCCTCCCTCGCCCAGCCTTAGTCTCGGTGATAATTAAAAGATTGTAGCTTCTCACGTCTGCCAGAAAGTCGGTCTGCATCGGTCCACTCAGCCACCACCACTTTATCCGAGACCTACGTTTCTCGGCTATGTGATGTTTAAGTTCATGACAAGACGTCAATGTTGGGCCGTCAGGCTTTCGCCTGGCATCCAGTTATCCTGCAAAGGTCACACCGTATGGTCAATAAGTAGTCAATTTGAGTTGAGTGGTACCCACTCTTATAAGTGATAAGGTGCTGAGGATTCTTTTGAAAGAACGTATTCGCGATGACCGGATCAGACGCAATACAGGTTTTCAGAATATTTTCTTCCTCTGTATTACGAAGACCGTGACCATAATCATTGTGAATACGTTCTTACGGTTCAGCAACCGTACCGACGTGACCGTTCAATCCCCCAACTAAAACCACTTCGGTGAGTACATCTGCGAGTTCTCTGCATCGTCCGGCTAAAGAGTCAATATTCCACGTTGCAAAGCTTGTTGCAGGTTCTGAGCGATGTGAGTGCGTCCTTTAGGGGGGAGGAGACATATATGAAAGGGGAAGAATAGGTAGAAAGGGAAAATAGGAAAAATAGGGGCAGGATTAGATGGAAAGGGGACACCATTTTTATGGACTGGATGTTGGTATAAAAAATGGTGGCCCAAGGATCCAGGGTCGCGTACACGTATGCCCTACAAGAAATCCATCAAACAGATATCAGTCAGGGTATCTTCTGGATGCACCTATGTATTTTATAATAGATGAAAACTTTCTACAAATTATTTAGTGTAACTTCATATATAGGTTGATTGAATAGTAAATAATTAAATACTTATTGATGTATGTAAATGCATATAAAGCGATCATTGACTTAAGTTACAATATTAAAGACCGAAAATAAATTGCGGGCTACACGGACGTGTTAACGCACATTGTTACTTGCAAAAGCACATTGTTATTTGTAATAAATCTGTATTATATAAATAACACAATATTTGAATTAACGAGTGTAAATAATTAATGTATTTTTCAAAATTAATTTATCAGGAAACAGAACTTGTTAAAAGTTTAATAATCAGAAACTTAAGCTGAGTTCTTTAAAAAGTACGAATATATTTAAATTAGACTGAAAAATTTAAATCTACGTCTTACATTATAGTTGAAGCTTTCGGTAATAATTATTGTTGTCCAAAAGACGTCAGAATGTCTGGTTTGTTCAAAGCCGGCGCTCGCAAAGATACATTCGATTCAGATCAAGATAACAATAACTTTCATTGAGTCCTCAGTTTTACAATAAGACGCATTAGCTGGACAACAGTTGCGACGGTCATTGAAAATCACTGAGTATGTAGACCACCAACGTCGGCGGCGACGCAAACGGATAAGTTGAAATTGTACTGAAGTTATTTTGCTTATAATAATTGTGACATATATTTATATTGTCAATATATTTCATTTAAGCCATCGGAATTTATACGAGTGATATATATTTAGTGCATTTTCTGAAATAAAGCAGGAGCCTGAATCAAAATTTGTAAATAGTCCACCCGCATACATTGACATATTATTCAACTTTTTTTTAACATAAAAGTGCAATGACCATTGTTTCATTAATTGAGCTATTACAATCAAAAACAAATATAAATTACTTTTAAAAACAAGTTATTATTAATTATAATGACGTTCAATTACGAATCTAAATAAATACTGGTTTCTATCACACTGTAATTGCTACGATTTGCGTTTCAAAATAAGTGAACACGTATAATATATATAAGATTAATATTCATCACTAGTTTCCTAAATAAAATCTCTACCTAGAGATTTTATTTAGAAAACGATAGTTGCCATTGTCAAGGATCCATTCATCTTCTTTGCTATTCAATATCAATCAATACTCATCTGAAGATCTCTTGTTCACGCATACTTTAACAAACAACAAACAATGTTGCAACTCGTAGATCGCACCTAGCTACTGACAGTCGACGTTGTTTCTAAAGTTTATACAAAAATAAACTCTATAACACAATGTGTAGAGTCTAATATGGCAAGTAGCTACCTTAAGAATAATGGAGGCGGCGTATAATAACACAAGGCAGAATTATTCTTAGCTAATCTATTGTATAATTTCAAGTTTTTATACAATTTTATTGAATTGTTGGATTTTGTATCAGAAATTTTTAAAAAAATGGCATAGAATACAACATTCAATATTTTTTTCAAAAATCAGAATTCTTTGTGTATTGTATAATAAATAAGAAATTAAGCAAATTATGGTGTTTACAGTTTGAAATAACTTATACTAATTTACAAGTGTTACAATTTTTTTGTTTAAAAATTGACAACTATTTTGAGTCAATAAAGCAATTGTATGTGTTGTTGTAAAAATGAAACTTATATCTCACTTTGCCCTAAACAATCTACACTAAATATATATGGGTCATATTAATTTTATAAAGAAAAATATATCTATGATGTGCGAATAACAAAATAAATAAGATATTGACTATGATCGATAATGGCTTACATTCCTCGCAGTTCTCGCTCAATACAATGAGCGTACAAAAAAAAGAGTTTTTGCTTTACTGACGCTCATATTATAAAACTAATATTATTAAAAATAAATCCATACCTATATTATAAATTCGAAAGTAACTCTGTCTGTCTGTCTGTCTGTCTGTCTGTGCCGCAATCAAGGCCAAACTGCTAATTCAATTGTAATAAAATACTCATACAAAGATACTTGAGGGTCTTCGGATGAACATAGGTTACTTTTTTTTCTCATATTTGTAATATTGTCGATATATACTAATATATTAAAATATTTTTCAATTTGACAGGCAATTTATTCCGCCATGTTAATAACAACCGACCGTTGCTAAGCAACGGTTTGCAAAGTTTATTTGTTGTTATAAGCAAACGTCACCCAAAATGAGCTTGCTTAACGCATACATGGCGGGCGCCGACTCAACCTTATGAGATACATAAAAATAATGTTTTACAAAAATATTGTCCTTTAAATAATGTTTAAAAAAGTCCGCGATACACATACCATATTTATCTCTGAAGCTTGAGCAAAGTAACACAGTAACAACAAGTAACCATTTTAATTAATTTACTTTATATTTATCGGGTTTTTGTTGTATGTATTTTCTATAATTTGATATTGATCCTTATGAAAATGAATATAATAGTCACTTTTCGCATTTCATCTAGATTGAAATTATAGTTCACTGTATAACATTCTAATAAATAATTAAGGAGATGTCACTGATTCGAAATAACCTAGCATACGACCGGCATAGTATGACCGACGCGAACGGGCAGATGACTTTGACGGTTTTGTAAATTTTCATACATTTTCGAACTACTGTTAATTTTTATGCAATTATTTGCTGTTTATAATTAATTTATACTTTTCTTTGGTTCTTCGCTTATTCGAGGAGCAGATTAGTTAGATTTTCATAAATTTCTTAGTGTGGTAAATTTCTTGGTGTAAGTTGCGGCCCTGCGCGGCATCGGTATAATATTATTTAAGTATTAAGGAGAGAATTGTTGGTTATTTTATCTTAGTTGGATGGTTATCTATACCGTTGTTATACACTTAATAAATTGTGGTTTTAGTTTTTTGGGATTTTATTTGATATTGCTCGCAAAACTTATCATATTTAATGTAGAAAGGACTTTAGTTATTTCATATAGTATCTATGTACTCGCGCAAGGAAAACGAGTAAAAAGAGTTTTCCCGGGTAAATCAGTAAAATCGATCACTGAAAGTCCAATAAAAATTAGTTCAGTTATTCTGGATATTAGCTCGGGGAAATAGAAAGACAGACAGAGACAAAATTATTAATAATGCTGTAGTACCTGGTTTAGTTTAGTTTTTTTATTAATATTTTACTATGGTTACGTTTACTTATATTTTTTTCATTTAAATTACTTAAATATTTTCAAAAACGGTTTAAGCGGGCGAAGCCGCGTCCGGGTCCGCTAGTAATACATAAATTTGTAAAAGTTTCAAAGCTTATATATTTTTTTTAATTTAGATTTTTTTTACATAAAAAAAATATTTGTAAAATAAAACAAATACTATAATCATTTTCATCATACCAACACTCGTTTAGAGAACAATGATATTTGTAATAATAAGCGGCTGCCAGCTTACGTCCCATTATAGAGGCCAAAATAATATGAAACGTGATAAACTTGAACACGTTGCTCCAAAGCAATCAAACTTCAGCCGGTCACGTCCGATGCGAGCAGCGAAGCTTCTGTTATTTACCAGATAAACCTAAATTACCCATAATGGTAAATGTCAAATTCGACGCAATATAATAATACAAGTAGATAGGTACCTACTACTGTAGTAAATATAACTAATATAATAATACATAATAATTAAGATAAAACAAATCAAAATTAAATCAGCTTCACGCTGTACTCCGCACACAGCAGGGTAGGCAGAGGGAACCTAGTGTTAAGACACTCCGTTCCCCACTTTCTGCCGAATTCTGGAAGCATTGCGTGTTGAGTGTCAGAAATCAACGCCGCGTTTAGCCTCAACACCAGAGCGAAGAAATGGAAATATAAATTTAAGTAAATATTTCATCTCCTCGAGTGGGGATCGAACCCACAACCAGTTGATTTTACAGTCACACTTCGTGCTGCTGCGCCACGACTGGCCTCAAATTAAGTTAATTAAGTTGTGCCCGGATATAAGCGTTCACAGAATGTTAAAAAGACCGTCATATGTTTAAATTTTAATAAACAATGTAACAGTCATTAAAGATCGCTTAGCCCGTCGCTCGATGTCTTCGCCCGACGCCCACTCCGCAGCCCGCGCCGGTTCATTTTACTTCCTACCACTATATCATCGCATCGGTCACGCGCGCCTCGCTTCAATTCTAGCCCTCTATAAAATAGCGCAACGACAGGAAGGGTTGGATTTTAATTACGATATTTTTCTATTATTTCCTCTGCTGTCTTAGTTTCGGGGCAAGGGTCGTGAGATGTAATAAATTCTGCTTTTTTATGAGGTCACGGTTTACCCTCTTGATAACATTTATCGCACATCTGGTAAAATGAGAAAAAATAAGTATATTAATTTATATTCCATGATCCTTTTTCATAAAGAGAATGAAATGCCTTAGTTTTTATACTGTACCACCAAGTAGATTCTGTTTAAAAAGAACATCTGTTATTGGAAATTAAAAACTGCTTAATTTTACAATATTTTGTTTTCTTTATTTAATTGAATTATAATTTCAAAATTTGACATACATATTTAAATAACTTTTTATAAGCGTTATATATCGTCAAAGCGGTCTTATACAAATATTACTTTTGTTACTTCCAAGTTTCAATATCAAAAATCTAACGTCAACAGTCAGTTAAATCAATATAGCTCCATCGACCTGTAAATTATTATAAAAGGTACTGTCATATAAATGATATATTGAATAGATATTTCACTGGTACGAAGAACACGAGTACATGTCATGTGAGAACTTGTCACAGCGATCTGTTCCGCCATGCACGAAATGAAGAGCCCCGCTTTACATTTTCAACCGATTGCACTTGAAAAGCGTGAGTCTGGATAATTTTATTGATCACCTTACATGCATGTCGATCATATAAAAAGTGAAATAAAGATATAGGTGGCTTCTATCCTAAAATATTTTATGGCCAAAAATTGTTTTGCTTTTTTTTAAACCTCACACATGCGAGGATTTGACGAGGGATCTTGTCAAGAAACGCTGTTTGACACTTACCGTCCGTATTACAGACTTTACGTACTGACTTCTGAGTTGTGTCAACAATCTTACGATAAAAAATGTTAGAACGTAGCAAAATTGAATTTGCACTTCTTTAAAACCGCCTAAGGCTTAGACTCTAGACATACGTTGTACTCAAGCTACGTCGCAATTTTTATATCTTTATTTAAATTTAGCTTATTGTTAGCATTTCTGTGAGATTCAAATTTTCGCTATATTAAGATATATAGAGTATATAATTAACCGTCATTTTAAATATTAAAATTTACATTATTACATTAAAAAGTACACCTTTCCATATATTTTTATTAAATAATAAAATATATGTTTTTAAAATAAACATAATACAAATTTATATTGATCCCCGTTTTGAATCACCGTCATACGATATGCAAACAGAAGTCGTATAGGCCGAAAGGATTGTGCCGTCGTCAGCGCGTATGAATAATTATATTCATTTTGTAACTAGAATGAATTTGTGTACTTAAGTGATTAAAGTTATTTGAATATGGATTTATTGCGAGAGGTATACGAGTGGGAGCGCAATACGCAAATACAGATGTTCACACTTAGGGAAGAGGAATTATGCATATCGATCGCACTAATCCTTAATGTATGACTAATGGAATGAAACTTTGATTAAAGAATATATTATGAATAATAATATTTTAAATAAGTTATATCTTTCAACACATAACCAATTGTTCTTTCTTTTTTATCAGCTTTACGCTGTATCTCGCATGTCGCAGGGTAAGCAGAGGGAGCGTAGTGCTAAAACACTCCGCTTTCTAGAGGCATTGCGTGTTTAGTGGTGGAACTCAACGGCGCGCTTTGCCTGGACACGAGCGCAAAGTAATGAAAATATTAAATAGCCTCAAATGGGAATCGAACCCACAACCTGTCGCGTTTACAATCACACGCTTGTGCCCCTATGTATTCTTCAAATACATACATAATTCGTATGAAAGAAAAACTTTGCGTTCGTAAGTACATACTAACGCATAGTTTTTCTATACACAATTATTTTATAAACGCGTGATACCATCCAACATCACACGAAACGGAATGATCAGTACATGATCAATCACAACGCCACGTGCGTTCGTGCATATAACGTTTTTTTTTATGGCAAAATGCATTTTTTAACAAAAATAAGATACTTTTTAACAATAGCATTAAACATCACGATAAAACTGAACACATAAGATCAGCAAATATTTGTGCGGGGGCGTAGCGGAGCATGAAACTAACTAACAAAACGTATTAAGCGAGGATTAAGATAGACGCAATGTTATTTGATTACTTAGACACATTATACGAATATAGGAGTTTTAAATAGACCCATTATTATTTTCACAAAGAATACCTTCTTTTGAGTTAAGAGGATTTAATGTACCTTCTGTATATTTTACACAAAAAAAATAACTATAGTCGAGATGTTTCTTTATTCATTTTATTTAGAGTGTTATTGCTGTTTTTAATGTTAAAGCACTGATACTATATTTTTATTTATTTATTATACGTTTTAATTGTTTTATAGTGTATAATTAAATAATAATATTAAACTTAGATTATATAATTTTAATCAAATTATGATGTAGGAATTGTGCCGCATGTTGAGTGCAACTGCCTTCTTATAGAGTTCTGAATGTGCTGTTTCTGTAATTTAAAAAGATACAGAAATAGCATATTCATTTGTTTGGATAATTATAATTAGTAAATATTGGTGATGGGAAAAATAATACATAATTGGAGATGGATTGTACCTACGTAAGTATATAAATACTTATTACTTTCTATACTGCATAAAACAATAAAACTTACAACATATAATTTAACAAAATTAACTAAACATTATCTTTGCGTGAATTTTATAATATGTGCTATTTTTACTGCCATTAAGAAATGTTTTGACTGTAAAATTAAAAATTTTAAGAAATTCTCTCTTATTACAGACTAAAAAAAAAAATTGTCGTTGACAATTACTAGTTTCTATTCAAAATAGTCGCTAATAGAAAGACATATTTATTTATATAGGTATAGAAGTAAAAAACTTAATAGAATCCTAAATAAACACTACCATAACACAAAATGCATATGCATATTGCATAAGCATGTGCACATACTTATATATCAACTTAGATCCTAATATATCTTTACATTTAATATATTATATCTCTACATTTGTTGTCTGTGAGAGGCTGAGAGCTGAGAGGGCTCGTTGGGACATGCGCATTTACCAAGTAAGCCTTAATCAATACTGGTAGCAAGTCTACTAACAATGATATGCGGATGTCTCCGGAAAAATAAGAAGACATTATATATTATTTATTATATTCTTTATTGCACAGATAAAAAAAATAGTAAAATACAGTTGAAAAGATATGTTTACAACTTATTAGAGTTTCAACTATAAGCATTTTATAGAGTATTCAAAATTATTTTAAGGTTATATAATATATATTATATTAATTATTTATTGCCATATGCATGCGTCGTATGGCAACATATGCATATGTTGCCATACGACGAAGTTTTGAGTTTGGGTATTATTATTGTCAAAAACTTTTTGTAAAAAAATTGGAGTTCTCAAGCTTTTTCTAAAATTCAGGCTTAGCCTAGCCAGAGCCCTTTCATCTGATACCTCACTTGAACTAGATTAACTAATAACCAAATTTTGACAATTTGGCATTTTAAGTTTTTAAGATTTAACCACAAATGTATAGTTTTCAATTTTTTTTACTAAACTAGTACTACCTGTAGATGCTAGGTGCCAAATTTCATAATTCTAGGTTAACCGGAAGTATCCTATTAATTTTGATTTACTTTATAGTACCGAAATACGCGTTTTTTGCTATATAAACGGATATATCTTTTTTTTAAATAAATTAAGCCTTAGATCTAGGTATATGGTTTGAATTTCAACTTGATAACTACAAGCGTTCCTGAGATAAATGATAAATGCTCTTGACAGACAGACAGACAGACAACAAAGTGATCTTATAAGGTTTTCTTTTTTCCTTAAAAGGCAATAAGAAACTTAAATAAATTTAATATCTACAATTTTAATCATTATTCAATTTCGTAGCATTATTCAAGAGAAGCGTGATTGGAAACCAATTTGTTTGAGAGAATGATATGAAGATTGAACACAATATATTAACTTGTAAGCCAAGGTTTTAAGCTAAAACATATACTTAGACACTGTTCCTATTCTTGATTAGCGGTTGGGGAAACTCATCACTTTTTCATCTACTTCTCCTAGGATTTTTTAAAAATACTTGTACATAATATATTGTTACACATAATATAACATATATTCTCTCTTAAAATCTCTTTTAAAATTAAGAAAAAATTTCAACACTGATTTCTAATTAATATAGATTTTACAGTTTTCTAATAGATAATTTTCGAAGAATAAAATAAAAAAAAAGAGAAAAAATCATTACAATCTTATAATTGTAGTTCATTTCATACAAAATAAGTACATAATATGTCCGCAAATTTAAATTTGTACCAGGGAAAGTGCTATTTATAAAAGAGATCTGAGGATAGTCGTGAGACGGGGGCACAACCGTGTGATTGTGAACGCGACAGATTGTGGGTTGGATTCACACACCCGGATATGAAATATTTCATATTTTCATTGGTTCGATCTAAAGGCAAAGCGTGGCCTTGAGCTCCGCCACTCAATACGCAATGAATCCTGAATTTGAAGTAAAGTGGAGAACAGTGTGTTTTAACACTATAGTGTGAAGCTGATAAATTGTATATTTCGTTAACATATCGTCGTAAATATCGTGAAATTGGTACGGAACTCTAGGCATGCGAGTCCGACTCGCATTTGACTGATTTTTAACCTTTTTCAATAACACGCTTTTATTTAGAAATGGGATTAAGTTGTATAAACGGGTTGGTAGTTATATGGGGGAAAATGACTAAATCGGTAAAATATGGAGCGATAAGGTACCGACATAAATCATTAGATGCGCGTGAAATCAAACTACCGTTAACCAGTCGTAGACACGGGCAAAGGGTTGCTCTATGACTCTGCGTGACCAATACAGCTCTTCGCATTCTTCTATTGCCATCTCTTTTCATTGTACTATTTTATTGCAATACAGAGAGAGAGGCGTGATAATTCAATCTCGTGGTCTTACATAACAAATCAAGAATTGTGCAAATCGAAAATGCAAACAAATTTAGTTATGAAATTGGTTTTATGGACGGGATAAAGTAAGATATTAAATGTTGTGTGAATGATAGAGCTTAGTCACACAGAGTCCCCCGGTTCTGATATAGGTTATTTATACTTGTCAATACTCTAGTAAAAAGTGTTAAGTTTTAAAGTTTCAAATGTATTTTTTTGTGTGAACTAAACTAAATAAATCTAAGTTATAAGTAGACAGTATGTCCTATCTGTCTATAAAGCGTAATATACAATCGCATCCTATATTGGATTATTGTAATTAAAATGTATTTTTTTGGATATTTGAAATAAATGTCATTAGAAATAGAAAATAGATTAATCTCTTAGTGTCTGGCGGAATAATAGCACCTAACAAAAGGCACAGAAATTTGCGAGGCCCACGTCAAACATTAATCCAACGATTGACTTTTGTTAAGAGTTCGAGTTTTAATTAAGGCAAATGGTTCAGGGCGATTAGGGAAGGTACGTGGACGTTTCAATGCTTTGTGATTGACACAAATTACATCTAATCGAAACTCTCCATGGAACACGAACAGAACCGAACCAATGGTCCCTACGGTTTTATTACTTTCATTCAGGCAACACAGATGTCTATTTGTAAATAATTCTGCTTAAAATTTGTATTTTCTGTTATTTTGATATTTTATATATTTTGTTCTATTGCATATTGACACTTATAATTATAACCGGTATATATTTACCTTGTAAAATGAACTCTAGGAAATATTTTTTCCATTCATTTTAAAATAGGGTTTAATTGTGTTTTAATCCGAGCGATAAACGTCAATCAATTTTACGTGAGATTGATACAAGTATCAAGAGAGCTCGCCGGCCGTCGCGCCCCCAACGCGATGTAAAAAGGATTTCGAGCAAGGGTGAAATTAAAATGTCAAAATAGTAGCGACGTAGTGCATATTTGTCTCCGGCTTTGTCAGACGCCATTGTGCTTTTTATGTTTTGTACAGCTGAAAAGCGATACCATTTAAGCTCTTTATTCATTCACAAAAAGGATACGGTCTAAAATATCCAACTCAATGTTAGGAATTGTAGGTAGGCTTTGTTCAATTTTCAACTGTTAAATGTTGTTTCTTTACAATCCATTCTTTCGATTACAAAGTTTTATACGTACTGTATTTAAAGTTATAAATCTCATTGCTAGACTGAGAAAGTATTTCTCAGCATCGAAATATAAAAATATTTTTCCTTTTAAAATTAATAATATCCATATTGATAAGTTCATTATCATTCCGCCAAATATAATAGCACATTTTTTGAATATTGCACATTGTTCCCGTTTCATTTATTTGTTAGCTCTAAAGAGATGTGAGTGGACGCAGCGAGGGATCGGAGGGCAAATAAATAATTACACGCATTCTGCAGATACTTAGCCCGGGGCAAAGCGAAACGAGGGTGCCGAATAAAACTTAAAATATTAGTCATTAGTTTTTGGACAATTGGGATATAATTATTATTTCACATTTGTAAAAATATATACATACCTACAGAAATGCTTAATTGATGTACCTATATATCATAGTTCGCGTCAATTTTGTCAGGATTTTTTTAGGATAAATATAAACAAGAACAATGTGATATTGTATAGTGCGTGGATAAGCATTTAGTCGTTTTCTTAAGCATTACATTTTTGAGAAACTGATATTTGTCGATTGCTCCATAATATATCAATATTGGACATTTCGTGAGGACATTTCGTGAGGGGACATAGTTTAACTATAGCCAGCACTCAGGGATGAAAAACAAAAGTTAACTTAAGACAAAAGTCCATTATTAAGAAAATAATTATATAGGAGTGAACTTATTACAAATTCAAGAGTTACAGGAAATACCACGAGTTGTAAGTGTGATAATGTATTTTAGTGTATCAATTAGAATTCTGTATAGCGACAGCACAGCGTGAGGTGACGGCGCGGCGCTGCGCTGCCGTCTGGGGTCTGCCGTTACGCTGTCAGCTAGCCCTAGCCTTTGATGTGCGTCAAATGCTCTTGTTATTTTTTGAGTTAATCAATATAAATGATGCATAGTTATTATTATTTTACAAATATCTAAAAATATTCTTAAATACTCTTTAAGCTGTATTAATGGCACAAATTGTTCTTATTTATTATATTACGAATAATAAAAGCCAAACTAATGGAATAAGGTGTTTTTTTTGTCCTTGCCATAAAAAGTAAAAGCAATTATGTACGTATTCTCGGTTGTCGTTATTAGCGCCCAGCGACCTGCTGTGCAGCGCTTCTCTATAATTAAGCCGTGAGCGACATTTCCAAAGCTATTGAAAACGATAACGCGGAAGCTGCTGAGTTAAACTTAAAAAACTAAGTTAGTATTGTTACAGTAATGCATTTGCTAGTAAATATTGAATTTATACAAAAGAACGGCCCTACAACCCTTAAATACAGTCCACAGGGTGCCATTACATCGGCTCAAAGAGTTGGGTGTGACCCATGGAGCTGCGAGAGTCGACTTTGTAAATCTAATTAAAATATCAATATGTTTGCTACGTCCGCGTTAACAATTTGATTTCATGCTTTGCGCCCTTTGAATGGCGCAACTGCGACTTGCTACTGGGTTTCTTAAATATATTCATTTGTTTCATATTATTTTAGATTTACTATTTCTGTTTATATTATTAAAACGTATTTTACAATTTATCTCTTTTACAATGTAAACTTTAGTAAACTAAAGTGACAGACTTAAAGTGGCCTGCTATCTTTGATCAACGGTGTTCAACCATTGTGTTAATACCTTACAAAAACTAAATTACAATAAATATTCCAAAACACTTTAAATAGATAAAAATTAACACATATCTACAAGCGTTTTTTTATGTTCAGAGCACTGGTTCACTCGCCTCTCGTCACATTGCGTGTTGTGTGGCTGAACTTAAAAGAACTTTACATCGTCTTACTAAAGCGAAGAAATAAGAATAATTCAAATAATATAATACTTCCGGGTTGGGATCGAATTCACAACTGTAGACCTTGTCACACTGCGCCGCGACGGACCTCTATGTATATATCTATATAATTTTAAGACTAATATAGGTATATATTTTATTTCGTAATTCAATAATAACATTAATTTTAAACGAAAATGCTAACAGCAGTAACTATTTAAATTATATTCCATACTTACGTGTTAAAGACTACTATGGATCGAATAAACGTTTTGTGCAATATTCCTACCCAAGCGTATAGTGTATAATATTACAAAGGAGCCAGGTAGCAACACAAACAGTTATAAAAACGTGACGTATCAATCGCATTTTTTTTTATCACAAATTCGCACAAATCAAACACTGAAGTGTTAAAATTTTTGTTGACAATAAAATTTTTAAAGTCACTCGACAGGGAGCGTAGAGCGTAAGCTTTGTGACAAGGGATCATTAGTCAGCGGAGGCTGTCAGCCCAATTGTGTCTGTTTCGATAACTTGCCTTTTGCTTACAAGAAATAAGCGAGTAAACAATTTAAGACGTGATTTATGGGTTCCGTTCGATCGTTTCTCATATATTTGTGTTGCACTTGCGTTTGTTTGATTGTTTACATTGATAAATAGCGCGTTTGGATAGTCATTTGTATCATTTTCTATATATTAAAAGTTTTAATTATGTTATATTTTTTCTTATAGTCTTAAAATAATAAAAAATCTATTTTTGTTTAGTCTAATGTGCTTAGCTGCTAGTCGCCTAGATCACGTCGTCCCTATCGTTAGAACTACAAATATTTTAATCAGATTTGGATAATATTTGTAATTTTATAAGAAGCTCTAACAACTCTGTTGTACCTACTTATTTAACTTTAGGAAAATCACTTACAGATCAATAGAATTATTAAAACGATTATAAAAGATAGTTTTTATTTTTTTCTTCATAGCAAAGAGTCAAAGAGTATTTGAAATATCAAATTAATAAACTACTCCAAAGAGATCCCTGCATTCTGCCGGAATATAAGACATTGCGTTTTGAATGGCGAACTCGACGTCGTACTTTGTTTTACTCAAACAGAAAGAAATGAAAATAAATAAAATATATAAATTGTACATACATTCATAGAAAGATTTTAGTCAGGGGCTGTCTCACTGCGCCAATATGGTAATTTTTTGCTATACATTTTGTAGATTTTATAATCTATTCTACTTTTTTATTAATACATAATATAATAAAATTAGATACACATTATTACATTTAATGAAAAGGCAAAATAATATTCCTGTAAACATGACGGGAAGATAAGATAAAATAAAATCAAAAAATTAAATCAGCTTCACGCTGTATTCCGCACACAGCAGGGTAGGCAGAGGGAACCTAGTGTTAAGACACTCCGTTCCCCACTTTCTGCCGAATTCTGGAGGCATTGCGTGTTGAGTGGTAGAACTCAACGCCGCGCTTAATATATATTTATTATTTATTTCATCTCCTCGAGTGGGGATCGAACCCACAACCAGTCGGTTTTACAGTCACACCTCGTGCCGCTGCGCCAAGACTGGCCTCTAAATAAGTTAACATATTTAACTAACAAGTATGATTGATAATTTGATTGTTTCACATTTATTTAATATTTTTTTCTTATTTGACACTTTTAGTATTTACAATGTAAAAATACCAAAACGTTACATTATTAGTTATAACCCTTTTATATGGTATCATTAATTATTATCATGCGCGCCTACTAAAAGACAAATGTTACAATGCACGGCTTGCGCAATATTTTATCGCCTGTTCTCTAAAAAAAAAATTAAAGCCCTTTTTTCTTTTATATTACAATTGTCACCCTTTCACTTCCATTTCAATTAAATAATGTCTGGTCATTTGGGGCGGGCGGGGTCGGGTAGCGTTCTAGCGGAGAGAGACGCTATACAAGCTCGCGTAGTTCGCGCCTCCCTTAGCCCTCAGCGAAAAGTGCGCGTCATCCTGCCAGCACATTAATCACTTCCATTATTAAACTTGTTATTGTGTTGATTTGAAGATAACGCGTTATAAACGGTGCCGTCCGCTCCCGACAATATAAGCTTTTTGTAATGACGTGTAAGCGATCCGGCTTGAGAGCATCCTTTGCGAGAATCGTGATTTATGATAAATAACGTTACTTTGTAAGATTTCATTTTATTTAACTATATAAATGACATAATAGATGATTTTGTATCAAATATAAATAATTATAATGTATTTATCACAGTTTTCTACTTCGGTGGATCACAATAATGACTATATAAAATTAAAAAAATAAATAAATCAGCTTCTAGCTGTAGGCAGAGGGAACCTAGTGTTAAGACAAACCGTTCCCCATTTTCCGCCGAGTTCTGAAGGCATTGCGTGTTGAGTGGCGGAACTCAACGCCGCGCTTTGCCTCGACACCAGAGCGAAGAAATGAAAATATAAATGCAAGTAAATATTTAATATATAAAATATGTGACATATATCTATAATTAATTAAAATATTTGATAGATACTAACCGCAAGCATAGCACTTACCCAAATATGTATATACATATGTATCCATGTACTCGTATGTTGATATACCTACAACGTTGTAAAGACCTAACGTGATGATTCTTACGTTGATAGAGTTTGTTGACCTACCTTTTTACAACCAATTATATCTTTCCAAGGAATTCTGTAAAATTTATATACATAGGTCCAACCAGCTTTGGTTTGGAAAATATGATTTGTTTACGTATCTATCAAGTTTTAATTATTTAAATCTTAGGATAATTCTTCAATAAGTACGTACCTACTCTTGACAAAATTAAAAACTTAATTACTTTAATTACTATTCGTTCTTCATAGGAAATGAAATGCTAAAAACATTTATGAATATTTTTTTTAAATTTTTACATAAATATGTCCTCCATAATAAATAAGGTAAAGGCGTGACGTAGATCGATGACGCTAAGGTAACATTAAAGAAACGACGGCGCACTCGCAGTGACTCGTAGGAATTTCCCGTATTGACGTAATTAGATTCGAGGCTTGTTGCTTTGAAGGCTTGTCTATATTCGCGTTCGTCTATTTCGGAGAATTGAATTAAGGAAAGTTTCTTTACCCGGAGATTACAATACATAAAAAATATTCTTAGTTGCAAATTTTATTATACATTGAGAGAAGTAGTATAGAAGTAGTAGTAGTATATATATATATATCTATCTATCTACATGAAAGTTACCGTAGTGACTTCATTTTTATTTTGTTATCCTAAGGAACTAACATGTGTGGTTCGATTCCCACTCGAGTGAGTAAAATATTTAATGTATATTCATTTCTTCGCTCTGGTAACTAGGTAAAGCGCGGTGTTGGGTTACGCCAAAAAAAATTGGTAGAGTTGTAAACGAAAGTGTCTAAATGTGGAATGGAGTGTCTTAACACTAGGTTCCCAGGTTCCCACTGCCAACTGTACTATGCGCGGCATACAGCATGAATAGCTTATAATAATAACAAAATTTTATTCTCATTATTAGGGTTCCGTTACACCAAAAGAAAAAAATGGAACCTTATAGGGATCACTTTGTTGTCCGTCTGTTCATCTCAAACTCGTCGCACTCATCATCTCGCCATCTATTAAAATCATTTTCTCAAGATCGCTTAGAGGTATGTAAATAAAATTAATACGAAACATTCAGGGCTACGGTACTTAAAATCAAGCTTCTAAGTCAAAACAATTAAAAAATAGAAGCATTTATGCATCATTTTAGCTAGATGTTGTATAAAGTTCCCGCGAAATCAACACGCGTAGGGCGCTTTCCGTGGGCCTACGGTTATGAAATTTGGCACAAAGTCACAATTTATAATACAAATAAAGGAAAAAATAAACTAAACATTTATATGTATTTTATATAAAAAAACTACAAATTATATTAATTTCATATAAAATATAAAATAAATGCATACGCCCGCTAACATAAGTTTGTCTCAACTTTATTCGCCGTGTCATCAAAACCTAGGTATAGGGTATTTCCGTAGACAACAACTAACAGTTATAAAATGTATTAAAAAGTGAGAACTAGCAGTACAAAAAAAAACCCAAAAAATTTAAATTTATACTTATACTAAAGATAAACACAATTTCGTACAGCAAACCCATGTTTGTCAACTTTTATAAGTTCTTAGTCTCCGTTGACCTACAATCTCGAAATTAGTACGGAATCCTCAGTGAGCGAGTCTGACTCGCACTTGATCAGTTTTTTAATAAACATACATTATTATCTATAATTTTGCGCGTTTTCTTACGGTTTAGGCCATGCTTTGTTTTTTAAAATAAAGACTTTCCTTCAATTAAATAGATGTTAGATTTGTTCGTCAATTACAAGCGAAGTGAATAGCACACTGATGAATCAGTCTATTACTTTTTCCTTAGGTATATTGGTAATGTAGAAATGTTTGAATCTAAGCATATTGTTGAAATCTTGTTTAATTTTATTAAATTTAATTTATAAAACAACACTTTATTTGGTTACGTGAGTCAGAAGTCATTGTTTTGTCATAAACAAGTCTGTTTCGTAATTAAATTTAATCACTCATTTTCCTGTCCCACTTGTTAACTCTCTACGAGCGTGATATTAAATATTTATACTTTAGCTACGTATGTATGCGTGTTACAATATATATATATATATATATATATATATATATATATATATATATATATATATATATATATATATATATTGTATATAGATACATTTTATGTCATACTTGCTAATATTCACACACATGTAGGTCGATAATATAATCCCGTTTAAAACTTCTAAGAAACAATTTTTTATATTTAATTTTATTAGTCATATAACCATTAAAGCTGGCCAGTTTTTGTTCTTACTAACGTAAATGGTTGTAGCGTTTACTAATTTACGTCAATAGACAACAATATAGATATGGATATTTCTTTTAAAATTTTCCGTATACCGGCTGTTACGCTTTACAATGTTTAATTGAGTAACCTGTAGTGATTTTGTTTTGGGTTAGACTCATAAACTTTTTCTAAAATTTACGTCTTCTTGTACCCTTACTACAATACAACAATGACCGTAAAGTTATATGCCCATAAAACAATACTATCAATAGAGCCGATCCGGTGAAACTCGTCCCCGGACAAGTCTGGAATTTTGACGCTTTACAGTTTTAAAATTAACAAAAGCTAATTTTGTTGCATTTTTACTACTTTGAAATAGGATCAACAACCATTAGGGCATTTTTTGCCACGCCTTTTATTAGGGTGTCGTCCGAAGGCCGCGCGGTAAAAGACAAAGCTTAGACCGGAATCTTTCGCATAAACAACTTTTGACGGCTTCTTTGCTCATTTACGACCCCGCCTGGCATTTAAGTATTTATTTATATCATCTCATTGGTCTATTAATTGGCTTACGCAGGTAGCTAGTATACACAGTAGAAACCTAAAACGTATGAAAAGTAAGTGTTAAGAAACTAACTAACTTTGACTTTCAAACGCAAGTCAAAGTTAGCGGCTGTCAGTATTTAGTTAGTCAAGTTTGCTCCAAAATATGATTAAAGTAAATTGGTAGCAATGCTCAGACCACTACTATAAATAAGAAGTCCCTGTCCGGTTTAAAAAAAATACATTTTCTAAAATGGTTACTTTTAGCCCACTTTTTCTTTAAAAAAGGAGGAGGTTCTATATTCGTTAACTATATATCGTCCGTTGATTTCTCCCTTGTTTATGGAGTGATTTTTTTATTTTCTTTTGATTGGAAAGAGCGTACCTTCCCATTAATCCCACCAAATCAGGATCTGATGTTGGCATCCCATGAAAATCGAGGACCCTTGATTTTATAGGCGCGTACTATGTGTTTCATACAATAATCATATATTTGTTTCTTATAACCATTATTTGATGTTGTCTGATGTTTAATAATCTGATCTGATTACTACTGGCACGAAAAAAAGCTTAGGCAAGAAAAAAAGCCAAAAAAAAACATTAAGAAATAATCAAATAATAACAAAATACAACGAACAAAAGCTAAAAGAAATATAAAGTTTCTTTTTATTATATCCTCCAAAATAACGTATTTTAAATAGAAAATAGGTGTATGAATATTAATAGTTTAATTATTTCATATTACAAAACATATCAAATAGAACTCTCCGTTTGGTAATACATACATATTTATGAACGTTCCCTTTACAATAAACGGATGTAAATCTAAACTTTCTTTCATGCTTATGCTTATCAAATATATATTTTGTATTTTTCGCCTTTTTTAACGTTACTTTCATAATAGAATTTATTTTTAGGATTCCGTACCTCAAACGGGAAAAGCCGGAACCCTTATACGACACTTTGTTGGCCATCTGTCTGCCAAGACCATTTATCTCGAGATCACGTAGCGGTATCAAGGTGAAATTAATATCAAATTTTTAGATCTACAGTCCCTGGGAAATCAAGCTTTTAGGTTAACGCAGTAAAAAGATAAAATGCATAAATTGCATCGTTTTTGCTGCATTTTGTAAGAAATTACTCTCCCTCGGACCTACAGTTATGAAATTTGGCTCGAAGCTAAAACTTACAATACAAATAAAGAAGTAATCATAACTTGCAGTACAAATAATTTTCCTTCCTTCATTTGAACTACTGTCAGAAAATGTAAATTTATATTTATAATTGATATAGATAAAATCTATCACAAACTTATAATTGTAGTTCATTTCATACAAAATGGATGCATACTAAAACTTAAGTTTGTCTTTCATAAGTTGTACTTCCCATTAACAGACAATCCTAAAAATGGTATGGAACCCTCGGAATAAATTGACAGCGAATCTTGAGAGAAAAAGTATTAATATAATTTTTTATCAAAAAGTATTTATACTGAATTGAATTTTGGCGTTCCAAATATTTATCGTTCTTTATAAAGATTAGGGTATAAACTTTGTAATAATCTTTCTTGTCTATTTCAGCCAGGTTCATAAATGTTTGCTATATGACATTAAAGAAGTATTGTTAAGGCGAATTTTCAGTTAATTTTAATATATTCTAAAATATTTTTATATTATCTTTAGCGAACTGTACTGTGGTTGCTTGGCTTTTATACTATCTTTTCCCTACGCGTTTTGTAATATACCTACCAATTTTTTATAGTTCTTTTTTAACCATGCCTGCACACCTTAACTTAACGCTTAAAGATTTTAAAAAAATAAATACATCAGTTTTAAGCTGTATCCTACAAACAGCAGGATAGGCAGAGGGAACTCAGTGTTAAGACTCTCCGTCCTCCACTTTCCGCTGAATTCTAAAGGCATTGCGTAGTGAGTGGCGAAAGCCAACGCCGCGCTATGCCTCGACACCAGAGCAAAGAAAATGGAAATATAAATTGAAATAAATATTCAATTTCCCCAAGTGGGGACCGAACCTACAACCAGTCGCCTTACAATCACAATTTGTGCCCCTGCGCCACGACTGGCCTCGAAGATTTAAAAAAAAAACTATAAATAAATTGTCTATGGATAAGCCCTCCTGTTAATGCAATATAAAGGCTAAAATAAAAAGCGAAACAAATAGCTTGACTGCCCACAATGCGCGCTACATTAAAATACTTACTAATGGGTACATGTTGTAACCCTTTCATTGTACTTATTTTTTATTGTTTTATTTGAGGGTCAACTGTGAAAAGTTTTATAGATCAATTAATTAAATGTCTGCACGGTCATTGTTACTAAGTAAATATGTAAATGAAGCAGCTACTAACAATACATTGATTTATTAAAGTTTTATACAAGAAAAAACTACGAAAGGTGAGAACCAAAGAACATGTATAATATTGTCAATCCCATTGTTTAATGTGCTTCCCCTAAATTGTATAATAATATATTTTAGCACTGTTAAAACAAGTATATTATGAAAAACCTTATTGTAATAATAAACGTCTTAAGCAAATAAAGGAAACGGAAACAAAATTTATGATTGTTAATTAATTTATGTTTTTACAATAAATATGAAATATAGTGAAGTTATAGGTATGTATAATAGTAACCTATATTCGATTTGTGTGATATCAAATCCATAACCACACAATATCAAATGTATCCTATCTAATCTCACACAGGATTCTTCACACAAGAGGATCTTGAACACTTTATAAAATAAGCGTTCAATAAACAAAAATAACCTTAAAAATAAGACTTTAAATATATACAAAATAATAACCAAACAATATCAGGAAGGATGTGGTTAACTGCTTTTATCTTATCGATTTGTAAAAAACAAGGTACTAAGCGTATGCTTGGTATCATAATATACATACATATGTTAAAGTATTTTATTCTTTAGTAAATTTTTAAATTTATTACCCTGAATAATAATATTTTTTGAGTCAGGCAGTCGTGGTGCACGGGCACAAGGGTGTGTATTATTTTTTTTTTTATCTCTTCGCTCTTGTGTCGAGGCAAAGCAAGGTGTTAAGGCTACTACACAATGCCTCCAGAGTTCGATATTGGTGAACGAAGGTTCTTAACACTACGTTCCCAGGTTTCCTCTGTCTAACTAACAGCATTAATGGTACCTAATACCCCTCGTTTGCTGATTAAGTGGCGAATTTCATACACCATGCGTCAACAACCAAGCAGTACGTCAGTTTTAAAAACACTGATATTTAAACATTAATATCTCAATAATAATTTTACTTAGGTAAGTATTTATAAAATTTGGATTCTAGCAAATCAAAATAATTTCAGGTGTTATTGGTATATTTTGTGTAAGTAAGACTTCAAAGGTGGTTTCAAATCAGTCATTGACATACATTTGAACTATGAGTTACATTTAAATAAATTTATAGCGTGAAGCTGATTTATAGTTTTAAAAATAATTGTTAAAATTTAGGCATTGCAAAATATAAAAAAAAGTTTAGTGGTCTGTTCGAGAAATTGAGTGATGGATCTCAACATTGCTCAATCCACAACATCTCGAATTCGAACCGTAGAAAGTATACACTTATACGTACGTACATAGTATCAAGACACTCCGTTCTCTCTGCGTCATATGTGGGACATAGAGTAAAGATGAAAAAGAATAGACAAGATTTTCGTAAATATACATACAAGCAAATTATTACAAAAATATATATTACAATTATAACTATAGTAAGAGATTTTATTATTATTTAATGAGTAAATATATTCGATAACAAAAAACGATCTTTAAATGAAATATATTTATGGGCGTGGGATACTTTAAATTTTAGTATTCACATAAAGTTATTATCTTTCTGTATAATATTTACTGTATTATGTATATATGTGTGTTATCACTATGCGAGTTTAAGTTGGCTCTGGTTTATATCGTAATGAACCGAAAAACTAGCTAATTGAATATATATATGCTTCTGGTACTTGAGGTGCCTTCTTATAATATGTTATATCTAGGTATCTGTAGGTATATTGTACATCTACGTAGGTGTTTTAACATATTTATTTCTCATATATTGGCATGTATGAAGAGGTTGGTGACAGTGGACGAGGCGAAAGAGGTATGTAGAGACCGTAGCGTTTGGCGCTCCGTTCTCCCTGACTACCCCGCTAGGGATACAGCGTGAAGCTAGTTTAGTTTAGTTTTAGTATTATACTAGCGGCTCGCCCACGGCTTCGCCCGCTTAAAATACATGATTATTGATTTAATAAGCAGAATTGATTGACAACTATAATGACTTCTAATATGATTTTTTTACGACATTATCACGCTGTATCCCGCACACAGCAGGGTAGGCAGAGGGAACCTAGTGTTAAGACACTCCGTTCCCCACTTTCTGCCGAATTCTGGAGGCATTGCGTGTTGAGTGGCAGAACTCAACGCCGCGCTTATCCTCGACACCAGAGCGAAGAAATGGAAATATAAATTAATGTAAATATTTCATCTCCTCGAGTGGGGATCGAACCCACAACCAGTCGGTTTTGCAGTCACACCTCGTGCCGCTGCGCCACGACCGGCCGGTTGAATTAATTACGACTTAAACTTAATTGTTATGATTTATGAAGGTAATCTCCACTAACAATTCAACTTTGCTTACTTTATTGTATAAAATATTATATAATAGTGCTTCAAAAATATATATTTTTATCAACAGTCATATAAACCAGACGTTTCGAATGTCATTCTTTAGCCAGGGTCATACCAGCGCGATTGCTATATAATATTCGCAGGCAAAATAATGCCTTGAGTTCATTCAAATGACGATAACTTTTTTTTTAATGAACCGATTTTGATGAACCAAACTTTAATACTCAAGTTGAGTTAAAACAAAGCAATTGGTGAAATTTTCAAGTAAATCGGTTCAGTACTTTCAGAGAAAAATGCGGACAGAAATATGTCGACAGACAGACAGACAGACAGACAGACAAACAGACAGACAGACAAACAGACAGACAGACAGACAAGAAATTCAAAAAAAATCTTTTTGCTTTCTTTTTAAGTGTCCCTCTATCCATTTCAGTCAAAATTACTAAATGTACAGACAAAATATTTTTATTGTCTTATTATATATAGAGATAGAGATTATATTCTTACTCTATGTACATCACAGGCATAGGGCTTGTAAAATTGATACCTAAAAATCAATGAGGTATCTATTACTTTTTGTTGATATGTTTGATATGTTACACAGAAAAAGCAGCTGTGGGCAAACACTTTGCGTAAAGGTAACTATGAAAAAAACTAAAACTAATGTATTTTCCTTATGTGTTGTTATACGGTTGTGTACACTGATACGTCTTAATGAAAGATATTTGGGTTTTTTACTTTCCTCCTGATTTCGATAGAGTGTTGAGAGGAACTAATAACAAACTTTATCGTGCCAACTGTCAAAGTTTAATGAAGGCAAAGCGCGGCGATGAGTTCGTCCACTTAAAATGCAATACGTGAATTCGTCGGAATGTGGAGAACGGAGGGGAAAGGAAAGTCTCAACACTAGGTTCTCTCTACCTACCCTGCTATGTCCGGAATAGCATGAAGCTTTTAATTTATTCATTGCGTCATATGTTTTTGTTTAATAAAGCTTAAGTATATGTTATAAATATCTTTATTAACTAAACTAGACCAAATTTAACTAAAACATGGTGTTTTATTATTTATTTCATACAAGAACACAAAGAAAAAAACACTTATCCTGAAAACGTGATGTTATAAAAATTATATTACTTACATAGGATATCAGAGGACTCTAACTACGGCCGCGTGCGTGCACTCCGTTAGTAAAGTCCCGCACCATGCATTGCATTAAGATCAATTGTCGCAGCTCTATGCCACGTGGCCATTATTTTAATAAATAATCAAAAAGTACCTACGTTGTAGACACAGAATCTAAAATCTTTAGGGTTCCGTACCTCGAAAGGAAAAAACGGAACTCTTATAGGATCACTTTGTTGTCCGTCCGTCTGTTTGTCAAGAATCGTTTTCTCAGGAACACCTCCGCGAGCTGAATTTTATATCAAATATTCAGGTCTACTATCCCTTGAAGCGGTGAAAAAATCCAACGTAATCAAAAGAAACAGCTGTTTATTTCGCAAATTTCCGTAAATTTGCGAAACTCACAAAGGAAACAAAACCTACAGGGTACTTCTCGAGAACTCAGAATCTTTAATTTTCTTACGTAGCAACGTCTTATAGCACAGATATAGAAAAATTGCAAAAAGTATAAATTTATAGGCATTTCATTGTAAAAATTCGTTACAAACTCATATTTGTAGTTCATTTCTTACAAAATGAGTGCATATGCCCGCATACTTAAATTTGTCACTCGAACCACTCGAACTTGACCGGTTCTTTTTTAATAAAACAAAGTGATATTTTGTAATTTACAACTATTAACTATTTTATAATGAATAACAAAGATATCTACTGCAAGCTTTCTTATAATTTTGTTAATGATAAAATTTCTTCACATCAAAGCTATATAAGTATAAGTGCGTTTATTATAAATATATTTACTACTTTCTGTCTTTTTGTATGTCATTAAAATAAACTTTTAAGGAAGTGTACAATAAAATACATCAATTAGTGTAGTTTCTATTTCTAGAAACTTTTCTGGCAATAAAAATAACACAAAAAAATATATTTCAACAAAAGAAATTTATAATACTACGCCATAAAGTTGTACTGCAAAACTATACGATCAGCATTGAGATACCTATATTTATACATATAATAAAATTGGAACTGCTAGCTTTCTGTATGTACATGAAAGATAGATAGGTATTTGAAAATTTCAATTATTGAGGGCATTTGTCAATGTAATAAAACCTAAAACTTTTTACATTTTTATACGTTTGTCGGTTTGTCTATTTGTTTGTAAATTTGTTGGTTAGTTAATTTTCACTATGGTATTTGACAATTTCTTTTAACATTGTTTGTATAACTTAAATTGGTTCATAAATAAAAAAGCTATATTATTATAAAATATTTAGGTAGTTAGACAAAATTGCTACTAAGTAATTGTTTTATTCAATTGGCTGAGATTTTAGTTTTAATATTGTCTTAAAAATAATAAATAATGGTATTTAGAACAAGAAAATAATTTAAATTAGTAGACAAATAATTATGCAGTTCTAGCAAGCGAAGCCGTGACCCGGTTGCTAGTAATAAAATAAAAAAGGTTTTCAACAAAATTATTTAAATTCTTTAACGTGTGGACCGTGACGGCAATATCAAACATATTTTTTGTAGAAATTTAACAACAATAGCGACACTTAGATAGCTTTATCAAGAAGGGATCACTTTAGTGATAGTTTTAAACATTTGATACATTTAACAACACTTCGTGCCGCCCATTGTTATTGATCGTTACTGATCCCTTAGACTAAGAGTTTCATGCTTATTCTATAAGATTAAGTCATGTATTGTATAATAGATATCCCTTTTTTATTATAAGTGACTTAAAGGCCTTCACATTATTGCACATAATTTGTTTATATTTTACTAACGATGTCGTTGCTTTTAAATTAAAATAGAAGTCAGCCCTGCTTTCCGTAAATGTACCCACACTAAAATGTAACCTTTAAAGTTTAAATGAATTATAGGTACCCTTTAAAAGACAAAGATATAATAATCGAATCTTTAAAATTTTCATTCGATGTTTACCATTGCAATGGTATGTTTATGTTCGAATAGTAGTTTTTAAGACACATTCTAACAAATGACACACATTAATACAGCGGCGGCAATTTATCATGCGTACGGTATAAGTTCACGAGGTCTAAGCTGAGCTATGCATTTGTGTGAGTATTCATATACACTACAGTGTAGATGTGACGGCGGCTGTTAAGCTTGGTGCATATATTGCTTGGCTTTTGCCGGTTTATATTTCTTTTCCATAACCGGTCTACACCTCTTGTCACCAATAGCAGAGTCATATTACTGTGTTAGATTTATTAAAAATATTATCTTTCACTTACACTAATCACTTTATAAAAATGAAAAAAAATATGTCACCACGCAGTAAAAAAAGAACATAAAAATGTAGATTCAACGCTGTTCTTGATGATAAAACGGAACGATTCATTATTAACTTAAACCACACTTGTGATATATGTTTTTGTTTGATTTTTTTTAACGATATCTAAATAAAAGATGATTTTCTGACTCTACTTTTGATAACACTCACAGGAATGCAAAGCTCAGTTTAAGCCTCGTGAACTGTGCCTATCTAGTTAAAATTAGAAAATTATTTTTCTCAATTAAAAAAAAACTTATATCACAATAACGATTAGTGAAATAATTATTTACCTTTACACTGCTTTCAATTATACATTTTATTTAAATAATCTGATTATGCCGATTAAAAGAATTAATTGCAAACATAGGTAGGTACCTACCATATGTTGTAAAGAGAAAACATTTAGATAGGTACTTACCTCCTTAAAATGTTTATTAAAAAGTGTTGGTTATATTTTTAAAACACTGAACACTTATAACTTAAGCTCCTACAATGCTACAAAATTAATTGTGTTAAAACGTAATATTTAATTATCAATTTCCCTATTATCACAGTAAGCAAGTACGAGAGCATTGCTGGGCTTATCCTAAGGTATATTTACACACTTTACTATATAGGTATATGACATCGGGTATATACTCGGGGACATATTTTAGTAGCGTTTGAATTTTTTTTAAGTTATATATGTAGAAAAATAGACTTAGAGAACACACAAAGGTAGTCAGAAAGCTAATTGAACGCTACTGACAAACAACTGGAATTCAAGATCCTATTATTAGAATTATATTTACAATGCAGAAAAATATCAAATTTCGAAGGTATCACAAGCAGGGATCATGCTCCCCCCATGACTTTATTATTTATTATATAAAGGATATTTATCTTGTTACAAAGGAACAAATGCCTCGATATAAGTATATAAAACACTCGAAACGTCCAAAAAGCATAATGCCCATCATTATACATTCATATGCTTTGTTGCTTACAGTATTTATTTTGAAACATGTCGAGGGGAGAAAACCCTCTTTCCGCTTGAAAGCTCCCGAAATTGCATAAAGGAGGCGTCGGGTACAGTGGGGCGGCCGCGTCGAATACTGTTATTGGAGCTACGACGCCCCACCATCCTTTCGCTCCGCCCTGATGAAAATCGTTCCTGGCAAACGCTCTAGCGATCATTCCGTAGTCGGCAGTCATAGCGGTAGGTTGTTGTACAACTTAATACAACAAGTAGTTTGTGTTATCTATCTGAACCGCCGAAAGTAGTCAATTGTTAGTAAAAAAGTGATGTTGTATGGTGTAAAAGTGTAATACGTGTTATGCACGCAATGAGTGATCCAGCTGCTTTGGCAGGAATATTGCCGTTTGACTCTATCGGTCTGTACGAGCAACCTAAGCCAAGATTCATTTTCAAGATGCCACGCGTGGTTCCTGATCAAAAAGCAAGATTTGAGTCAGAAGACTTGTTTAAAAGGCTAAGCAGGGAGAGCGAGGTACTTATATCTACTTGTATCTATTTCTAAGCAACATAAATTACTATAAATGAAACTCTATGTCCGTAGTACAATTGATAATATAATAATATTATGTCTGAATCAACAGGAAAAGTTAATAAAATATTTTCATTTAAACAATCGCAATACCAGGAAGGATATTACTTTAAAATTTGAAACGTGTTTTTTTTTCCTTCTTATTTTTTTTCTCAATACTCTTGAGCTTAATGACATACAAATTTATATAACTTTCAAATTGTCTATGTGGAATAGGTTCGCTACACGGGATATCGAGACCGTCCACCAGAAGAGCGCCAGATGCGTTTCACCAGCGGTTGTCGTGAAGGCCACACTGAGATTGCCTTTACTACCACGGGAACAAATCTCCAACTTGTTTTTGATCATTCTCCGTACAACAATCGGGGGTGCGATTTTCAGAAAGAGACTGGCAAGGTAAGATTTTCAAATGCCGTAAAAATATAAGAAATTTTAGAATATGGATATACTTAGAATTTTATTCTTAACAACAAACATGATGGTTATGAAGTTATTACGTAACCACCTATATATACCTACGTATATGATGGTTTTACGTAATTATTACTAATAACTAATTAGTAAAAAGTTTTATTAAAAAAAAACAATTAAGGATTTTGAAAACCATATTTTGTTACAATATATTTTAAAAGTTAAACCTTGACCGATCTTTTTACTAGAGAAATAAAATTAAAAAAAATAAAATTTTACCATCAATACTAAAAAAACAACCACAAATTTAATTAGAAATATATATACAACTATAAAACCTTAACTTTCATTAAATACTTAATTAAGTTTAATAAGATAGCTTGTGGATACTCAGCTTATTATATTTTTTATTCCGTGCCAATATAAACATCTCATGAGTCATTCTATTGAAGAAATCAAAGGTCCGGTAATGACGACATTACTTCGACCATGTAAATATGTAGCACGTCATCATCCTTTCCGGTTGTCGTTTCATAACAAAAATTAAGACATAAATAACATTCCTACTAATCTAATGAAAATAATATAAAGTCGTAACGCCGAACATAAAGTGTCGGTCACGCACCAGCCGTTTTGATACGCTTTGAATAAAGGCATCTATCTCTCCTATCCAACCGGTTCGCTTAATGACAACAGCATTACACAACTTTAAACATGTTAATGCATTAATTTCACTAAATGCAAAAACTAAAATTAATTTGAGCACAACAGCAACAGTTGTTAGGCCAATTTTTGTGTGAATATACTGGTGTAGCTATAAAAAGTTATAGAGTATATATTATAATATTAGGTTTTAATCTTTATTAGAGTTATACAGCGCTTATGGTATTCTTTTTCTTTCTCTTTCATACGTTTTATATGAAAATATATAATGATTTTGCTATATTATGATACAGAAACGCTATTTTCTATACACTATACATTAGGTTTTATGTCATAATTCATCTATTTGATTTTTTCCTATTGAACAATATATGTAAACCGCTGTTCTTCCACAATTGTAAAAGAACCAGACCTATAGAGTAAAAATACTTAACTAAAAATACATAATAAAAGAACTCATTTTCCCAAACCCTTGAGTTAATACTTTTATCGTAAGAAAATTTTTAGAAATTATATATAAATGAAATAATGATAATCGTATGGTCTCAGTTATTCAGCGGGTACATTACAACCTCCCATCCAAACGAAGTACCTGATTTTTCAAGAAATATGCGGTTAAAAAGTTTTTTTTAAATTATTTTTTTTGTTGTATTAATTATTCTGGACGTTTCATATTGACCGCCGGCTTTATTTTCGTTATTTGTATTTCCTGCCTTTTAATTGTAATTGGGTTATATCGATAAGCTCAGCTTTTTTTAAACTTTCTTTCTGGAGCACTACGTAATTAATACCTTAAAAGTTTAAGTAAATTCAATAATTTCCAGTGGTATTTCGCCCTAAGGTCGGTGTATACTTACAGAACGAAAATATGCAAAGAATAAAGAAAACCGGGTACATAAATATTTTTTTAACTTTTGATTGGGTGTTAGAATTTCGACGAATATAATATAGCCAAATATGAGTTACATTGATGCTATTAAAATTAATTTACCTTTGAATTTATTTTTTTCTTATTATCACATATTTTTTACGAATTAAAAAGACTTTAAAAAACATCGTCAGTTGTAATTTTTGCTTAGTGGTCTAAAAATACATTTAAAAATATAAAAAGCTTTATTTATAGCCCAAGATCTCAGGACCCCAAAGGGCAAAGGTTAAATTTTGAGGATTATTATGCATTAGTAAGTACGCATACTGTCTTAACTATATATTAGTCTAATATATAGCAAAGACAGTATGCGTACTTACAAGAGACCGGTCGTGGCGCAGGGGCATAAAGTGTGAGTGTAAACGTAGCTAGTTGGGAGTTCGCTTGAGGAAATGAAATATTTATTTTAATTTATATTTCCATTTCTTTGCTTTGGTGTCGAGGCAAAGCACGGCGTTGAGTTCCGACACTCAGCACGCAATGTCTCCAGAATTTGGCGGAAAGTGGGGAACGGAGTATCATAACACTAGTTTCCTCTGCCTACCCTGCTGTGTGCGGGATACAGCGTGAAGCTGATGTTGATGCATATTTACTAACTTGAAAGTGGAGCCCTTTCACACGTAGCGCCAACTAAAGGTAGACCTTTGTCTTGGAGGATGATTGAGCCATTGGATTGGTCCGCAAATAATATATGTACAACTGAGGCTTGCTAGTAATTTGCCCTAATTTTAAACAACCTTTAGGACGTCTGGCGGTAGTAAAGGCCCACGTAAATAGTTTGGGTACTTCGTTTAAAATCATATTTAAATACGGGCGTTTCTACTTTAACATAGGTGAGCGTGTACCTTTAGTTGGCGCCACCTTTGAAAGGGCCCTGCTTTCAAATTATTAAGTACGCGTGTCTTAATTACATATTAGATTATTAATCCTCAAAAAATCAGCTAAAATGACGTAGGCCTGGAGGATCTGGGATCCAGTCTATTATTATTGTTAGGTTTATTATTGCACCTGATCTCTCTAGACCGTGAAATGATCGAAGAACTTTTTAAAGTCATTGAATAAAAACAAAAGTCAAAATTTTAGGGTTATTTTTTTGAAACATTTGTGATTTCACACTTCGGAAAAATATTTAAATATTTGATAAACGTTTAAATTCGACTCGACTCAATAAAATTTTGCCCCTTCAAGACCGCCTGCTGACTTGCCCTATATGAATACTTATATTTATTTACACTCGGTTCATTTAACAGCACACTCGAGTGTACACCAGCCCTCAGCTCTTACAGCTACTCTATAGAAATGTAAAAACAGCAATTTGAATTAAAAAATTCTTATAACAAAATAGGAGGTTAATATATAAGCAAAAAAATACATATAGTATAAATTATGATATGTATTCTTTTTGCCAATATCTTCCCTCTCAAAAAGATTTTTTTATTTTATGTTAGTAACTATTCAAAAAAAAATTTGCGATAAATTTATTTCGCCCAAGCAATGAATTTAATTTAGCATCTGAACAACCCTCCTTTGAAGTCATTGAGGGAGTCAGTGAAATTAAATTTGTAAGCTCTCCATAGCTCTCCAGTAGCTAAGGGGAAAGCGGCCTGAAATCAATAATGGAAAAGCTCCTGTAGGATTGGAGGGCGTCGGGACGCCACGCCCGCCCAGCTATCATGGCCGACGATGCGCCAGTCCCCTCCCCCCGCTCTTTCCTTTTAGATTTAACTAATTTGTCTTCATACTTAACAAACAAATTTTATAATATCTACTTTGTTATAAATAAATAATAGAAAACTGATTGAATAAAATAATATAATAGGAAATAACTAAATCGTTATAATATCCATAACATAAAAAACACATAAGATTAGTATTATTAGCATAATTAAAGCTCAGGTGAGGTAAGCACCTAATTAGGTACTTCAGGAATATTTTTAAAGATATCGCGGAAGCCAAAATAAAACACACGCGATCTCAACGCCTGTTTCGCTTACCTGCTGTTGTTGCTTTCACTTTTTTGACCTCGATGATAAAAAATAATTGTTAACATATTATTATTTTAGTTATTCAAAATTCATTTGAAATTTAAAAGAACATATTGTCTGAAACTTACCACCAACTGTGCGGATACAGTTTTTATTTATGTTGAATAGGAAAAGGTCGATCATTAATTTTGCTAAGAGGAATCTTTTTTGTCTAACAGGTCCACATTGTGTCCCGTTTTATTATGAACGGCGTCTGTGTGCGGTGGAGAGGTTGGATAGATTTGGAGCGACTTGACGGCGTCGGCTGCTTAGAGCTCGACGAAGAGCGAGCTGCTATCGAAGATTCTGCTTTAAGAGAACAAATAGAACGATACAACCAGCGACTGAGAGATTTTGAAGACAAACAAAGGGCTTACCGTGAACACGGTGAAGAATTGCGGGCACATTCACAAGTTCATGCACAGCGTTGCCATCAAGCAAGGCAGCCGCCGCACCCTGCTCATCCTGCACATCCTCATGCTACTCATCCTGTTCATATTAAGCCACATTCCCAAGGCGCTCTTATTTCCTAAGAAATGAAAATTCATTGTGTTACAACATTAGTCTATTAGTAGTACCAAATATTCAAGTTTTAAGCAATCTATTTCGTATTTTGTTTCTTACTAGCTAATAAACGTAGCTAAGATATTAATCACTTTCTCGTAATATTGGAATTATAGATGTTGAGCTCTTTAATATAGATATCCCGTACTTTTTTTAAAAGCTTAAAATGAACCTAGAAGTTAAATTGTAAGCCAGCATTATTAGCACTAGTATAAAAAGTTGCACATCATACCATTGTTTATTTTTAAAGCATCTAGTAACGATAATTGATTGCCAGAGAAGCTGTAAGACAAAGATATAACTTTAAAATAGAAAATAGTTTATTTCTTATCAAAGCAATAACTAATATGATGTTTAATACTAAGTAATACGATGTGGTTAAACATCTGAAATTTAAATAAAAAAATGTATTTCTATTTTATCATTTAGGCTATAAATGTTTAAAGTTTAATTGGTTTTAATTACATTTTTTGTTTGTACAGAAGACATTATGTTCATGTTTATTGAATATTTGTGTTATTTAATTTTAAGAATTTAACTTTACGCGATAAATGTGATAGGCATGTAAATAAAACTTTATAAATTTCACATGATTTTTATTTAACTTTTTTCCCCAAAAATATAAAAAAACAAAGGTTGATTAGTTTTTGAATCTGGATAATTTTACATTGAATGAGGGACACATAAAAGAGATAAATAACACCTTTAATAGACTAGTAAATGGATAATGAGTTGAAAAGTTAAAATAAATAATATGCCATATTATACAGATACAGATTAAACAGACAAATATTCAGTTTATTACATTTTCTAGGTATATTTTTGAGCGGGGCTAGGCACTTTTGAATATTGTATTTGTATTGTATCGCTGCGCGTGTTAGCGTGCTAGCTTAATTCTATCCGAACCTCTCCTGTACCATATTTTTTTAAAGGTTTAGTGGGTATTTGTATAATACTTACTTTTACAATAATATTATATAGCTAAAGAGTATGTTTGGCTGAACGGGCTAATTTCAGTTACTATTGGTTCGAATAATTGAAATATTAGTTTTGTTTATGTTCATTTATCAAAGAAGGCCATATTTTTATATTATATGCACCGCGTTGAATGCTCCAATGCTCTAGGAATTAGAAATGTGCGATGTTATTGTAGCTTCCTTGAAGTTAGGCTCTCTCTGAACTTTTACTCATTGTACACTCTGAAAAAAAATATCCAATGTAAAAACAATCATTTAATCAAACCTACAACTACTACATACACCGTATACATACATTTAGATTACACAGACGTAGGCAAGTTGGCAATTTGAATACTTACTGGACTCTTTTTATAGAGTAAACTAACTTAAAATATAAATAGAATCTATTTCTATTTATGAGCATAAGCCTAGCTCAGAAGAATTTTGTGAAGTATTGTAAACAAATGATGAACCTAATAAAATATAGACAGACGGACTACGTGTCCGTAGAGTATAAAAAAAAAATAAAACATAAATATATAAAACGTACTTTTTAACATTCTACTGTTCGCACGCTATCGCAATTAATTACAATTAGCCATCCGTCACAATATGTTCTGGTGCAAGGACGCAGCCCGTGGAGTTGCACGCGCGCACCTGTGACTGCGCCCGCGCAACCCTCGCCCTACGCTCATTATACCCAATTTAGTTCAGGAAATGTTCCCATTTATACTCGTTGAACACACAGTTAATTGCTACATTTAAAGGTTGAATAGTCAGAACTAAATTTAATATGAGTTAGGTATACTTATATAAATTCATCATTAGATAACTATTACGTAGATTACATGTTTTAATAATATTTAAACTATCGTTTAGAATGTATTAAGCAGGAAATAGTAAAGAAATAATGAATAGGTTTCATATAACAGGTATATGATTTACTGATATGATAACATTATTTCACGCTTACCTAGCTGTGTCATCGCGATAGATATCTGTATAATGTTACATTTTACGCGTAAATAAACATTATTTTCAAAAATATTCGATCTTATCTAAGTTTTTATTGTGACATGCGGCACCTTGACCGTCAACATCGGGCAGGTACCTCAAATTGGATATCATCCGTAATCGTTCTCAACAAAAAATGTACAAGAAAAGGCAAAATCGCCGAACAGTCAGATATTAAATAAAAAAAAGATCGACGATGTATATGCAATAAGCCCAAGTTAGGAGGATAATATAAGCTCAACGTACTGATGTTTACCGTGGGAATGGACAACCAATGCTTCCAAGGGAATATGATAATGACTTATTTTTATAGTTTGTACCATTATTTCATTCATCTTTAGTGTAAACTAAGAGAATTTTGATAAGTCACACTGTCTTCCATTTTCCAATCAATTTAGAATAAGTGTATTTTAATGAAATGTATAATATTTTTTTTATATTTTTAATATTCCCTTGAACGGAATTCTACTTTATAATAATTAATTACTTTTACGGATACACTAAGTCAGACAATTGAAGATAATTTATATTAGACATAATTTCGTAGGACATTCTTATGTCACTCTGAATTCCCACGAGTATTGAAGCAAGTAAAGTGTTATGTCCATAAGGTTTCTTTGACACTCGAGATACCTTGTATCACACTTGAGTGACTAAGTTGTAAATTTACACTGAAGGCTTCCTTCCTTAAAAGAAAGTTGAATGTCTAATATATGATATATTTTATATATAACTAGAGGGCGCGCGCGGCTTCGCCCGCTTATTAAGAGTGAATTCTAAAAAAACCACGAAACACGTGTTCAATAAAATATTTTTAACAGTCTGAATTTAAATTTTTATAAAAATCTGTGGCGATTTAAAGACTTTTCCATATGAACTTTCAACCCCTTATTTGAACCCTTAGGGGGTGAATTCTTAAAAACCATGAAACACGTGTTCAATGAAATATTTTTAAGAGTCTGGATTTAAAATTTAATAAGAATCGGTGCCAATTTAAAAAAAAATCCATACAAACTTCAAGCCCTATTTCATCCCTTTAGGGTTAAAATTTTTCAAAATCCCTTCTTAGTGGATGTCCAGAATACGAAACTAAATATCTGCCCAAATTTCACGTTTCTACCATCAGCGGTTACGGCTGTGCGTGCGTCTTACCTCAGTCAGTCAGCACAAGTCCTTTTATATATATAGATAAAGGATGCTGTGATGATAAGGAGTGAGGAGAAGAATGATGGATAAGGAGAGGATGCTTAGTGGAGCCAGCGGATCAAAGTGACTTTTAGAGTAGGTACGTACCTATATTTGTACTAAAGTTCTCACTTCTTGCCAATTTCAAGTGTGTTCATTTTTTCGACAATCGACTTGAATATTTGATATTAACTTCAACTTGATACCTCTCTCTACGAGATATCGAGATAAATGCTCTTGACGGACAGGCGGACAACAAAGTGATCCTATATGGGTTCCGTTTTTACCTTTTGATTTACGAAACCCTAAACATGATTTTAATATTCATTAGGTTTTGTATAATTTGGTTTAGCTTGAACTATCTATATAATTGGTTATTGTTGATAGTAACATTATCATTAAATAAAAAAATCAGCTTCACGCTGTATACCGCACACAGCAGGGTAGGCAGAGGGAACCTGTTAAGTGTTGAGACACTCCGTTCCCCACTTTCTGCCGAATTCTGGAGGCATTGCGTGTTGAGTGGCAGAACTCAACGCCGCGCTTAACCTCGACACCAGAGCGAAGAAATGGAAATATAAATTTAAGTAAATATTTCATCTCCTCAAGTGGGGATCGAACCCACAACCAGTCGGTTTACAGTCACACCTCGTGCCGCTGCGCCACGACTGGCCTCAACATTATCATTAGACATACCATAAAAATAGACTAATTAAATCAAAATAGCGTTTTTTATAACAAACAATTTTTCATAAAATATTATCATAGATTTGAGTAAGCGATAAAGCGTGAAGTTACCTAACTGAAACTTAGGATAGCTTTTGGTTTTACAGAAACCTAGTTAACAAAGTCTATTCTAATATTTTTTATATGACTTGTCAGTTGTTACAAATTCCAATTAGAGCTTAGAGCTAGAGCATTGTTGGATTGTGATATATGTACACATAAATATTTTACCTACTCCTTTTTAAAGTTAAGAGACACTATATCTACGAATGTAATTCTTAATTACATTTTTTAAACTATTATATTGAAGCCAGTCGTGGCAAAGGGGCAGAAAGTGTGACTGTAAATCGACTGATTGTGGGTTCGATTCCCACTCGAGGAGATGAAATATTTCCTTAAATTTATATTTCCATTTCTTCGCTCTGGTGTCGAGGCAAAGCGCGGCTTTGAGTTTTGCCAATCAACACGCAATGCCTCCAGAATTCGGCAGAGAGTAGGGAACGAAGTGTCTTAACACTAAGTGCCCTCTGCCTACCCTGCTGTGTGCGGGATACTGATTTTTTATTTTTATTTTATAAGACTCGCAAATTATCGAATTATCAGCATCAGTTAGCAGGTACTACAATTATATACAAAATACAAATACATTAGGGATTTATTTTTATTTGTAGCAATATTGTTGTTTATAATAGTTGAAATATTGTTGTAATTAAATATTGGGAATCAAGTGGAGATTCAATATGTTTTTTCTTTTTGTTTAACAGTGTATCCCGCACATAAGTGTAGTGTTAAGACACTACGCTCCTCATTTCAGTATTTATTCCCCCTTTACTCAACGCCTGTAAAAATTATAAGGATATACATTAACAACGGCCCACGACGGTGACGGCCATTACATTAACTTGAATGAAAAGCATATGTAGATTGCACGGCAAAAGAATGAATTAAAATCCAAACTTAGAATGCATGTAAACAAAAATGTTATCAGTAAAATGGAATATTTCAAAGAGTAGGTATGTAAGGCTAAAAATACATGTTTTTGAGGGATTGAGCTCCACTTTTAAAGGTAAGATAAAAATACTAAACAAAATCTATCTACATAGATACTCAAAATTATATTATATCTTACAGACTCTCGAATTATATTTAATTTGCTCTAATTATGTTATTTCTAAATACATTAAAGTATCACACATACATTATAGAGACTCAGAGCTAAATTAATCTGTTTGTTTATCCAGCAGGCCTAATCGACACGACTGCAGAGCGTACATCAAATAACTCACTTTATAGTCGAAACGCGCTGCTGCGGCACTTTGAAAGCGAGTAGCGCCATCTCATCCATATGTTTCCTCGAATTAATGTCTGTTTTCTTCGAACAAATGCCTGTCGTAAAACATGGAGATTACTACATAAAACATTATTGAATGTTTGTTGATAGTAAAAAACACATTGAATAAAATTGTAGGAAGTAGGTGGATATAAATGAAATATGTACCTACGTAATTGACTAATTGAGGCCAGTCATAGCGCAGGGGTTTAAGTGTGTGACTGTGAGGTGAGGCGCAAATATTTTTACGTTAGGTATACATAAATATAATTGTCTGGGGTAGGCACCAGGCTATTCTGGGTCTGGCACGGACAGCCCCCATGATTCACCCTCCCCTCCTCTTAGCCTATACCAAATATTTATAAAGTTTTCTCTGTAATGCCTCGTAAGCAATATTATTGTTTAATCGTTCATAGTTATTACGTATACATATATGTTTATTAAAATTGATGCCAAAATGTATTTAATTAAGTATCTTCCTACGGTATTGAGTGAAAAATCAATAACGAACTGTATTTATATTATAGACATACAGCACTTCCAGTGCATTATTAACGCAATAGTGACGCATTAATTAAACCAGGTACCATCACTAAGTATCGAGAGACGAGACTTCATCAATTAGTAGACACGTGCGGGATAATCCCAGCTAATAGAGAGCGCTTGTCGGCTAATCTCGGGATCATCAGTTGCCCTTTGCGATATAAGCCCATCTATATAATACGTAGCTACGTCTAGAACATCAATATGCCAAATTTATATAAAAATTAAATAATTACGAGGTTAATCTTTCTTTTTTTTTGTTAATAATAAAATAATAGGTATTTTATTATTAAATAAATAAAATGTCTATTTTATTATTAAATAGTAGGTATTATATTTTATTATTAACAAAAAAAAATATAAAAGATTAACCAAGTAATTCTTTAATTTTCATATAAATTCGCCACATTGATTTTCTACTTTACATAATTTAAATATAATATTTATTCAATACATAATCGTGATCTATTTAATTGAGATGAACCTGGCTATACGTAATACTTGTGCATTGAAATTCTAGAGTTATGTTATATACATTATTTGATATATGTATATATGATAATTTCTTAATTTGATAAAAATATAATCTCCATTTGGTTAGGTAAAGCGGTATTAGTTTCAGCACATGGAGTCCTTGATTGTTATAACTACGTAAATATAATGTAAATAATTTAATTATTATGTAACTTACTGACAAACACTTTTCTCAAGAGAATAATTTATACCTTGTTTAAGGTTTATTTTTCACTTTCGCTTATACAAATTTTATCACATTGGAAGTAGATAGTTTTCAAACGATTGACTAAGAAAAAATGGTTTAGAGACCTCCGTGTATTTTTTATAGACCTATCACTATTTGGATTGATGGATTTTACCACACACCTAAAACTATTAATCAATGATAGAAATAAATCTAAAGTGTTTATGCACGAAATTTTTTATTATAATATTCACAGTTACAATTTTAGTGCCATTAATTTCAATTATCTATTACTAGTTCTTGTTAGACAAGAGGCTAAAACTTTACTTTCAATGGAAGAACAATACTTAAAACTTAAAACTATAAAATATTTCATGTTAATAATCTACAGATAAACAAAACAATCATGTAGACTATATACCATAATGTAGTCTATCTAAATAAAATATAATTTAATTTCAACGTACTTACCTAATAAAACTTTTATATACATACACAATATCGTAATTTAACAATTAAAAATAGATATGATATAGAGCCATTTATATTCCACAAATTGAACAAGAGTAATTGTCGGGAGTTTATTTCTAAGGCTGAAAAAGAAAAACGAACTCATCGTGAAATAAAAAAAAATGAATCAATTATGATGAAAACTAGCACTTTTTTGTTAGCTTCACGCTGTATCCCGCTCAGAGCACGACAGGCAGAGAAAACTTTGAGACCTAGTGTTAAGACACTCCGGTCTCATTAAGACACTTCCGTACTGCATTTTACGCGGAATTCTAGAGGCATTACGTGTCAAGTGGCATTTACCTTTGCTTATTGTATTATCATTACATGACAAAATTAAAACGAAGCCATGATTTCATTTTTCTTATATTTTTCGTTAATGTTGTATTAAAATGTTATATTCTCTGTACATAAGTTAAAACAATACTTAAATGTGAAAAACATCTTGTTTACCCTTGTTAGAAAAACATTATCTTTAGAAATCAAGCTACGACAAAACTAAAAGAAATATATGTAGATATATGTACCTACACAAAAAAAAACTACAAGCATCGTATCTTTCAATCCAACGTCTCGCAGGTTATAGTACCAGGAGGCCCGGATGAAATAGTTGCGTAGTCCTAGTTCTGGTTTTCAATCTTTTAAAACGCCATCTATTGTTTAAATCCATAACAAATTTATAAAATCATTGTTTATTCTGGCAACTGAATGCTGACAAAGTGGCAAGAGAATAAAATTATGCAAAAAGATGTCTACTCCCTGTGCGTACGCGTTTTTGTAGATCTCTTCATTATTTACAATAATGCTATTTTGATTATTTATTACTGTTTTGCTATAGCGACTTCACTCCGAAATAGTGTTGCACAATATTGCGAAAGGATGCTGTATTAAGTATTGTATATTTTATGTTGTATTTTTTAAACTGGGTTGAAAATGCCTAATCCGCGGTCCAACTATATTATAACAAACATAAAAAAAATTATAGTAATCTCTGATGTTTTTATTTCTAATTTTATTTCAAAAAGGAAATAAATGAAATAATCATACATAATAACAAAAAGATGCCTTAAAATATTATAGTTATTAAGTATGTATATTGTCAGTGCACTAGTTCGGATTCATTTTCTAGATGTCGCTGCTAGTTAATTTTTCCCGTAAAAAATGGAGAAAAAGGGCTCTCTTTTTTAACTATTACTTTAATTTTTGGATTAATAATGAATTGGAATAGATTTTTTGATTTACCAGTTATAGATACAGGACCTTGATGCTTTAAAATGTATGGCACACACAATATTATTGTCAATACAATATTGACAATAATATTGTTCAATATATGGCCCCGCACACTACACAATATTATTGTTAATATTTCGTCGTGCAATCTAACGCAGTCGCTAAGTAGCTTTATTTGTATGCATATGTGTTAAGTCTAAAATGGATAGAAAGATAAAAATCGTTGTTTTATTTATTATAAATATCGAGCAACTTTTTTAACACACTTTTTTTCTTGACTTTATAGCGATATGCTTTAATAGATGTATTCCATATCTCTGGATAAGTATTCCTTGTTTTAAACATAAACAATAAACTCTATTGTCATGGCAAAAACAGAACTTCTAGAAATCTACAATAATATTTACAAACCGGCCGCCTACACACAATACTATTGACAATACGAACTTTATTGACAATATTATTGTACGTGTGCGGCCAGGCTATCGGTTCGAAACATTGGTGTTTTCTTGAAACCATGTAATTTATTAAACATTATCCCACAACATTTTAGTCAACTTTTAATTATTATTCCTACTGCACTGACTTTGACATTTAATAGTCCGTTTATACGATTGTGTGTGAAGATTTGCCGAGCTTCCACAAGCACCAACATATAAGCAATAGAAACTCATATATCATCATCATCATTTTCAAAAATTTTAAATCATTCCTGAGGTGACACAGTTCATATAGTACTTTATTGACTTGTTGTAAAATCGATTTGATGTTTTACACAAACTCATCTGTAAAATTTATTATATGTTTCGATAGTTTCAATAAGTTTTTCAACCACTGAATCGATTCATAATTTAATAATGTAAACACCGAAGGAATTCGATGCATCGATGTGTTTCATGTATTCTTAGCCCTAGCCAACCCTGCTTTATAAGTCACTTTGACATCTTAGAATAGGAAGTGAACTGTGTAATCCTTTTATTTAAATCAAAACAAAATTAAATAATAAATATTATTAAAATGAAAGAAGGAGGTTATTCTATGTTTCATCAAGAATATGTTATTATGGCTGAATAGTAAGTTTAATTCATATATACGTATAATGAATTTTATACATGAAATAAAACTTGTATTGCTTAGTTTACCTTAAATTATATATGAATTAATAATTAATTACAGTCGAATGCTGCAAACAGAAAACTTACCTGGAATTTATGTCATACCATCACATGATAATTCATTTTGTAAGTAGTAGTAATTATTATATTAAATATAAATGTTTAATATCCTGAAGTTTCTATACATTGTAGTAACTTTAATCATTTTTAGTATGGTATGGTGTAATATTTGTAAGATCCGGTACATATGGAGGAGGTGTATTCAGATTTACTCTTTCTTTACCTGAAAAATTCCCAGATGACACTGTACCTGTAAGTGTGCTTAGGTTTTAAACATTATATCAATATTTTTAAAAAGAAAAAAATCTTTTTATAAACCTTTTTTTTTTTCAGAAAATCACTTTTAATTCTCAAGTATTTCATCCAGCAATAGATTATTCATCAGGAGTTTTAAGTCTTAGTGAGGTATTTCCACAATGGGATAAAAAGGAAAATCATATTTGGCAAATACTTAAATATCTGCATTGTATATTTTATAATCTTAATATTAAAGTACCTGCAAATAATGATGCATCTTCATTGTAAGTAATAAAATAAAGTAATAATATCTGCATTGGAGATAACATTTCATTAGAAGTATGTAGCAAGCATGTGACTGTGCAATGCAAAAAGAGAGTAATGTGTTTATCAGTCCATGTATGTATCTTTTTAACTTTTTGGCATTAAAGAAATCACTCAACAATAAAACACACAATTTTGATAATTTTAACATAATTGATTTCTCTTTGAATCAAAGTAAAAAAAACATAGTAGTGTTCAGATGTGTTGACATTAGACTCCCTCTCACCCTGCTGTAGGTAGGGTACAATACTCTGTATCCTTCTTTGTATACTTTCACTAAAGTAAAGAAAAAAACAACAATCTATGCAAGTAGGGTGCAGTTGAACAAGTATTCAAAAAATCTTTTTAAAATGTATACTTTAGTACTTTGAGGGAGTTGAGCATTAAGTGCAATGTCTGTGGTTTTTTAAAGTTATGAGTTTACCTGACCGAAGGGTTATAGTTATTTGTATGCAGTGGAAATTGTGCTACAAAACTGCATAAGGATTTTATGCAATCTCAATAACACAGATTATAAATATATAATATTGAAATGCTTGTACTATTTATATTAGTCATATAAACTATTAATTCTAAACACTAAATTATCTATTTCAGATACAAAACAAATAGAAAATTATTTATAGAAAAAGTAAAAGAAAATATAGCACAAAGTGTTGAACATGTATATGATGACCCACCTACTGAAGATAAACATTACATCATTTTTAAGCCTTATGACCCAAACATTCATGAACCTGCCAAAAATGTTATGTTAAACACATCTAATGGGAAAGAAAGTTCACACGGAATATCATGGGTACAACCTGGAACTTATCAATCTTTTTCAAAAGGAGATAGTTCATAATAATAATATTTTTTGTTTATTACTGCAATAAAAATCCACCTAGCCATATATGTAATCTGTGATAAAATTATAAACTGTAAAACAAATTTTATTTCAATATATTTAATTTAACATACACTGTGGAACAATCATATTGCAGTATGGCAATGATGTCGACAGAAATAAAATCCTGAATACTGCAAAATTATTAAATTTATAAATTAGTTCTATGTTTTAAGATAATACCAAACTGTTACACTAAAAAATCTTGAAAAATATTTGAATATTAATGCCATTTTTCAACAAAGAATTAAAAATTTTTACTTATAAGATTGATGCAAAAACATATATGTATATGCTACTTATAAAATTTTATAAAATAGCTCTAAATAACCTGGTGCTTTATGATTTCGCAAAAAATACTTGATTATTTCCCTAGTCTCATATTCAATCTATGTCATATAACTAACTTTAGTGTCTTTTTTACTATTTTGAACTAATAATGATTACTTACATCTGAGCATTGTTATGAATACACATAGATAACAATGCTTAATTGAAAATAACCAAACAAACAATAAGGATAGTTAAAAAAATAATTGATTTTTTGTGTTTCCTTTATCTTAAAAACCAGTGTTCATCTCAATAATAGTAATTTATTCTTAAAACAAGTGTTGCAGTTTTTTTTGTTCCGCAGTGTTATAATATAAATAGTATGTGTTCTGCAATGTATAAAAATGAGAAACTATACTAGGATATTATACAAATTAATAAAAATAAACAAAATTGTTTCTATTTATATATTTCAGGTAATTATAATAAATATAAATAAATACAACATTACAAATGATCTTTTTTTTAATGGTCATAAAATATTGTCAAATTTGCAATATTTACCAATCACAATTCACTAATTGCATTTTTATTTATGTGGATTAAAGGACTATAAGAACCAAGTATTGAGAATTACTAAAATACATTTCATTATGATAATTAAAATAAGACTTCTTGATTAATCAGTTACTGTGTTAATTTTAATGTTGTGTTTTTTAACCATCTGCGAAAACCAAATTTGGTTCAATTCATAATTTCTATTTTTCCACATAAAATTTGTTGGTGCATCACTCTCACCATTTTTAAAAGTAAAATTTTTACTTATCTCTATAGCTAGTTTTGATCTCACTAAACCAATACCTCCATACTTTTCATCAGCTGGATGGTACACTCTACCAGTTTCAGGAACCATATAAACTTTTTCAGGTTCAAACTGTGATATCAACAAATCATTTGCATATCCAAATGTTAAAAAATCTTTTTCTGATTTTTCTTTAGTTATTATATGGGTATAAACAATAGGTACATCATCACATCTAATGTAATTTCTTTCTTTACCACAAAGAGATATGTAAGGAAATTCATCTTGATATCTACCAGTTTTGTTTATTCTAATCCTTTTAAAAAAGAACTCAAGAAACTTTTTCTCTTTAAAACATGATGTGAAATTTTTCATTTTAGAATCATCTAAAAATAACTGAAATTTGTTATAAACTATATTAAAATATTATTGTTGTCTTCCTTAAAAAGGGTCTAACTTGTAGTCCTTTACGGACAATTGTTTCTAAGTAACTACAAGAAATTTTCCAAAGATGAAAGTCTTTCAAAACTTTTGTAAATATTACACTAGGTAACATACCGAATAATATAAATTAATAACATAAAAAATACTGGCATTGCAGTTATGAGAGCGAGGAAACTATAAAACAATCTGTCGGGTTTACAGTCACTTGTGCCTTTGTGTCATGACTACATTTCAATATTTAATTATTTAAGATAATAATTCATTAAGAAATTCAATTACTAGTGATAAAATCATTACAAATAACACTTAAAGACCTGTGAGGTTAAAACAACATTATACAATTTTCTTTTTCTTGTAAAATCAAACCAAAGTGCAAAGGTTGCATACCATTCCTTGATGATCTATATAATAAAAATACTCTCTAATTTTTGGTTGAGGCTCTTGACCTTGTATATACGTGACAAAACGTTGCTGACAATTTATATATTTAGGAAATAATGATAGTGTTCTAATAATTCGATTCATTCTATAACTAAAATTTATAACAAACAAAGTGTATGTAAGTAACGTACAAACGTAGTATCATATTATTGCTATAAAGTATCAATCGTCTAACGTTCATTATCATTTGTCATTGTCAATATCAATAGAAAAGTGACAACCTACAGGTTGTAACCACAGAACACATATACCCAATGGGTTGTAACCAATAAATAACCGATTTTTATTTAATCGCTTATTGTTTTCGTATAATCGACTATTACTGTATAGTCGAATTATATTACGACATTAATCGATTTTTTTAAAATTCAATTATATAAAATACGCGTTTAATAGCAGTTCTCCGAAACGCACAAATTTCAATTTTCTTGTGTTTACTCAATAGTAGCAAATTATTTTAAGAAGATGAATATCATAATAAATACTTAGACAAGTTTAACTATTTAGTGTATACAAAAATCTATTTTAAGAGAAAAACCTTCAAAAACTTGAATATTTTACGTGGAGATTTGGTGTATTCTTAGGTTATTTCTTTTTAAAAATATTCATATTTAAACTATATTAATTTTTATTTTGTTACTTTCTTATAAATTTGCTTATAAATTCTTCTTTTGAAGAGTCCCTCGGCAACGTTTCTGCCATGAGGTGAAAGTAACCTGGTTCAATTCAAATCCCAGAAGACACAAATTTGCGCGTTAACCACTAAGAAAATTCCATTGGTCGTGTCACCAGTTTTCTAGATTACTCGTTTTATAACCGCAGCCAGTTTCACCATACAGGGCCTTAGTGTTTCTGTGACTGCCAGTATCGCGATTATATGAAAAGCAAGGCTAAGTTAGCTTTAAAGAAACTGAGTTATTAGCAGAGCGAGATAGAACTTCATGCTAAAATACCGATTGGCCCTGTATTAAGCCAAGATTCGGCCTTATATGGAGTACTTTTCTCATGTCTACTGAAGTGCAACAGGCACTTCAGTATCAGTTTGAACCATTTAATCGAATACAACGCAGAGTCGTAAGCTTGATACTTTGGATTTGCGTAGAGACGTCTCCTCGCTGTGCGTTCTCTACCGCCTGTATAAGTGGCAGTGTTTCATTAAACTATTTGTCATGTCACCTGCTGCTTAATTTTCTAACCACTCAGTACATCACAAATTTTAATACCACTCCACTACAGTGGGGTTTCATAGAAACTTTCTTCCACGCGCCACACATTTGTGGAGTGGACTGCCTGTGGCAGTGTTTCCAGGTCGATACCACTCGAGTACCAAAAACGTGCCTATCTCCACATAAAAGGCACCTGTAGCTCCTCTGGTATTACAGGGGGTTGTTTGTGGAGGTGATAGTGAGGTAAATAGATGCAGTGAAAATTTTCATTTAATGACAAACGAGACATTTATACAAAAAAATGCCTTACCTACTATTTACGGATTTTATTACTTACGGACAAATTCAAAAAATATAATTGAATGATGAAACAATCAGTAAAAACGATTCACGTCCTCAGGTAGTTCAGTAAAAGTAAATACTATACTGATACTCATTTATAACAAATAACAGCGCAAAGCGTATATAGATGTGTAAGACCTGATGTTATGGTTAGGCTTATTCGCTCTTTACCCATACGCAGCTGACTTCGATACATATCTATTCTTGACATCGGAGATGTGTTCGTTCCCCTAATACCTCTCCTTTTTTGAACAATGTATGTTAAGCCACCGTTACCGTCTAGTTTTTATAGGTCTACACACTGCAGAGGAAAATTACGTTTCACTGGTCTTACGAATTTTATTTACTTTCTTGTTAGACATAAATATAGTTTTAGTGGAAGCTTTTTTTAAAATGTTGCTTACTTCAAACTGCTTACTTGAAAATTTATGGTAATAATTATTTTAATCAAACATAAAAAAATTACACTTTGTACCGATACATTAACATTATCGCTTAGCTTTTTCATTTATCATTTTAATTTATTTTAATACCGCCTGAATATAAAATGACAGGGAATGACTGAATATTTGTGACATTATATGTAGAATATGGGTCAATAGAAATATTTTTAGACACCGTACAACCTCTTTCGTGTGTTCTCCATTCAACGTGACATTGGCGAAGTGATTTTGTGCTCAACTGGCACGCTCGGAACGCCATATTATAAGAAACCAAACCAAACCAATATTTTTAGACTTGAAGCAACATTTTTAGAATGTGTAATAAAGTTAATAATATTTTGGTTAGACCTTTTCATTTTAACATTATCTTCTTTATAGAGCTACAAATATTCGTTTTAGTTGTTTAATTATTTGTAGTAGTGTTTTGTATTGAGTGTATTTACTGCTTTGTTTTCCTGAGGTTGGCAATAGTTTGTATAGGTACATATTTTTAAATATTTATAATTTACTTATGTATCTATGGTGAATATTTTACGTCTGTGGATTAAATAAGAAAAATATCAAAATCAAAATCAAACAATACATCATTAACTTATTGTCAGTGAAATTAAGTGCTACTTTAAAAATACTAAATTGTTGTGCTATTCAAATTGATATCAGATAATTTAAAAGCTAATATGTAATAATAACTTTCAGTATTTTTTACAATTCATATTAAAACTCATTAAGGTTACATATGCCATATATGGAATGTTTTAATTAAAATGGAAACTATAAGAAGATCATGGAAATTACGTACGTATGATTTTAGAAAACGATTTTAAGTAAATTGATAGTGGTTTGTATACAGAAACTATTTCATTGCAGAAGAGTTTGTGGCTCACAAGGCAAATGTCAATTGCTTGGCTATGGGACATAAATCAAATCAAGTATTGGCCACAGGAGGTGACGATAAAAAAGTCAATTTATGGGCAATTGGAAGAAAGGGTTGTCTGATGGTAAGAAAAAATACGTAATATTTTTGATATTATTATTTTTTTACTTTCGAAATTACAAACTATTATTTGTTTATGTTTTTTAAACAAAAATATATATTTTATTGTTACAGAGCTTAAGTGGGCACACAACTCCTGTAGAATGTGTATGTTTTGGTCACTCTGAAGACTTAGTTTGTGCTGGTTCCCAAACAGGTGCTCTAAAAATATGGGATTTAGAAGCAGCTAAATTGTTAAGGACGTTCACAGGACACAAGGGAGCTATTAAATGTATGGACTTTCATCCTTATGGTGATTATTTAACCACTGGTTCATGTGACAGTAATATTAAATTGTGGGATACTAGAAAACGTGGTTGCATTGTCACATATTCAAGTCATCAGCTTGCTGTCAATAGTCTTCAGTTTAGTCCAGATGGTCAATGGATTGCATCAGCATGTGAAGATGGTAAGTAAAATTTGTAGAAATTGTAATTTCATTATTGTTTTATTAAAAAAAAAAAAAATAGTAGTAATAAGTAATTAACTTTACTATCACCAGGTTTAGTAAAAGTGTGGGATGTACGTGTTGGAAAAGTGTTACAAGAATTTATAGAACATACATCAGCAGTTACATGTGTCAAGTTTCATCCACATGAGTTTCTTTTGGCTAGTTGTGGTACTGATAGAACAGTAAACTTTTGGGATATGGAAAAATTTCAACTGGTGTCCAAATTTGAGAAGGACAACACATCCATAAGGTATCTTTAATATACATTGCCATTAAAAATTGTGCATGCCAGTTTCACACAAATATTTCATTAATATCATTTTAAACAAAACAAATATTGCATGCTTTTATAGCATTCAATGTTACAAACTAGAAACATCTTTCAACAAAAATGTTAATGGAGTTGAAAATTTTTTGTTAGCATATACAATAAAAAAATTATATAATTTATGCTATATAGCATATATATATGCAATAGGGTCAGATAAATACTTGTTGATATGGTGCAGGACTCTAGATAGTGATCAGTACTTGCATGTCATTATAAAGAGCTAGAAATCATTAATATATGTTTGAAATGACAATCCTAGGCACTACCTTGAGCTCCTCCCTCTATAATGAGTTTGCCTTGCACCCACATAGTAAATTTATTGGATGCTAAAATACTTTTTTTAATATTATTTCATCATTTCACATGCTCTGATAATAAACTCAGTGTAACCAAGTTAAATTAATGAAGGACAAAATATAAAAATCAAAAATTTTAATATTTTTTCAGACATATGACATTTAGTGATGATGGCACCACCTTGCTTGGTTGTGGCAATGATGGCTTGCATGTGATTGGTTGGGAACCAGCTCGGGTACTTGACACAGTTAATGCCCACTGGGGCCAGATTCATGACATCACGGTGGCTCAAACACAGCTTGTAAGTTGTGTTCATTTTATTTTATTTTAGCTTTGTGATGTTTCCTACATATAATATTATTCTCTATTTTTCGCCTAATATTTAAAATATTGTGTCTTGATAAGCGAAACTCTTCACCACATTTTATCTTACCAGAGCAAGGAAGTGAAAGTAACCCATTATCCAGTGTGGCAATTGAACTGATAACTGTTGGATTTACATCAGATTCTATACTACTGTACTTAGATATATAAACAATGTTTTAAGTAAGCATTTTTAATTTCAAATACTAGAAATAAATAAGTGTTTATTGATTTTTTTTTCAGCCATTGGTTGTTTTTTTTTGTTATATTTATGTACAGTACATTATATTTACTTTCTTAGGTTATAGTGAAAAAATGTACGTCAAATAATGTATAAATAAATAGGACTTTTTAAAGAGAAGATATAGGCTTGCAGATGGAATACATTTATCTTTTATACAAGAATTTATTTATAGATTGCAGGATCTTTTCATTCAACATATGTGGTGTTGTCTGTTGTGGATCTAAATAAAGTGCATCCATTTGGAGGGCCGCCGCCCGCCGCGCCTACTCTAGTCAGAGATCTGTCACCCTTTCAAAAGGGTCATTCAGTTCGCAAAAGTTTCTCTAAAGAAAAACCACCAAAAGAAGGTTGGTTTAGCACCTCAATAAATATTCAAATTTACAAAACATTTTAAATTTTTTTACAAATTACTTATTTGGATAGCATTTTATGACAAATCACCTAGTTATAAAAGTAAAAATGAATCAGCTTCACGCTGTATCTCGTACGCAGCAGGGTAGAAAGAGGGAACCTAGTGTTAAGACACCCAGTTCCCCACTTTCAGTCTAATTCTGGAGGCATTGTGTGTTGAGATTTGACACCAGAGTGAAGAAATGTAAATAAAATTGAAATAAATATTTCATTTCATTTTCCGAGATCGAACCCACAACCAATCGCGTTTACAGTCACAGTGTGTGCCCCTGCCCCACGACTGGGCTCAGAAGTTATCAAAGTGGATGTTGTTTAATTAATCAATAATATTTTGTCTTAGTGACAGTGTCCAACTGTTAACACAGTGGTTTTATGTTTGATTCCCTCGAGAGGGAATTGATAATATTTATATTATTTTCGTTACCTCGCTCTGAATACAAAGCGTGCCATTGAGTTTCAGTTTGTTCTCGTAAATTGTGTGGAAATTAGAAAATGGAGTGTTTTAACACTAGAGCCCTTCTATCTAAACGATAAAGTGTGAAGCGAAAAAGAACATGATCTTATTTATGATTTTTTTTTAACAACATTAGTTAAAAAAAAATCATAAATTAAATTAAAATTAAATTAGCTTCACGCTATATCCCGCACACAGCAGGGTAGGCAGAGGGAACCTAGTGTTAAGACACTCCGTTCCCCACTTTCTAAAAAAAAATCATATTACTTAGTAATAGTTAGTACTTGTCACTACCACTATTTAGGGCACAAATTCTATAGGGCAACTGCCCTAAAGAATTTTGTTTATAAGTATAAATAAAAATTAACCAGAACACAACTGTGCTCTTGTTAATTTTAATTAATATTTTATAGTGAATGAAAAATGAACAATTGTAATATGAGTTGGTTCATTAAATAAGACTGCAAAGTTCAAACTTAGAACAGAACAGAACTTAGAAATTTAGTAATAGAAACCTTACACTGTCATATTAAGTGTATTTTTACAAAATTTTCACTGCCCAAAGATTTTCATTAACAGAGTCATCCTCGATGGCTTAGTGGTCAGCGCGTTTACATAATTTATACAGTATGAATCCTGCTATATTCAAAATGTGTACGTTTTCTGAAATATTTTTCCATAGGCAGATTTTTTATAGGACAGTCGTGGCGCAGAGGCAAAAGCGTGCGACTGAAAACGCGACTGTTTGTGGGTTCGATTCCCACTCGAAGATATTAAATATTTAATATTTTCATTTTCTCGCCACGCCATTCAACGCCACATTTTGCCTCGTTACTAGAACGAGGCAAAATGTGGCGTTGAATTCCGCCTCTGAACACGCCTCAGAATGCCTCGTAATTTGATGGAAATTGGACAAGTCTTTCAATGGGAACGGAGTTCCTTAACACAAAGTTAGCTCTGCCTATTCTGTTACTTGCGGCCTACACTGTTACAGCGTGAAGCTAAAAAATATATATTTTTTTATTTTTTTATGGATAATCAAAAAAATTGTAAAAATACTTTGTGTAATTTAAAACTTATATATTGCAAGTGCTGCATAGACCGACTTTGCTTGACGAGAAGACTGCAGAGGAGTCCACATCGGGCACGGAAGCGGACGAAGACTCAGGTGCTGTTATACCTAATATTAATGACTACACTGAAATTTTCCGACCGTCTAGAGCATGTAAGTAATAAATGCATCATTCTGTACAGTACGCTCGACGTGTCATGGCCTCCTAAAGATAGGTATTATGAATGTTTGCGCACTGTTCTCTCGAGAAGAAAACAATAAAAAATCAGAAAGATCCAAAAATCAAATCTGCACAGCCATCCACAGCTAACTTAAGGTCGGCCGCGACTCGTCGATCGTACTGTAACTCAGGTAGAATGATTTTTTATATGAAAGTTTTGAGTGTAACTAGCGACCTACTCAGAGATCTCTAATATCTTAGTTAGTTAACCTATCTACGCGCTCTAGGCAAAAAAGTTGTACTACATATTTCACTAATATTAAAGCTGAACAAAGAATATTTAATTTAGTAAATTCATAATTTAAATATACTCTATTTTCACCTATTTCTTCAAAATAAAATATGAGACTTAATTTGGAATATTATTGTATAGTGACACGGACACCACCACCTGCCACCAGCTTGTCATCTGAAGACTTTCCTATCACGGGTAATAATAATAATAATAATAATCATTTATTTCAGATTTGCATCCATAAAATGTAATGAATGGCCTATATATTTTCCAAACAAAAAGAAAATAAAATTTCTATTCAGTCCTCACTTTTACTACGTCTAATAACTAGGAATAACATTAAATTACATGTGTCCTAAAAAAGCTTGTTATATGTATGAAAAAGCCCTGATATATGTACAAATATATTGTGTACGATATGCCAAATGTAATGACAAAATGTAAGAATCCAATAAAAGAAAAATATGTTTTTAGTTTAAACCGACTTGAAAAAAAGGAAATATCTGTTTGACTAGACTCTTTCTACTTGCCCTCCCCTTAACCAGAAACACAGTTAAGGTAAAAAAGGTTAATATATATACTATAATGCAATACTGTTAGCAAGTCGTGACCTCCCTGAAATGAGCTGTAAGCAATTAATTAAGTGCGCAGATTGTAGATTTTTGTCTACTTTTGATTATTTTCATCCTGAGGGCACAATGCACAATATTTCAGGGAAGCCACGACTCATCGTACGTACTGAAATACGCGCAAGGCGAACCCGCGCTTTAGTTCAGGGTTGTACCAATCGCACGAGGTTATGCCATGTGTTGGAGATTGTGGTGCGGCTGCATGCTACCTCGCGATCTATTTTGCAGCGGAATGGAAGTATATTTTTTTTATTATAACAATTTCTTAATGTATTTGATGCTACCAGGCGAGGAGGCAGCGAGCCCGGCCCGCGTGAGCGCGTCCCTGCGTGACCTGGCGCTGGAGCGCCCGGCCACCACACACGTGCACAAATACACTAGTCAGTATGATTACGTATATATTCGTGTCTTCATATACTGTTGGTTATATGCGAGTACGGTTAAGCGTCGATTATTTTTTAAGATTAGTAATTATTCTTTAAAATATACAACTTTACTACTAACAATATCGTTATAAATTTTACATTATTTTATAGGGCCGATAGACATCAATAAAGAAGAAAGATTTACATCAACTCACAGCCCGGTCAGTGACTTCACAAACAACGCGCACACAACCACCTCCTTAAACCGACATAACTCCTACAAGGAGACTAAGTCTACAACAGATTTAAGTAAGTTTTTCTTAGCTTCACGCTGTGCCCCGCACATAGCAGAATAAGGAGAGGAATCCTGATAAGCTAGTGTTAAGACAGTGTTAATACAAACACTTCCGTTCCCCACTTACCTCCGCATTTTGAACGCATTGCGTAATGGAACTCAAAGAAATAAAAATATGAAATATTTTATTCCCTGAAGTGAATCGAATCCACATCCTGTCGCGTCTACAGTCGTATATTGCTAAGCACGGGCTGCTTCACGTCTGGCCTCTTATTCATTATTTTAAGTACATATTCTATATGTAAGTTAATAATAGATATTAATCTACCCACATGTAATAAACATAAAATTAAACTAATATCTTGATAAGCAAATGCTAATAAAGAAGAAGGGGCCGTTCAAGTATTACGTAAGCAGTTTTTTTGCAATTATTGACCCCCCTCTCCCCTATGTCATCAAAAATAAGCAATCCTCTTACAAATGTTTCAATGAAAACGTCAAAAATAAGCAAACCCAAGACCCCCCCGCCCCCCTACAGTGCTTACGTAATACTTGAACGACCCCAACGTTATAGGTGGAGGCTACCACCGAAACGTCATTATTAGAAATAAAATATCGGTCAGTTCCTTGTATTTATTATTGATCGATCATATCTTTTACTTACAGCGGCCAATAGTTTAAGGCAGAGTAACAGTGAGATGTCCTTAGGTCCACCATCGCTTGGACCGCGGTCACTCTCCTTTACGAGACCTCCATCTCAGAATTCAAGGTAATCGAAATATAAAAAAACAATATATCTATGATTTTCTCTATTTTTTTGTTATTTTGTACGAATTCGTACAAATAAATTCGTATAAGCAATTGCTTAAAAAAAACTGTTTAAGCAAGCTGTTTGTCTAAAATTACTTATATTTATAAGTCAAGAGTGTGTCGACGGCCTCGACGGCCTGCTCGGAGTAGCGCGCGCGACTACTCGGGCCAGGTTAGTAGGCGGCCAGCTTCTCCAGGCTGACCGCCCTCTGGCTCGTTAGGGCGGAAGGCGGCGATCGTGTGCCGCCCTCCGGCGACGCGGTCTCTTGCGGCGGATGGTGAATTCGGCCGAAGCCTCCTTTGCCCGCTCCGCCGCAGAAGGAAGAGACCGCATCCCACGACGTCTCGCTGCCGGCCATGGCCCTGACCACGGCCGGCAGACAGAGATCGTCCCCTATGACGTCGCGCAGAGCGTAAGGCTCCGCAACAACCGCCACCTGAACAGACCACTGCGCCAGGCTCTGGACCAATAAGTCCTGAGCCCTGACGCAGTGGTTTATGTTCGCCTGTAACACACAGAGAGCCATTATTTGACCTCCATGGGTTGCACCTCCTCCCGCCTGGCTAGGGCATTTATTTAGACCTCGGTCGGCCTCCTCCCTTTTTTTCGGCTGCTCCTCTTGTTGGAGGATCCGGCTCTGGCGCATGCAGTGCTTCCCACCGAGTGGTCTGCAGGCTGACCTGCCGCCTCGCAGACCGGACAGTGAGGTGCAGCCGAGCACTGATTGTTTGTGTCCGTCTTGGCCGCACCTGAAGCACTCCAGGCTCCTGTCCAGTGTATTGCTGCACTTTGCTGCCACGTGGTCCATGTCGTGGCAGTGGAAACATTGTAGGGCTCTTTGTCGCAACAGTTGCACTCGCGCCGAAACGAAGCCGACCAAAAGCCGCGAACTGCTTACTTTTTTCGCTGCCATAATAGGGCAGCGTACCCACACAGTGCCCAGTCCGCTGCTGTCCTGCCGGATCTCTCCCACTTTGATCGATCCACAGCCATCACAGCCGCCGACTTTTCTAATGGCCTGCGCCACCTCCCCCGAAGTGGCCAAGTCATCCAGGCCACTCACCCGTAACTCAGCACACTTCACCGGTCTGGCGACCAACACATCGTCGGCATTAAGCACCTCTCGTAGGCGCTGGGCCAGGGTATCTGCCTTCTCACCGCTGTTAGTGCCAGGTAACTCCAGAACCCTGGCACCAGTAGCTCCGACGTAGCTCCTCAATGCCCAGATCTTCCAATTTTATGGCCTGCTTGACCTGTGTCAACACGTCTTTGTAGGTCATTTCCCTGGTGGCAGCGGCCGGCTTAAGAGTCAGCATCACCCCCGCAGATCGCGGGGGGCGTAACATGGGCTGCTTAGGAGCTGACCTCGCCTTCTTTTTCTGAGCAGACTTGTGTGGCTGCTACTGCCGCCTTCTTTTTGCCCTTGCGCACCACGACACTCCAGCCTTCGTTTGTATGGGCCGGGGCGGGAGGCAACGGACGAGGCTTTGCCCTTCTTGGTGCCCTGTATCTGTGCCGGGCCAGAGTTGGAAGGCGCTGGCAGGGTCGTCACAGGAGGCCTCTCTGCCTCTATCCTTGCGACGGCCGCCTGGCGCCTTTTGTCCGCCGCCAAACGAGACTTTGCCGGAAGGAGCCTGTCCTCCAGCGCTGCCAGCCGCGCGTTCAGCAATGTGCCCACTTGCACCATTATTGTAGGCGCCGACTTCAAAACTATAATTATATTCACAGAGTTAAACATAAATGATATTTTAATTAAAAAGGAAGAAAATTATATTTTAATTACTTGAAGAAAATTTTAAAATAGTAAATAAAGTTATTGATACTTATTCTGATTACTGATATTTATAGGTAATATGTACTTTTTGCATAATCCGTTACTGAAATATAAAAAAATAACAAATAAATGTATAATTTTTCAGGACTCGCACGGAGAGTGGTCCAGAGCGCGGGCCGGAACGCGAAACGGAACCTGAGTTTGTTCCGTATTCCATTGACCGACCAGTTGGGCTCGATCTTGATGAATTCTTACCTGTATGCTTCATTTATTTATTTCTATAATTCATATATCAATGATATGTCCTCCATGATGCAATGGGACAGTGTCTTACTTTAAACGCGATGATTGGGTTTGATCCTCCACATATGAGATTGAATTGTTTACACTTCCTCGCTCCGGTAAGACTTAGACGGCATTGAGTTCCACCGCTTAGTAAGCAATATAAAAAAAAAGAAGAATTATTTAGAAAAGAATTATTATTTAACAACAATGTCCTGTGGTTGTTATTGAGAGTCGATGGTAACTACTCTATATCCCTTACCATTATAGGCAGAGAACCTAGAGTTAAAACCATCCGGTTCTTACTTTCCGCTGAATTCTCGAGGCTGTTCAGTTCCACAGTCTGCTCTGACACCCTGGTACTTATGTTGCAGCGCGGAGTGGCGGCGGGCGCAGGAAGGGCGCGCGGTGGCGTGGCGCCCAGCGAGCAGGAGGTGCTGGGCGTCATGATGCGCGGACACGACTCCATGATGGCGGTGCTGGCCGCCAGACAGCGCGCGCTGCAGGTACGCACTACTAGAGGACCGCGGCGTGTGTGCGTGTGTGTGTGTGTGTGTGTGCGCGAGGGGGGCGCGCGGCGGCGTGGCGCCCAGCGAGCAGGAGGTGCTGGGCGTCATGATGCGCGGACACGACTCCATGATGGCGGTGCTGGCCGCCAGACAGCGCGCGCTGCAGGTACGCACTACTAGAGGACCGCGGCGTGTGTGCGTGTGTGTGTGTGTGTGTGCGCGAGGGGGGCGCGCGGCGGCGTGGCGCCCAGCGAGCAGGAGGTGCTGGGCGTCATGATGCGCGGACACGACTCCATGATGGCGGTGCTGGCCGCCAGACAGCGCGCGCTGCAGGTACGCACTACTAGAGGACCGCGGCGTGTGTGCGTGTGTGTGTGTGTGTGTGTGCGCGAGGGGGGCGCGCGGCGGCGTGGCGCCCAGCGAGCAGGAGGTGCTGGGCGTCATGATGCGCGGACACGACTCCATGATGGCGGTGCTGGCCGCCAGACAGCGCGCGCTGCAGGTACGCACTACTAGAGGACCGCGGCGTGTGTGCGTGTGTGTGTGTGTGTGTGCGCGAGGGGGGCGCGCGGCGGCGTGGCGCCCAGCGAGCAGGAGGTGCTGGGCGTCATGATGCGCGGACACGACTCCATGATGGCGGTGCTGGCCGCCAGACAGCGCGCGCTGCAGGTACGCACTACTAGAGGACCGCGGCGTGTGTGCGTGTGTGTGTGTGTGTGTGCGCGAGGGGGGCGCGCGGCGGCGTGGCGCCCAGCGAGCAGGAGGTGCTGGGCGTCATGATGCGCGGACACGACTCCATGATGGCGGTGCTGGCCGCCAGACAGCGCGCGCTGCAGGTACGCACTACTAGAGGACCGCGGCGTGTGTGCGTGTGTGTGTGTGTGTGTGTGCGCGAGGGGGGCGCGCGGCGGCGTGGCGCCCAGCGAGCAGGAGGTGCTGGGCGTCATGATGCGCGGACACGACTCCATGATGGCGGTGCTGGCCGCCAGACAGCGCGCGCTGCAGGTACGCACTACTAGAGGACCGCGGCGTGTGTGCGTGTGTGTGTGTGTGTGTGCGCGAGGGGGGCGCGCGGCGGCGTGGCGCCCAGCGAGCAGGAGGTGCTGGGCGTCATGATGCGCGGACACGACTCCATGATGGCGGTGCTGGCCGCCAGACAGCGCGCGCTGCAGGTACGCACTACTAGAGGACCGCGGCGTGTGTGCGTGTGTGTGTGTGTGTGTGTGTGTGTGCGCGAGGGGGGCGCGCGGCGGCGTGGCGCCCAGCGAGCAGGAGGTGCTGGGCGTCATGATGCGCGGACACGACTCCATGATGGCGGTGCTGGCCGCCAGACAGCGCGCGCTGCAGGTACGCACTACTAGAGGACCGCGGCGTGTGTGCGTGTGTGTGTGTGTGTGCGCGAGGGGGGGCGCGCGGCGGCGTGGCGCCCAGCGAGCAGGAGGTGCTGGGCGTCATGATGCGCGGACACGACTCCATGATGGCGGTGCTGGCCGCCAGACAGCGCGCGCTGCAGGTACGCACTACTAGAGGACCGCGGCGTGTGTGCGTGTGTGTGTGTGTGTGTGCGCGAGGGGGGCGCGCGGCGGCGTGGCGCCCAGCGAGCAGGAGGTGCTGGGCGTCATGATGCGCGGACACGACTCCATGATGGCGGTGCTGGCCGCCAGACAGCGCGCGCTGCAGGTACGCACTACTAGAGGACCGCGGCGTGTGTGCGTGTGTGTGTGTGTGTGTGTGTGCGCGAGGGGGGCGCGCGGCGGCGTGGCGCCCAGCGAGCAGGAGGTGCTGGGCGTCATGATGCGCGGACACGACTCCATGATGGCGGTGCTGGCCGCCAGACAGCGCGCGCTGCAGGTACGCACTACTAGAGGACCGCGGCGTGTGTGCGTGTGTGTGTGTGTGTGTGCGCGAGGGGGGCGCGCGGCGGCGTGGCGCCCAGCGAGCAGGAGGTGCTGGGCGTCATGATGCGCGGACACGACTCCATGATGGCGGTGCTGGCCGCCAGACAGCGCGCGCTGCAGGTACGCACTACTAGAGGACCGCGGCGTGTGTGCGTGTGTGTGTGTGTGTGTGTGCGCGAGGGGGGCGCGCGGCGGCGTGGCGCCCAGCGAGCAGGAGGTGCTGGGCGTCATGATGCGCGGACACGACTCCATGATGGCGGTGCTGGCCGCCAGACAGCGCGCGCTGCAGGTACGCACTACTATAGGACCGCGGCGTGTGTGCGTGTGTGTGTGTGTGTGTGTGCGCGAGGGGGGCGCGCGGCGGCGTGGCGCCCAGCGAGCAGGAGGTGCTGGGCGTCATGATGCGCGGACACGACTCCATGATGGCGGTGCTGGCCGCCAGACAGCGCGCGCTGCAGGTACGCACTACTAGAGGACCGCGGCGTGTGTGCGTGTGTGTGTGTGTGTGTGTGTGTGCGCGAGGGGGGCGCGCGGCGGCGTGGCGCCCAGCGAGCAGGAGGTGCTGGGCGTCATGATGCGCGGACACGACTCCATGATGGCGGTGCTGGCCGCCAGACAGCGCGCGCTGCAGGTACGCACTACTAGAGGACCGCGGCGTGTGTGCGTGTGTGTGTGTGTGTGTGTGTGCGCGAGGGGGGCGCGCGGCGGCGTGGCGCCCAGCGAGCAGGAGGTGCTGGGCGTCATGATGCGCGGACACGACGCCATGATGGCGGTGCTGGCCGCCAGACAGCGCGCGCTGCAGGTACGCACTACTAGAGGACCGCGGCGTGTGTGCGTGTGTGTGTGTGTGTGTGCGCGAGGGGGGCGCGCGGCGGCGTGGCGCCCAGCGAGCAGGAGGTGCTGGGCGTCATGATGCGCGGACACGACTCCATGATGACGGTGCTGGCCGCCAGACAGCGCGCGCTGCAGGTACGCACTACTAGAGGACCGCGGCGTGTGTGCGTGTGTGTGTGTGTGTGTGTGTGCGCGAGGGGGGCGCGCGGCGGCGTGGCGCCCAGCGAGCAGGAGGTGCTGGGCGTCATGATGCGCGGACACGACTCCATGATGGCGGTGCTGGCCGCCAGACAGCGCGCGCTGCAGGTACGCACTACTAGAGGACCGCGGCGTGTGTGCGTGTGTGTGTGTGTGTGTGCGCGAGGGGGGCGCGCGGCGGCGTGGCGCCCAGCGAGCAGGAGGTGCTGGGCGTCATGATGCGCGGACACGACTCCATGATGGCGGTGCTGGCCGCCAGACAGCGCGCGCTGCAGGTACGCACTACTAGAGGACCGCGGCGTGTGTGCGCGTGTGTGCGTGTGTGTGTGTGTGCGCGAGGGGGGCGCGCGGCGGCGTGGCGCCCAGCGAGCAGGAGGTGCTGGGCGTCATGATGCGCGGACACGACTCCATGATGGCGGTGCTGGCCGCCAGACAGCGCGCGCTGCAGGTACGCACTACTAGAGGACCGCGGCGTGTGTGCGCGTGTGTGCGTGTGTGTGTGTGTGTGCGCGAGGGGGGCGCGCGGCGGCGTGGCGCCCAGCGAGCAGGAGGTGCTGGGCGTCATGATGCGCGGACACGACTCCATGATGGCGGTGCTGGCCGCCAGACAGCGCGCGCTGCAGGTACGCACTACTAGAGGACCGCGGCGTGTGTGCGCGTGTGTGCGTGTGTGTGTGTGTGCGCGAGGGGGGCGCGCGGCGGCGTGGCGCCCAGCGAGCAGGAGGTGCTGGGCGTCATGATGCGCGGACACGACTCCATGATGGCGGTGCTGGCCGCCAGACAGCGCGCGCTGCAGGTACGCACTACTAGAGGACCGCGGCGTGTGTGCGCGTGTGTGCGTGTGTGTGTGTGTGTGCGCGAGGGGGGCGCGCGGCGGCGTGGCGCCCAGCGAGCAGGAGGTGCTGGGCGTCATGATGCGCGGACACGACTCCATGATGGCGGTGCTGGCCGCCAGACAGCGCGCGCTGCAGGTACGCACTACTAGAGGACCGCGGCGTGTGTGCGTGTGTGTGAGTGTGTGTGTGCGCGAGGGGGGCGCGCGGCGGCGTGGCGCCCAGCGAGCAGGAGGTGCTGGGCGTCATGATGCGCGGACACGACTCCATGATGGCGGTGCTGGCCGCCAGACAGCGCGCGCTGCAGGTACGCACTACTAGAGGACCGCGGCGTGTGTGCGTGTGTGTGTGTGTGTGTGCGCGAGGGGGGCGCGCGGCGGCGTGGCGCCCAGCGAGCAGGAGGTGCTGGGCGTCATGATGCGCGGACACGACTCCATGATGGCGGTGCTGGCCGCCAGACAGCGCGCGCTGCAGGTACGCACTACTAGAGGACCGCGGCGTGTGTGCGTGTGTGTGTGTGTGTGTGCGCGAGGGGGGCGCGCGGCGGCGTGGCGCCCAGCGAGCAGGAGGTGCTGGGCGTCATGATGCGCGGACACGACTCCATGATGGCGGTGCTGGCCGCCAGACAGCGCGCGCTGCAGGTACGCACTACTAGAGGACCGCGGCGTGTGTGCGTGTGTGTGTGTGTGTGTGCGCGAGGGGGGCGCGCGGCGGCGTGGCGCCCAGCGAGCAGGAGGTGCTGGGCGTCATGATGCGCGGACACGACTCCATGATGGCGGTGCTGGCCGCCAGACAGCGCGCGCTGCAGGTACGCACTACTAGAGGACCGCGGCGTGTGTGCGTGTGTGTGTGTGTGTGTGCGCGAGGGGGGCGCGCGGCGGCGTGGCGCCCAGCGAGCAGGAGGTGCTGGGCGTCATGATGCGCGGACACGACTCCATGATGGCGGTGCTGGCCGCCAGACAGCGCGCGCTGCAGGTACGCACTACTAGAGGACCGCGGCGTGTGTGCGTGTGTGTGTGTGTGTGTGTGCGCGAGGGGGGCGCGCGGCGGCGTGGCGCCCAGCGAGCAGGAGGTGCTGGGCGTCATGATGCGCGGACACGACTCCATGATGGCGGTGCTGGCCGCCAGACAGCGCGCGCTGCAGGTACGCACTACTAGAGGACCGCGGCGTGTGTGCGTGTGTGTGTGTGTGTGTGCGCGAGGGGGGCGCGCGGCGGCGTGGCGCCCAGCGAGCAGGAGGTGCTGGGCGTCATGATGCGCGGACACGACTCCATGATGGCGGTGCTGGCCGCCAGACAGCGCGCGCTGCAGGTACGCACTACTAGAGGACCGCGGCGTGTGTGCGTGTGTGTGTGTGTGTGTGTGCGCGAGGGGGGGCGCGCGGCGGCGTGGCGCCCAGCGAGCAGGAGGTGCTGGGCGTCATGATGCGCGGACACGACTCCATGATGGCGGTGCTGGCCGCCAGACAGCGCGCGCTGCAGGTACGCACTACTAGAGGACCGCGGCGTGTGTGCGTGTGTGTGTGTGTGTGTGCGCGAGGGGGGCGCGCGGCGGCGTGGCGCCCAGCGAGCTGGGTGTGGAGGTGCTGGGTGCGATCGTGTATGTACGTGAGTTTTCCTCGAGGATGGCGAAAGCACCGGGACGGGCGCGCGGCTGCGATTGAAGATAAAAAAACTACTATTATAGTTACTCCGTTATATATCTTGATTTTGACGGATAACCCACTAAAATATGTTTTTAACAATATTTTTATGCTCTCGGTTCTAAATTTAACATACCTTGTGATTATAAATTATGTATTGTTTTACAGATATTCCATTCTGTGAGAATAAACAAAAGTTTAAAGTCAGCCTTAGAATCTATCATTGCTTTAGAAGATGCATCAGTAATATTAGATATTCTTAATGTGATGGCACACAAACCGTAAGTAACAGTGACGCAAATCAATATATATTTCTATTGATTTAAATAACGTTTTATTACATATAACACGTTATAATTTATTTCTCTTTTCCAGGTCCTTATGGAACTTGGATATATGTCTTTTAATGCTACCTAAAATATACGAATTGTTACAGAGTAAATATGAGTCGTAAGTATTCTGTTATTTAATTCTGTCAATTAAACCTATTTTCTAATAAAAACATTTTCTACATATTTAACCCTAAAATTCGCATATACAGGGGGTGGAAGCGTCAGCGCTCCCTTTACAGAAACACCATATAGGTCTTTAAAAGTCTTTTAAACTCATACTTAATGAGATAATCTAAGATAAGATACCTCAACAGTTTAGACGTAGGATTTTTTTATTTCACGATGTTTATCCGTACCTGTAATGTGCGTGTGACGCAGTTACCAATACCTACGACACGATTTCGGAATGAGGCGGCGGCGCGTATTAAACATTTCATTTTCTGGAGTGGAGGGGGGGAGGGGAAGAACCCCCAACTTGTCGGTTTACAGTCACACGCTTGCTCGCACCTGCGCCACAAATTTTCATATCAATCATGGATGCAATGTTGTATAGGAATTAAAAATCATAATCTTTCTAAAGTTTACCTCAACAAATCTTTTTTAAAGATTTTTTGAATTCTTGTGTACTTTCTGGAGCACTATTCATCTTGAGTAAATATGGCCCACGCACTACCTATGCTAGTTTGAATAGATTAATTATGTTTCTTTTTAAACATTTTGGAAGTGTTACTCCACACTAAAGATAGAAAATTATTATTATAAAAAGAAATAATATTTCAAATGCCAGCGTATTCGACCGTCGTTACTATCAAATTTTAACATGTTTTCCAAAAATATATAGTCCAATTAATATTCGGCACTCATCAGGTATATGCAGTGCGGCTGCAACGCTCTCCGGCTGATAGTGCGCAACTTCTCGTCAGTAGTGCGCGCGAACGTGAGCGCGCCCGTGCGCACGCTGGGCGTGGACATCCCGCGCGAGGAGCGGTACGCCAAGTGCGCCGCCATACACCGCCTGCTGCTCGACATACGCGCCTTCCTCCTCAAGCGCCAGACCCTGCAGGGCCGCCTCGGCGCCGCCTTCCGGGACCTGCACACCCTCATGCAACAGGGGCTGGACTGACGACGCGCCCCGACGTGTCGCATACGATATCTATACAAATGAAGGAAAACGATACTTCGTTTTGATAACGCGACGTGTGTAACTTACCATATTACAATCTTTGTTTATTATTCTCCAAATTACACTGCTAATTTTGTAAAATAAAATAATAGCGAATGATCTGTGAAGCTTAAAAAATCTTATAGAAACATTCCAACCTTGGAATTTATAAAGTAGATACTGATTTTTAAATATTTGCGTACTTAAAAAATATGATATAATATGAATCTATGATTTTTTTATAATTGATGATGAGGCTCGAATTATTCATTATTCAATGATCTAATAAATATTATTACAAGGGCAGAAATTTATATATTCATTATTTCGTAATAGAAATGTCAATGGTTAATGTGAAATATTCTTTAAATTATTTTTTACAGAGCTTAAATTTTAACGTTATTGAATTTATAATATTAGGGCATTTCAACCTATAAATTATCATTATTTACAGATCCAGCTGTGCAAATTATATGAATTGTTTATTTTTGTGAAACACCTTGATATGACAAGATGTGTACTGCCACTTATGATTACATCTTGTAGCTGAAATAGTCCTTAATGTTAATTCTATTTTAAGAAAGTATACGATTTTTTCTGTCAAAGTAATAAATATCATGCTATCACACAATACTTGATGATTTAAAAAAATACAAAAAATGTTTTTTCAATTTAACAAAAGTTTTTGGGAAAAGAAACAAACTGTAAATTTTGTTAAATAGTGTTTTTATAAAATACTACTTTTAAACAGTTACTACTTATTACTTACTATATGAAAAATAATATTGTAATGTATTCCTTTGTATTCTGATATAACAACCTAATTTAATAATTCTATATCTCATAAGAACCCAATAAATTGGAAATGTGTTGAAAGACGAATGTAACATTTTGGAGCTGAATATGAATATAAGAATACTACGTAATTCGATTTTGGTTACCGACATTAAATTATTTAGCCTTCATATTTAGCCCAAATAAAATCAAACAGACTCCTCCTATATCCGATATTATACTAAACTTTTATATCAGATTCTGTTATGATTATGGATAGTATTTTATTTTGGATATTCAATAGTTTCGTTTATGGTTATGGATTTCCATAACATGCCTGAAAATAAACTATGCTTCACACTGTTGTAGGTAACATTACAACATTAAACATTAATAAGTACTTTGGTCATATTCTAGACAGTTTGATAAATACATATTAAGATGCCATATTTTAAAGACACTTCATCTCTTACAAAACTTAACATCTGTGCCTTTATAGAAATAAGAATTAGTAAATAATTGTGCTTTTTTTATCACAATAAAAAAAGATGTACTCTAATCCCTCTTTATCAAAATCTTTAATAAAACATCATATGTATAAAAAATTAATTAATATAGTAATTTATACTGACACACTATTTATATCTAAATAAAATGTAAGTAGACTGATAACAATTAAAAAATTAAAAGGTTATTGAGTTTTAATAAAAGACTAAAATGATATTTCTGCATTTTTATTTTAAAACAAAATTGTGGACAAAAATATACACTTAAAATAAGAAAATGTTTACATAAACTATAACAACATCACTTTGCCACTGATTCTTTTATGCTATCTTCAATACAACTACAAGTTTATACAAATTAATCTGCTCAAGGATTCCCATGAACCTTAAAATTCATATAATGTAGATATTTCTGAAATATTGCTTGGTAATTCTTTTAAATTTTAAATAGAAATTGAGACTGAAAGAGACTATGAAAAGAATTGTGTGTGCATGAAAGTACATATGGGAGTATCTGGATATATTATATGAATGGTGAAGCCAGGCAAAAGGTTAAATATTATAAATTATATGGATCCAAGCCTGGCAGTTAAGCCAGTTTTATGCATCACTATATAATTTTTAGATATGAAATCCATTCTTTTAATTTTTCAAATCAAATCAGTTTTTTGAAAAGAATTGAAAACAAATTATTTTCTTCACAGAGCTTTCACAATCTCTATACACCTCTCATCTACAGTGATATATATTAATTACTAGTGATGTTTATTATTTGCTATAGCACAAGATTTCGATTATTTCTTTTTTCTTTTCATATTATACTGACTTGGACTGGACAACTGTCTTTTTTTAGTTAGGTTATTCATTGTCTTAGCTAAAATTTCATCTGAAACATCTTTTTGCATTTCACTGTCGACTACTTCATTTTTATTTTCTAAGTCCATCAACCTCTCTATTTCAGGGTTCATTCCTTTAAAAGATACTCTACCATCTATTAAATCTTCACAAAATATAAAACTCGATTCTGAAATAAAATTTCCAGTAGCATGCCGCATTTCATTTGTTATAATATTTGAATATAAACTTTCATGATCTTGTATATTTTCTAATTCTTTTTCTATTCTTTCTTTGGTTTTCTTCATAAACTTCATATCCAAAACCGACTTCGGCAAATGTGGCTTTTTTCTAGTCGCCATTATCAAATTTTAAATTCAACACAAATTTTCAATAAAAATTAAAGACGTCTTTGAGTTATAGATGTAGGTTTAAAATGAAGAGGCATTCATAATAAATATGACTACTTTAAGCGAACTACTTCAAACGTTTTTAATGTTAGAGCACATCACACACAACACAACATAAATAGTAACATAGAATAATGTGATAGCAATTTGCAATTAAATAAGATTCCTATTTTCTAGTTTATTGTTTTTAAATGCGACAATTAAATACAAACGTAACATCGAGTTAATAATCATAATACTTTTACTCAACTAGCGAAACACGAGTATAATTGACATTTGACAATTTGTTGTAATCTGTATTCATGAAGAGTTGCCCCTATATCTATAGTATATTAGAAATTAGAATGTACTCTGTGGAGCTGCCACCAGATACATTTTAACTTCCAAAACCATCAACAAAAAATAGTAACCACGAAATTTTTTTTTTTACATAAGAAAAAAAATATGTCTTAGTGCCTCTGTATAGTTAAAAATATTAATGGTCAATTTTCGGTTCCGATATCTTAATCTATACGTCTATATCTATACTAGCCATAAAATTAGCGTAACTGATCATACATTTATCAACAGAAAAATAAACAAACGATTAGTAATGTGAAATTAAGAATACAAGTTCTGTCTTTTATTCTTAATTTTACATAACTAATCGTAATAAATTAAACTTAAGGACATACCTAAAAGTCATAAGCCACAACAATCAACACAATAACACATTTTACAATTGACAATTTGACATTGACGTAAATTGATCACATGGTTTTCCATATATAGTACGAAGTTTAAAAAATAGTTTTCTTATCGCTTATAAACATTACTTTTGATTTAGATATGCACAATTCTGGTTTGAAAAAATCCAAATATTTATAGAAGAAAACCATTTAAAAACGGTGAATTGCATAGATTTACAGTATGCAGGTTTCAGAAATAGATAGCGTTAAAATATACAACCTTAGTGCGGGAAAATCTTTACCAGATGTAAGTACAAAATTTAAGTCATGATAATTATTAAAAGAAACTAATAGTATTCTTGTATGAGATTTTTTAATTATTATTCATTATTACATTTCAGTGGTTAACAGAAAGAAAAAAACGAGCACTTTTAAAAAAGAATGTAGATATAAGAAGAAGAATAGAACTTATTCAAGAATTTGATATGCCTGGTCTTAGTACAAATATACGAGTTTCAAAAGATGGCCAGTACATTATGGCTACAGGAATATATAAACCAAGAGTTAAATGTTTTGATGTCAATAACTTGTCATTAAAATTTGAAAGGTGTTTGGATTCTGAAGTGGTTACTTTTGAGATACTTAGTGAGGATTACTCAAAAGTAAATATATTTATTTAAATTATGAAAATTGTTCTTTTGATTAATCTATTAAATTCTAATAATTATTTTTATTCTTATTATATTACAGATTGTGTTTTTGCAATGTGATCGTTATGTAGAATTTCATGTTGGACATGGCCGACATTATCGCCTCCGTGTACCACATTTTGGAAGAGACATGAAATATCATAGACCATCATGTGACCTTATTGTTGTTGGTGCTTCAAATGTAACTATAATTTCAATATGACTTATATGATAAACTCTCTACCACCTGTAGTTCTAATTTAAAGTTTAATATCTTATATTTATTTAATAAAGCAATCAAATCAAAAAATGATGCGTCTAGTAAGTAAATCAAGTTTCACAACTCAATATGAAATATCTTACAATTGAGTATTTACAATTATAAAATTTCAAATATTATTAATTGCTGTAATGTTACTTTTTGAGGCTAGAGCGGTACAGCAACATATTGTCTAACTGCAACAGTTTGATTGCTATTATGGAAATTTAAAAAAAAAAAAAACAAATCATAACACTAGGTTGCCTCCCTGTTATATGCGGAATACAGAAAAAAATCATAACAACCTTTAATATGCTTTCAGGAAGTCTACAGATTAAATTTAGAATTAGGTCAATTTTTGGCCCCATATGTGACAAAAGCAACTGAGATAAACTGTTGCAGTGTAAATGATGAACATGGTTTACTTATTTTTGGTACAGAAAATGGACATGTGGAAGCCTGGGATCCTAGAACAAAGTCTAGACAGGGTACTTTAGATTGTGCTTTACATTGCTCAGACTCTGAATATTAGTAAGTAATTCAAGTTGTCATATTATTATAAGATTTCAAATCTAAACAATTTACACCCTGGATCTGACTGTACATGTGGTGGCTGTGGGTAAGAAGTCCACTTGGATGAATATAATATTTAAATTGACTTCATTTCCCTGTATATGTAGACCAAGGTAGACCAAGTGAGGCATCAATTTCTGCAATTCAACTTATAATGTTTAAAAAATTGGGTAGAGAATCTACAACAGTGTCTCGACACAAAGATATCTCAAGGTGATATGCAAGTGTGAAAATGATTTTTTCTTACTTAAATGTTAGTTATATAATTAACAAGTCTTTTTAATTATTATTATATTGATAGATTTAAATTACCATGTTTTTATTATTTACAGCAAAAGTAATGGAGTACCAGCTGTAAGTGCACTAAAATTTAATGGTGCCCTACAATTAGGTGTTGGTATGTCTTCAGGCCATGTCCTATTGTATGATATAAGATCTAGCAAACCTCTTTTAGTAAAAGACCACATGAATGAAATACCTATCAAATGTATTGAGTTCCACAAACAAATGAATTATGTATACTCTATGGATGCCAATGTGGTGAAAATATGGGATAATAATACTGTATGTATATAATCTGATATGTTATTTAGAAAGTATATAAAAAATTTTACATAGCAGAACTGCAAGCTCTGGCTCTTGAAAAACATCTGATAATGTATGGTTTTGTAGTTCCTTGGACAATTTCTAAGCAGGCTCAAGTCCCGCTTACATTCAAATTTTCATAAATTAGCAAATTTAAATTCTTAGTGTGGAAAAACAGTTTAAGAAATATATAAAATATATGATATGCTATAATCATAATGAAATATATCTATAATTTTTTGTATTGCAGGGGAAACAGTATACAAATATTGAATCATCTGTTGATTTTAATGATTTATGTGTAATACCTAATACTGGCTTGAGCATGATGGCAGTTGAAGATCAAAAAATGCAAATTTACTATATTCCATCTTTAGGTATGTAATCTTTTTAATTGTTAAGAACAACTACTATAATGACAAATGAACGGAAACAACTGTAGCTTCAGCAGTATCCCACATACAACTAAGTACTGGGGAACAGTGTTAAGACAATCTGTTCACTACTTTCCAGCCAATTTTCAAGATATTGCATGTTGAGTAGCAGAAATCAATGCCATACTTTGAAAATAATTAATTCCTCCATGGCAGTTATATCTATAAAAGTCGTGTTAACGTTTTACGCCACTGACATCAAAATGTAAAATGGCAAAATTTAGAAATAAATGTTATAATATTATACATTAATTAATACTCATTCAATTTATATTGCAGGCCCAGCTCCACGATGGTGTGCGTTCCTTGATAATTTGACAGAAGAAATGGAAAGCTCTGCATCACAAACTGTTTATGATGATTATAAATTCGTTACTAAACAAGAGCTAGAATCATTAGGTCTCGATCATCTACTAGGCACAAATCTACTAAGAGCCTACATGCATGGGTAAATTACAAAACATTTTTTTTTAACTTTAAGCTATATACCACATGTGTGTAGCAATCTAGGTAGGGGAAACCTCATCTTTCCCCACATCAGCCGAATTTAAGAAACATTGCGTGTTGAGTGGTGGAACTCAACACCGCACTTTGACTCATTCCCAGATTGCTCTGGTACTGACCCTTTCCTCGCGGAAATGACAATTACTCACCCCGCTACATGGCGATCAAATCATAACTGTTGCATGTACAGTCAACTGCTGTGCAGTCTTAATGGTTATTGGTGTTCATAATTTATTTATCTTGCTTACAGATATTTCATAGATGTACGACTCTACAAGCGAGCAAAATCAATAGCTGATCCATTTGCATTTGAAGAATATAAAAAACGTAAGATTAGGGAGAAAATTGAACAAGAGAGGCCATCAAGAATTAAAGTTGATGATAATTTGCCTAAAGTGAATCGGGATCTTGCATCTCGTTTATTAGATATTAATACAGGAAAGAAAAAGCAGTCGACAGATTTATTGAAAGATGACAGGTTTAAGGTTTGTTGCTTATTTATTTCCTATAGTTTGGTCTGCAGGGATTACTTTGAATAATTGAATTATTTTTCAGGGTTCTGTACCTTTTATGGAAAAAAGGAACCCTTATAAGATCACTTTATTGTCCATTCGTCTGTCTAGCTGTCTGTTTATCTGTAAAGAGCCTTTATTTTAGGAACGCTTGGAGATATCGAGTTGAAATTCAAACTATATGATCTACAGACCCATTCTGAAAAAACCTATTTCTACATTTACTTAAAAAATATATATGGTTTATATCGCAAAAAAACGCGTATTTCGATACTATAAATTGAATCAAAATTAAATGGGGTTCTTCCAGTTAACCTATAATTATGAAATTCGGCAGCTAGTATCTTTCTACTTATTAGGTATTAGTTTGAAAAAAATCTGAAAACTATACATTTCTGGTTAAATCTCAAAATATAAATGTTTATAATAGACTTAAAACCGGAACGGAACGGAGTACGGAACCATCGGTGGGCGAGTCCCGTTTTTTAAGTAAGAAGGAAAACTTATATATATTAATTTGTATTTTTTATTTCAGGCACTGTTTGAAAATCCAGATTTTGAAGTTGATAAAGATGCTGACGAATTCCGCTTACTAAATCCTGTCCTTGCTAGACTTGATAAGAGTAAAACTAAATCAAAAATGGAAGTAGATAGCAATGAGGTAATATACATATTTGATTGATATATAAAATATAACATATATAAAAACTTTAAAACCATGTACAATTTTTTTATAACAATAGCCTAATTAAATAAAAGATATTTTGTTTTTGATGTGGCTTCATCTGATATAAATGATGTTAAACAGTAAATAAAATTTAAGCATTGTGCTTTATTATCATTTTAGGTACTAGATACAGAAGAAATTGATTCTGACAGGGAGCTGTATGAATCTAGCAGTGACAGCTCAGATGAAGATAGAATGTGGGCAAAGGAAATGAAAAAACAACATAAAATTATTAGAAACAAAAGTAAAGCTGAAGAAAATTATGAAACTGATAATAATGAAAAAATATATGAATTTACCAAGGCTCCTACAACACCTAATATTAGGAGCATGATTCATGTTAGCAAAAAGAGTTTAGGAGAACGCTTGTCCAAAGAGAGTTCTGTGGTGACTACAAGTATAGGGGGTAACAGGGAAATGAAGTTTACAATGAGAGAAAAAAAAAAGAAATCAGATAGCCATCAAAAGATGAAAAAACATTATGAAGAAAGAAAACAAATAGTTCGTAAAGCAGGATTTTTAATAAATAAGAAACCCAGGAAATTTAACAGCTGATATGTAAATAATTAAAAATGTTTTATATTATATTATTGGACACATATTAAGTGTTTTAATTTAGTCTGTTAACAAAATATATTGTTTAAAAAAAATTTAAATCAGCTTCACTCTGTACCTCTGCGCCACGACGGATGTATCTGTATCTATTTTGCTATTCATACCCAAATCATCATACTTTGTTCCTATGACATTTGAAATTCATACGTCTGAACAGTTTCTAACAGAACTCTAGGAACAAATTAAATATATGACATGAAATATAACCTTTACGATATTCCAATATGAAGGTGGTAACATTTTCAACCTACTTTCCGATCAAGTGCTAGTAAACAAAACTCAAAGTTCTCAATCATAAGTTAATTATTATTTTTATGAACTAAATATAATTTAAATCTATTAATTCTAATAATTTTCTTCATTTTGTGCATACATTAATTATAATACAATAATTTTAAATTGTATCAATGTACACAATTTATAAAAAAAATGCTCTTCAAAAATCAAATACCTTTATCATTCTTCTTCTTCTTATCGAAGAATTCTTCGGTTCGATCGTTCCTTTGAAATAAATCTATATAAAAATGCCTAAAATTTGCCTTCCTATGTGTACTCTGTACACGCTACATTTTTACCAATTGTACTAAATGTACAACCAATAATATATGTAACTAATTTAAAAACTACAGGAGTTAATATGCAATCATTATAGTTAGTCAAGTTATTTTACAAATAATATTATGAATCCTTCAAATCAACAATTTAACATTTAAGGTTGTTTTTGAAAGAGTAATTTAAATTATTACTGACATCAGCACATTTAACAGAGTTTTAAAATTATGATGAGACGTACATAACATAGGTAAAAAGAACGTAATGTTAGAAGAATATACAGGGTGAAAGTGTAGGCGCCACTTTAAATGAAACCACAGTTTTAACTACTCTATAAAAGCCTAATATAAATCAGAAAAAAATAAATTTCCAAAAATGAAAAAGTTTTTTTTTCAAACAAAATAAATAATAAAATTGTCATTTTAAAATAAAACGCCATTTGTAAGAACGACGCACGCACACATAAACCTATCAAAGGAACACCGCCGCACGCGGCTCATCCCAAAATCAAGTCGTAGGCATTGGCGATAAAGTTCAAAGTTGTTTAACCTTTAGTAGTATTTTTGTAATAGTAAGTGTTTATGTTATTGGGATCTATACGTGATCGCGTCACACGAAATACAGGTATGGATAAAAATCGTGAAATGAAAAAAAAATCCTACGTCCAAACTGTTGAGGCATCTTGATTAATTTCTTTTGGTATAGGTTTGAAATATTTTATCCTATGTGCTGTTTCCGTAAAAGGAGCGCTGCCTCTTCCATCCTGTATGAAAACATATTAGAATATTACAGATTAAAGTGATAAAAATCATATTAGAAGTCATTTCGGTTTATTAGATCAATAATCATGTAGCTTAAGCGGGAGAAGCCACGGGTGGGCCGCCAGTAATAAATAGTTAGCTTTATGTATATTTTATGAATTTCAAATATCAACATTGATCGTATTTTTTAGTTCAAAACAATCAAAAATTCTTATAGAAATTACGATAATGTAGTAAATCATATAAGAATATTACAGATTAAAGTAATAAAAAAAATCATATTAGAAGTCATTTTATTTGTCAATCAATTCTGCTCTTTAAGCTTTAAGCGGGCGAAGTCGCGGGCGGACCTGGAATTCATTCATTCATTCATTTATAGAGATTTTTGGGTACCAGCACCTCCAGTGGTGGAGAATCGCTCCCTGAGTCTCCAAACTCAGGCCGCCCTACGAATTCTGGGGAGGGCACAGTACCGCGCTGCAGACAAGGCAAACGAGTACGCTCCACGGCAACCCCCACCACTTAACGTGGTGGACGCTTAACGTGGATTTTTGTAACATCAAGGATCTACATTTCAACCTGAATGCCGTCCACCACCATCTCGAGACAGCACGGCCGGCTTTGTTATTTCTGACGGAGACTCAGATTGCCCGACCGAGCGACACAGCTTATCTTCAATACCCCGGCTACAAAATACTACACAATTTTATGCCTCATGCCGGGGTCACTGTGTTCGTAAGTTTCCGTCGTCTTGCCAATTTTGAAGGTCGGGACTTGTCAACCACCTGATTCCATGTTTCCGTGTCCGAGTCTACTAATGCCTTTACAGGTCCCACAGTGGTTATGTAGAAACAGAACGGCTCATGCAATCGGCTATAGGCGATATGCTCTCACAGATCCGCTCCGCTGAGGTCGTGATAGTTGTCTTGGGTCAGGCACTACCGACCACGTGGGGCTGCATTCGGCTTTGCTATGGCGAATGGATTGTCCCAATTGGTTGAATCTCGACTCCCGCATGTGGACAACCACAATGCCTCCTTATTGGATCTTCTGCTGACTTCACATCCGGAATAGTACCGGGTCGTCGTCGATGCTCCCTTGGGGTCTTCAGACCACTACCTGGTACGGAGTATTGTGCCCATTAAGCGCGGCAGTTGCAGAACACCCGCAAATCGTCACTTGTGGCACTACAATACAGCAGATTAGAATGGGATGCGTACATTTTACTCATCTTATTCCTATGGACCGGTTTGATTTTCTTTTGATGATCCTAGTACCTGTGCTGCTGCTGTTGCCGATGTGGTTCTCCAAGGCATGGAACTTCATATTCCTAGCAGTATAGTGCCAATCGGCGGCAAGTCACATACAATCGGTGGCCTTGGTTTGATACGTCTTGCAAGTTTGCTGCCTTTAACAAACTCGAGACATTTCAAATCTGGGCTGAGGCACTGATTACTAAAGATCCGAAGGTGAGAACCTCTAAAAAGGAAGTATAACTGAGCCTTTTGGATCTTTAAGTGGCAAATTACTGGAGCAAGGTCCAAGCATATCGCCAAAGGCGGTATTTGGCAACTTTAGCCAGCCTTCGCTTCCGCTGCTACGCACAGTAAATGATATCTTGGTCCACACGGCAAAAGAGAAAGCCGATCACCGTCGCCGTCGCCAAAGCGACCTATAGATTTCACAGTTAGGCAGTTTTCCTAAAATTGTTATTTTTGACCAAAAATTATGTCTTTTTTAAAACCAGCGTGTAAAGCTGAAATTTTGCTGTGAGATATAAGCTTGGACATTATAATGCACGTTTATTGAAGTGGCATCTATGAACTACCCCTATTTATTTTAAAAATGGAATTTGTTAAAAATGTGTTAATACAGACAATGACACTTAGTGTAGAATAATGATAAGCAAGGTAGGTAGAAGGTCCTAAACCAAAAAGAGTTTTTTTAGCATTTGTAAAATACTAAAATATTTTTCACATCAGGAGTGTAAGATATTTTGGAAGACTGCCTCGGTACAATACAAGAGTTCGCTTCCCTTGTTGTAAAGTCTTTGTGCGAAAAGGAAAAGGCACGTCTCACGTATTGAATAAGGTTGCGCCATGTCAACTTGGCAGCATGAAGTGACAGAAAGTGACATACGAGTGAAAATTTCCTTCTCAAGGAAAGTCTTGTCTCAAAGAAAGACCAGAGCCTCTTCTTGCATTTGAAAGAAATCAAGAAAGGACGTACAGGCGTTTTGCTGCCGGTAAAAGAATTAACGGTGCCTTAGATACATTGATGAGACCGTGAAATGACAGAATAGTTGCACGTTGGGGTACACAATACAATGCTGATGACCGACGCTGATATATGGCAGCTAAACGTATGTGTTGCAGAAGAAGAATGAAGGAAACGTAAGATATACATCATTAAATCCCTCGTAACTAGTAAAATGTCCTAAATTGTATAGGTTGCCGACAATACACAATAAGACTAAACTGACTGTATCTTCAATAGTTAGCCAAATCCGTACGCCGAGGTATAAACTGGCTCAACATGTTAGCTAACAAAGAAACCATACTCACATAATTCAATAGTGAATCTTACCACTATTCTACACATTTTTCTACCATTGGAAAATATTTATATCAAAGAGACCACCAACACTCTGCAACGCTGAACACCTAGGGGACGAGCTTTGATAGGTGAAGAATGTCTTTCATCAAAGCAAGATGACTATTCCCCTCCAGCGTTATCGGAAGACCCCCAGTAGAACCCGGGACTTCTACCATATGTAAAAGGGGGTTACAGACCGAATTGCACCATTATAAGAAAAGCTTCCATTAAAGCTGTATTTAAGTCTAACAAGAAAGTAAATCTAATTCTTAAGACCAGTGAAACGTAATTTTCCTCTGCAGTGTGTAGACCTGTAAAAAGTAGATAGTAATGGTGGTTTAACATATATTGTTCAAAAAAAGGAGAAACATCAGTATTGGGGGAACTAACACATCTCCAGTGTCAAGAATGGACATTATCGAAGTCAGCTGCGTCTGGCTAAATAGCGAATAAACCTAACCATAACATCAGATCTTGTAAATCACAAACCCTCGCTAAGGAGAACATATATATATACACAAGGTAGGTCACGAAAAAACATAAGAAACCCAAGCATGGCATTTATAAAGAGATTGACGAGTGGTGATGAAATAAAACCTATAAAGTTAAGATAAATTGGAATGCAAAAAATAAGAATAATTAAAAATAAATAAAAACGACTTAAGAATATTAATAGAATTTAATTTTAGATATATTTTATACTTACATAGCATAACATCTACTCTAAAAGCTAATAAAATCATTGTCTTCAACCAATGTCATTGCCATCTTTTATAATTTTCCAGGCAATGACGTCGCAATCAATGATGTTTTTACATAAAACACGTTGGAATTTTATAAAAAACTCATTCAAAGGACATGAAATGTGCTGGTTACAGATTTTGTTCAAAATGTCACGGTATACAAATGTAACGGTTGCCAAAACATTTTTAATATAAAAGAAGTAAATAAAAATATCAATGACTTGATTGAATATCAATGAATTAATGAATGATTGATGTGCTAAAACTAGGAGAATGGAATTTAAGATTATTTCTGAATTGTTAAAGCTTCCGTGGCGGCCGTTGCATCGTCGGAAATTAAAGATCTCCTTAAAGATCTCATGCTAACATTATTATCGCCTAAAATAAATAGTACGTTAGATTTGTTGTTTTTTTTGAGAATATTTAAAACAAAAGCTCGAGCGATCAATGACCTTATTTTTATAAACTTTTTTTGCGATCGATGTTTGTGTAGCTACACTTAAATTATAAGCACATTTTGTTATTAAAAACTTTAAGTATGTTGTTATTTCATTGAAAGTAGCAAAAAAATTGAATATAGTTTAATTACGAATATTTCTGAAAAGAAATTAACTAAGAAAACATCAAATCTCCACGTAAAATATTATTATTTTTTTAAGTTTTTCTAAAATTTATTTTTATATACACTAAATCATTAAACTTGACTAGACTACTTGTTTATTATTTATATTTAAGAATTATATTGTATTTCATATGATTTTTATCTTTTTCAAATAATTTACTATTAATTAGTAAAACACCAGAAAATTTTAATTAGTAAGTTTCGAAGAACTCAAGTCTCAACTTATGCAAATATATTGCTACTAAATAAAAAATTATCAATGATGGTCTAAAGTCTCCACACTCCATATACTTCTTAATTTAATAATATTATATGTCAAAATTTTCCAGCTTCGTTGCACTAAGATTGTAGAGCCTGTTCACTCTATAGCATATACCTTTAGGATATATGTGTTCTGTGTACTAGAGTATATGTATTATGTTCCTTGATGACAATTAAAGTTTTGTTATTAATTCTTGTTGTTAAATATTGTGCATAGTGCATATCAACATGAAAATAAAGAGAACTCCTCAGAAAAATAAAGAGGAACCTCAAAACAAAAGGTCTAAAAGTGGAAATATTAAGGATTATTTTGAACGAACATTGGAAGAAAGTGGTTTAGTGCTAAATGACCCACCAAACAAGTGTTTAGCCTCTCACGAAACAATTGTTATCATTAGAAATTTGAAAAAGATTTTGCAACAAAATGCCGAATACCCACGAAACATGAGTGAATTTTATTTGAATTTCCAAAAAAGATGTGAGGATTTAAAAACATTTAAATATTATTTATTTCCAAATATTGTAAGAATCACTAGTGACCAATCCTCTGAATTTTGTATTAGTGACAGTTTACTTAAAATATTATTAAGTCTTCCCATACTTCAAAATAAGCTAACAGAATACATGTTTGAAAAAGCTATAGATTTGGCAGCTGATGCCAAATGTGGTCCATGGATACAAACGTTTTTAAAATGCTTCTCTTCTCTAGATAGTATAGGTGATAGTGATAAAATGGCCGAAAATCTTATCAATCTTCTGGACGTAACTTCTGAAAAGATGGTCCGCTTAGAAATAATTACTGCTATTCCGGATATAATTGGGGATCAAGTTCATAATAATATTATATCGGAAATGAGTAGGATCTTAAGTGAAGATCATGATCTTATACCTGCTATTCTTGATTGTCTCTCATATCTGTGTTTAACAGATGATCAGTATGAAAAATTACAAAAGAAAACATTAGATATTTTAAAAACATTGTCAAAATGTAGTCATTTTCCTAATTTTGTAAAGTTTCTACTTATACCTCAAAGGACTTCCGACATTGCTTATATAGAAATTATAGAAGGATTAAGAAACACTTTAGGTTGGTCTACATCAAATTCAACCCCTCAGGATATTGCTTCTAGTCAAATCCTTACCGCTTCATCTATAAGGAACTCAATTATATCATCTAAAGTTATAGCTAATGCTTGGATTAAAGTAATTAATAATTGCAATATCAGCACTGATCATGTGCCAATTGATTTAATAATAATAGTTATACTATTTTCAACAACAGAAGAACGGCAAAAGCAAATAGAAAACATAGCTAAGAAGCAAATTAAATTAAATATACTAAACGAAGACATATTAGATGATGCATTTGAAAAATTTAAACCAATTCTAAAGGATTATCTCAAACACTTAATTTGTTTTACAAATACACTTCTAAAAACCACACAAGAACCCTTGGTTCAACAATTTGCTTCACACATTTATGGATTAATGTTTTCTAAGCTAGACGATTGTTGCCAAACTATAGCAGCTGAATTACTACAGTTTGGTTTAGATAGTAAACAGTGTGTTATGAATATGTTAACAATATTAAATATGGTAGCACAGCAAGACATATCCACATTAAAACCCCAAAGTATACAGATGCTAACATTATTAGATCGAATGGATGATATGGTTCTACCGGAGATAAGAGCAGTTATGAATTTAGTATGTGGGCTTGCTTATGCCATTGAGAATTCAGTAATTAGAGATGATATACATATGATTATAAGAAAAGAATTAGGGAGCTCTAATCCTACAGTGAAGATTCAAGGTATTTTGGCTGGTATACATGCAGTTAAATATCTTATGCAGACTAAACATAATGAAAATGATGATATTGAACAAGCTGATGAATCTCACCTGAGTTCTACCAATCATTTACCAGATGGTGATATTCGTGAGGCAGCACAGATTATTGAACATATTAGTCGTAGTACTAGACAGTTTCCATACATGATTGCTTTTTTTTATGATGAATTATGTAAAATAGTTAAATCTACCAATTTTATTAATAAACATTTCTTAAATTGGATTACGGATGCTGTCACTAATGATTTACAGCAAAATTTTATAGTAGAGGTAGTAGAAACGAAAAATATTGCGGAATTAAATCTTCATATGAAACATTGCATAAATACTGATAGTGAGATAGATGAAATAATTGCCATAAACATAGCAGGATTAACTTTACAAGCTCAACAAGATGTTAGTATCATTATTCTGTCTCCATTGTTTCAACTTGTGCAATGTTTACATATGCGTAAACACTACGGAAACTTGTCAAGCATTGATGCTCTGTTGGGGTGCGCAATAGTAATGCCTAATTTCGATATAGATTTAATTGATAATATGAGTAGTACAGCTATATCAAATATATTAGATTGTCAAGTGCACTGTGCTAATTGGTTTCGTGAATTACTAAATGCTTTTTCGTCTCAAAATGATTCAGCATTAAAATCCAAAATTTTTAATAGGATTATTGAATTAAAAAATATAGAATCTCTAATCTCTGAAATTCTAATGAAAACCAACATATTGTATAAACCACCTCTATGCAGTTTCAATTTAAATAATTTCAACACAAGCATAGAAAAAATACATAAAAAGCAAAATGCTAAATCTAAGACGACAAATAAGTTAGATTGTAGAGACGATTCCATGTTGCCCCAAACACTGAAATCTCAATCAAATTTAAATACAAACAATGCCATAAAAAATAAATTAAGCGCCTTGCACAATATACCGTTTAGACCTTTTACTTTAGATTTATTAAATATACTTAATGCTGAATTGACTGAAGAGAGTGGGCCAGATAATGAGTTAACTATAGAGGCTTTCAATTTTCTTTTACATCATATTAACAATGATTTAGAAAATATACTGATTTCTAAAGTTAAGAAAAAAACTTTTCTCTCCAAAAATTGCCATTTTGAATTGTATAGCCGCGAAAAATCTGAAGAGTGCGCTAAATCTGTTTTCGAAATTTTGCCAAATGTAATGCAGCATTTCAAATGTATAACAGCAATTTTGGAAGAATGGCTTATTGAAGCAGATAAAGAAGAAAACAGTGTTTTGTATAATGATAAAGTTTTAAGATGTATGACAGCTCTAGAACACATATTCAAGCTGCACACTATATATTTTAAATGGATTGGATTTAAAAACCATCAAAAATCCTTACTTAAGAATTCTTTACGAATTGTTGTTAATCTAAATGATTGCTTAAGCGGGACATATATGCAAGACCTATTACTATCCTATGCAAAATGTTTGCAAACGTATGAAAAATATTGTTTTCAGCTTACAACTGCAACGGCGTTAATAGATAATTTAAAAATTATTCAAGACTATTCATCTAGTCCTGCTATAATAAAAATAATAAGAGATTTAGCAAAAAATTTTTTGTCCAAGCAATGGAAAACACCAGATGGAATAGTTGAGAAAGGCTTACATTTAAATCAAAGTATTGATAATTTTGCTAGAGAATATTTGATTTATAACGATCCTACTGAACTAAAATCGATTACTCTTCTATTATTAAACGACATGCAAGTATTCATAGAAAACCGTAATAGTCATTTACAATCATTTCAATGTATAAATAAAAGTAATTTTCTCATTTTATATAGAAATTTAGGCAATGCGCTTTTATCTGCGACAAAAAATCATTTAACAAAAAAGCTAACCAACCTTGAGCATTTAAAATTATGGCAAGATGTAACATTAATATTAAAGTATATGGCAGATATTTCAAAGTCTTTGAATAATAGAAATAATTTAACAACATTTTTCAAAAAATCGCTGCCCATCATCAAGTTATTCGTAACGCAGGGCATACCTATATTAGAGTTAGAATTTAAAACAAGGACGCAAGATATATTAGATATTTTGAAAACATTACAACTATCTACAAGATTTCTTCAATCATTATGTTGCCATTCACGCTTGAAACATGATACAGCTTTGTTGAACAAAGTTCCATTTGTGAAACAACTTCTTGAAACACTTCTTTATAAAGTTAAGGCTCTATTAGTTTCGAATAATTGTTCAGAAGCATTTTGGATGGGAAATTTGAAAAACAAAGATATAAACGGTAAAGTTATAGCCTCTCAACAATCTGAGGAAGATGAAGAAAGCAACGAAGATTGCGATGAACAATTACCAGATGACGAGACCTACGAAAGCGACGACGAAATCCTTAACCCTGATTCAAGGAGTGTCAGTGATATAGTATAAGAGTTATTAGCATAAACATAATTTGTGATGTTCGTTAAAATTGATAAAATGATATATTGTTATTTTTTATAAAACAAAATTTTAAATAAACAGTACATTTAAAAAATATATATTTTTATTCAAGTAATTTATTAAGTTTTAAATTAATCATTAAAGATAGATTTTGTATAACAATCTTAAAAAGAATATGCCTAAGCGCCTATTTGCAGAAATATAATATTGGAAAAGGTGAGGTGAGATGTCGCTTTTTCCACGCAGAGTCGGAGCTAGATGCATAGTATCACACTATGTCTAAAATGTTATCGTTATCGTTAAGCCCGGTTTCCACCGCGAGTGGAGTGGGCCCATTAAGGACTATGTTGAACTACTAGGTTGAAGGAGGAAGACAATTATAACATTTCTTAATTAATTTAAGAATTAATTAGTAACATTATAATAAAGACGTTTTAAATTGCTTTTGTGTGATATAAATTCTACCTATAGTCCTATAACCATTTTGAAATTTTCAAAAACAAATCTTTATGAAATATAGCTTATAATTTAAATATGTTTTGTATAATATTATTCTTTTAGAGTTGAATGTACATATGGAACAAAACATTTCTCGCCACCTTATCTTTATATTGCAGGGGTATCAGAGTTCAACGGTTTAATTAACTGTTGGTTAAATTGCAACGCATTGCAACATTTTTTATTGTTTTAAATTAATACTAACTTTCTATAAATATAATAAAACAACGCAAAACCGCCTTATGAATTTATAAATCGCTTGAGCGTATATATTATGTTGAACCAAACGTATATGTCTAAACAATAATGGGTATTTGAAAGTACGTAGGCCAATAATAAAAAAATAATAGCCTGAAACTATCTAAGTATATATAAAATTATTATTTTTCAATAACGCTCGAAATACAATGAAAAAAGTGAAAATTAATTAAGATTCATCAGCTTCATGTTGTATTCCACATACAGCAGGGTAGGCAGAGGGAACCTAGTGTTAAGACACTCCGTTCCCCACTTTCCGCCGAATTCTGGAGGCATTGCGCGTTATTGACAGAACTCAGCGCCGCTCTTTTGCCTCGATACCAGAGCGAAGAAATGAAAATATAAATTTAATAAATATTTCATTTCCTCGAATGGAGATCGAACCCACAACCAGTCGATTTTATAGTTACACTTTGTGCCGCTGCGCCACGACTGGCCTCGATCTTAATAGATCACAAATGTACGTATATAGTAAAAACTGATACCACCAAAATTGTTTTTAACCTCTGACTATATAACTGCATATTGTTTACTTACAATGCTAGTAAAAATCGAACTATAATGTAATTCATTACAAAATGTTACCTATATTTTAATACATTACAAATATCAAGGCGTATGTATGTGGGTATTTTTGTATCATTAATATGTCAAGTTTACATTATTAATTCACCAATCGCAGCCTTATACAATAGTTCTTATTGAGCGTGAGATGATGATGCAAAGCACAAATGAATCGATTAGTAGCTGTAAGTACAGACTAGTTCTAATATAATTTACTTTGCAAATAAAATAAATAATTAACAATATATTACATATATGTATCATTGAGTTAGAGTCAATAAATAATTTTTATCTTACAATAAATATAATGTGCTTTCTTATAATTAAAGATATAAGTAATAACGGCTAATGGATTTTTTTATGCCACTGTATAGCAAGTGATCTTCTGGGAAGCCATGTACTGGGTAACGACAAATTGGGAGTACCAGCTATGGAAAGATCAACAAGATCTAGCCTAGATGCTAATAGTGTCGAAGTGAGTGATATTTTTTAAAATGTTTTAGTAAAAACTAAAATCTTTGAATATATGATGATATTTAACGATCGTGTCTAATAATTTTTTGTAGATAGGTGAAATAACGGAGTCACCAGATACGGAATATATGAGTACATCAGCTATTTTACATTATTGTAAATCAAAGGTAAGTTTATATATACCAACTTGATATATTATGATTACCAACTTGTTATATTAACAGAGTGAACGTTAAGATTTTATTTAAATGCATCTACAATATGCTTAATTCTTTGTTGCAGATATTACTTCCTTACTTAAAACTTCTCACAGTAATGGGCTTAAGGCCGGTGGTGGATGCTTCAAATTCCTCTAGATTAGCAATTTGTTTATCACATTTTCATTCAACACAGATTGCTGTATTTATGTGTTTAGGATATATACTTCAGTATATGGCATGTTTCCGGTAATTCATCTATCTAAATAAATAAATCAGCTTCACGCTGTGTCCCGCACACAGCAGGGTAGGCAGAGGGAACCTAGTGTCAAGACACTCCGTTCGCCATTTTCTGAGGCATTGCGTGTTGAGTGGCAGAACTCAACACTCATTGCCTTGACACCAGAGCGAAGAAGTGGAAATATAAATTATCTAAAATAACTTAAATAACATTTTGTTCTATAATATAAGTAACTTAAGTAAAATAATTGTTGCAGGCGCGATAGAGGATTTTGTTACAAATTAGTGCCTTTAGCTTTGAAATCCTCTTTTGAATACGATGCCTATAAACAAGTTTGTTATGGTAATGTAACGTTTACCTATATCGGACCTAGTATATTACATTTCCTTGGATTTTTGTACGCGTTATACCTTTTCAGAATATCTGACAATGAACAGCTGCAAAATCTTATGGAGAGGGTGAGATATATTAATGATTACACTAGAGAAATTGTTCAGTAACACAAACATTTAGATAGAACGTTCTATTATTATAAATGTGAATAAGTATTTGTGCGGATGAATGGACGTTTGGTGGTTCTACTTTCACATAAATAACTACTGAAGAGATTAAGATAAAACTTAACAGAATAACATGTAGGCTACAATTTATTTAAAAAATTAAAATGAAATAAAATCAGCTTCACGTGTATCCTGCACACAGCAGGTTAGGCAAAGAGAACCTAGTGTTTAGACACTCCGTTATTTTCCGGCGAATTCTGGACATATTGCATGTTGAGTGGCGGAACTCAACGAAGAAATGTAAATAAATATTTAATTTCCTCGAGTGGGGATCGAACCCACAACCAGGCACATTTTGTGCCCCTGCGCTACGACTGGCCTCAATTTATTTATTTAAAGGTTTTGTATAATTTTGCTACAGTATAACAATAACGCCGCGTTTGGGTCGCTATATAAAATACCTACTTGATTTGAAATTGAGTCGTATAAGTTAATAGATATGTGATAATATGGATATGTAGATGAAGAATAAGGATTTTAATGTTTTTAAGGTATTTTTGCTTTCGTCGTATGCGCCACAAGGAACGCCTATAGCAAAGCCTAAACGCCTTTTGCGTATGTTATGGTTTTTCATAATTCTCAGTGTTGTGTGGATGTGTTTATCTTTATGTTCAGTTAATTTGATGATGGCCAAAGGTTTTATAATTTTTCGATGGATGGAAACTAGGTAAGAATACTTAAAATATATAAAAAAATAAGATTAATTCAATTAATCAAAGTATTTACGCTGTTGGTTGTTGGCGCAAAAATTGAATTAGAACCTACTTGATACTATGGATTGCGTAGGTACAGAACGAGAAATACGTGAAGGTGAACTAAATATAATGCCTCTTTAATGTTTATAGTTAACCGATTTTTTTGTATATTTTACAGCTCGCCAGAAGTAATACTTGGTTTTAAAATTTTGTTAATCTTCTGTACATTGATCCATGATATGGTGCAGGCTACCGTAATCACGAGTTATTGTTTACAAGCTCAATTATTGCAAGCCCATCTTATCTTCTTGAAAGAGCGGCTGCTAAATAAGACTATAACACCATTGAACTGGATGAGAGTAAGTAAGGTTTATTAATCGTTATAGTGGGAGAAGAATATTATATATATTAATGTATTCGTTTCTTATTCTAATTCCTAATTCTACGAATATTTTATACAAACATATTTTAATCTAGTTTATATTTTAGGAAATATCGGAATTTCGAAAATTGCTAAAATATCTTAATGATGATTTAGCTCCTGCTGTTTGCATGTTTACTATAGTTAACTTGTCTTGGGCCGTGTCCGGCACCATGTGGCTCTTTAACTTGGACAAGGTGGACACTGGGACGGAGCCCATTGCGGGAATCAGCGTACTCAATCTGTTGCTTTGGGTTTCAGCTGTTATTGTGCCTTTTGTACAGGTAGATATATATTGTGAATATTAAGTTTTAATTGAAGACATATTGCAAGATTCTTATTATTTAATCTATTTCGGAAGAAATTACGTGAGTGTTTTATTAAATGTTTATTCATGATGTGACTTTTATTCGCACAGATAGCATAAAACATATTAGACTTTCGTGGCGCACCGGCACAACTCTGACGGCGACTGTTGTAGGTTCGATTTCGACACGAGGGAATGAATTATTTTCAATTACTTGCTTTGCCCAGAGCTCTTTAAAAATGTTTCGAAAATTAAGCGGCTGATTGCCTTAACACTAGGCGAATATAGCGACATTAATGTTATGCGGCCTACTCTGTTATATCCAGGTTACAGTGTGAAGTATTGATCGTTTGTGTTATCAGGCAGCACGTCTGTCGAGCGAGGGTCGGCGCGCGCAGGGCGTGGGGCACGAGCTGAGCGCGCGCCCCTTCCTGCACCAGGACGCGCCGGCCGAGGAGCTGGGCGCCGTGCTGGCCTACGCGGCCGCGCTGCGCCTGCGCGCCGAGCTGTGCCACTGCCCCGTGGCGGCGCGCTGGCTCTGCGCCGCGCTCGCGCTGGCCGTCGTCGCCCTGTTCGCCCTCGGCATGTGCCACTATCTCCAGTGACGTCCGATTCATATAGGTGGACTGTGCCACCGGCAAGGAAATTATTAAAAAGTTGAGGGTTTAAATGTTTTATTAGACTAATTCTAATAATTTCAACTTTTTTATAAAATAGAAATCGTAAGATAACATAGAATCCGTTGTGGAATTACATATGTGTAGATTCTTATATTAGGATGAGTACTTAATAGTATTATTAATCAAAATAGAGCACAACCTTACTAGTCTATTAATAAAAGTAAATCAATAAGAAACACGCTGTATGCCGCATACAGCAGAGTAGGCAGATGGAACCTAGTGTTAAGGCACTCCGTTCCCCACTTTACACCGAATTCTGAAGGCACCAGAGCGAAGAAAGGGAAATATAAATTTAAGTAAATATTTCATTTCCTCGAATGGGGATCGAACCCACAACCAGTCGCGTTTACAGTCACACTTTGTGCTCCTGCGCCACGGCTAGCCTCTAAAAAATAAAAAAAATAAAATAGTGAATTAATGTAAAAAGGAAAAAAAAACAAATTAAACTACCAAATCCTCTAATAACTTTTATTATGTATTATCCACGTTTGTATCTAATTACATTTAGTCATACAATATTCTGGACAATAATTATCGATAATAATAACTTTATATTCAATTAAATGTATAAATTGAAAATTTCTTCATAAAACTCACTAGTCTTAATTCGCATTGTATTTTTAATGATTAAGAGATGTGAGTCATAACTGATCTGACATTATTTAAAAATAATGTGGAATAAATTTATCTAACATTTAATTTAAGCATGTAATATATTGTATACTATAGGTAAACATAGTTTTATTTTATATTAATTTTCAATCCAATTAATTTATAAACAACACACACCAATAACATACATAATTATTTTAAAAAGTTAACAAATTGTCTACAAATACTATGTATTTGTATTGTAGGAAATACATTAATTTAATAGTAACTAAAAGTAGGCTACTTTAATAGTAACTAAGTAGCTGTAACTAAGGTCTTGTAAATTTCAAATAAGATAATCGTATTTTTATGAATTCATTTATAATTTTTAAATTACTGAAGAAATTTAAAAATAATACATTTAGTTAATTTAATATAAATTAAGAATTAAAAAATAAATCAAAATACTATTTATATTTTAGTATATTTTATTCAACTACAAAAAAAATATTTGCAAGTATGTAACACTGCAGCCGCACCACCATCTCTAACAATTTGTATAACCTCGTATACCTGAATAATATGCGTGTAAGGTGTAAATGGCTGTGGAACTTTGATTGTAAGATTTTACTTATTTTTGTTTATTTCTTCCCGATTGAACAGTTAACTTAAGATCAGGGCGGCCGCGGCTCGTCGACATGTATAAAATCCTAATTTGCAAGTGTAGCATGCGAAGAGAGGCGCGCTCCCCACCACGAGTGCACGTCGTGTAGCGCTTGCGATGCGGCCGCACCACCACCACCCCCAACGCCTCCAACACCCCCAACACTTCCCAACGTAAAACCTCCCATCCCTGAAGTATTGTGCGCGTGCGCATGCGAATGCTGGCGATTACTTTTTATCGCCGTTCCAGTAGCTGTTAATAATAACTCTTAGTTATTTTGGTACTGTTAGATTTGTATAATATGATGTATACGTTGCTAGGTTAGTCTAAACAAATCAGTGGCTGCGTTTATATTTAAGTACCGTTACATGTTACCGTTACATACATGTCAGAAGGCATTACAAAATATACATCTTTTTTTAAACTATTAGATTTTTGATATACTGAGGATATAAAGTTGTCGATCACATAGTCACAACACCATACAAGCGTACATATTTTTGATTAAAGAAGTTATACTTACGGGTGGTAGATTTTTTATTCATAGATGGATGTGGGTCGCTTAACGTTGGTTGTAAATATTTCTTCACTGGACTTTCTGGCCTATTAATGTAAAATAATAATATGGAAAAATTAAAATTGATTATGAAAACAAAACAATAAATGCCCATATGCTACTAACAACAACCTACCTTGGTATTGCAACAGACGGTAATCCAGATCGCTTCAGCTGACTCTTGCCTGATGAACGTTTTGTTTGGGAGTCCAGAGCGGATATGACATCTGTTTTAATCATATATTTTAATGTTAAGTTATTCATTAACGCCCAATATTAATAACCTATCTCCAACGTCAATCTTAGATTGTTTCATATATCTATCCAATCTCTAGATTTAATAGATATATGAAACAATCTAAGATTGACGTTGAAGATAGGTTATTAATATTGGGCGTATGTGTCTTCAATAACAATACCAAGTCTCGAAAATTGTGTTTTACCACTTCACTCTGCCTACCCTGCCATAAGCGAGATACAGCGTTAAGCTATAAAAAAATCATATGCATTTTGCCTATTTTTGCTCGTGACGCTAACAGAAAACTACAGAACAAAGTTTACTCTACTAACAGGTTACTCTACTATTTTAAAAGATCAAACTTTAAAATATTATATTAAATATTTTTAAATTATATTAAATAAGTATTTTTCTAAATAAGTATATTATATTAAAGCTTACCCTAAAAATATTTATATGGCCAGTGGTGGCGCAGCGGCACAAGGTGTGACTGTAAAACCGACTGGTTGTGGGTTCGATCCCCACTCGAGGAGATGAAATATTTACTTAAATTTATATTTCCATCTCTTCGTTCTGGTGTCGAGGGTAAGCGCGGCGTTGAGTTCTGCCACTCAACACGCAATGCCTCCACAATTCGGCAGAAAGTGGGGAACAGAGTGTCTTAACACGAGGTTCTCTCGGCCTACCCTGCTATGTGCGGGATACAGCGTGAAGCTGATTTCGATTTAGATTTTTAATTTACTCTAAAAATAAAATTGTTTTATAATTTTAGATGTTAAGATAAGCGAATACGTTATGTATAATAGAACTACTTACTCGACATAATCGGTTGGGATGTAGATTCAGTCATTTCTGTGCGACCAGCGTTTACGACGGGTTGCTGAAAATTTAAAACTTTATTAGTATATGACGTAAACGAAACCAAACTGCATGGATATTCAAATAAGCTTACATTTATATCAGTGGTGAATACAAAAGAGAGAACTCGACGAAATGGTTGTTTAATGTTAGAATTTTTTTCCATGTTTTTATTATTATATTGATAGAAAAAGTTACTTATTCTGGTAATTATATTCGATCAGGGTAATAAGGATTACCACCAAGAAAAAAGCAATTGGTGTTATATAAAAAAAGGAATATTCTTGTTCGACTATAATGTAAGGTCTCAAAAGTTGGGCGATGTGTGGGGAGCGGAGTATCTTAACACTGCGGTCCCTCTGCTTAACTTGTTATATACGGGATACATACGTGAAAATAAAAAAAATATAACACCTGAGCATCGGCTTCTTGTTTCTCTTTCTCTTTTTCGCCAGTAAAGTCGACAGGTTGTTCATTTGTTTTCCTTAGACCAGCGATTAAACTCGTTTGTTGTTTCTGGAAGAATATTGTATATATTTAGAAAATAAAATAGCTTTACTCATTTATATATTTACTTTCATTTCATAAAGTAATCGATTATCTTCCTATTCATCTAATACCCAACAAGACAAATATTATGTGTGAAACCTGCAGTTTAAATTTTAGAATAAGATGATGTAGCAGGATAATCAGAGAGAACCTAGTGTTACGACACCTTTTCTTTTATTTCCCGAATATTGAAACATTGTGCTCAAACACACAATGTTTTAATGTTTGTACGGAACTCAACGCTGTACTTTGTCTTGTTACCAAATCGAAAAAATTAAAATTATAGTTGAAATCGAACCCAAAACCGCAGCGTCTGGCTGTACTAGACGCTGTGCCACGGCGGTCTTAATTTAAAGTTTGAAATGTATAGACTCGTACACTACTACTAGCACGTATTTTCTTAAGGCATCCCTCCAGCCAGGTGCGTATAGTTTGCTTGGCGACCTCCTCCTCGATAAGAAACTCGAATTCCTCGCGCGCCAACAGCTCCTCCATCTGCAGCGACTTGCGGATGTCGACCGTGCGGTATGATAGCATACTGAAATATTCATTAATTACAAGTGTTATTAGCCTAACTGGACAACTTCACTTTCTTTTTAGGGTTCCTTTCCGTACTAACAAAAAACGGAACCCTTATAAGATCACTTTGTTGTCCGTCCGTTAGTCTGTCTGTCAAGAGCCTTATCTATATATGTCTATATCGCATAAAACGCGTATTTCGATACTATAAAGGGAATTAATAGGGTACTTCCGGTTAACTTAGAATTATGAAATTTGGCAGCCAGGTCTATAGGTAGTACTAGTTCACTAAAAAAACTGAAAACAATACATTTGGTTAAATCCTAAAAAGAATAGCCTTAAAAGGGGGAAAAATTTGGTACTAAAGCCGCTAGTTTAAGTAAGATATCAGATAAAAGGGCTCTAGTTAAGCTAAGGTGGTGGCTTGACACCTCTAATTTTTGTACGAAACACTCAGTGAGCGAGCCCGACTCGCGTTTGTCCGTATTTTTAGCTTAACGCTTTTTATCCCGTACAGTAGCGTAGGCGGAGTGAATCCAGTGCTGAGACAGACTATTCCCTAGGCATCCCATAATTTTCAAATTAGATAATTCCGTGTTTAGTTACGAAACCCAAAGAAGTGCTTTGTGACGTAACGTAATATGACTAAATAAATGGAATAAATTTTAGTAAGTTTTTTTTGTGGAAATCCTATTCATTAAACATATTATTACTATCGTAAAAGTAATAAGTAAATAACATACTTTATAACATCGTGAAAAGTTACATCCTCGCCATTATGAAGCCGTTCTAGTTCATAGCACATATATTTGAACAAAAGTCTTTCCTTGTGAGTATCGCATTCCAATCTGCCTTTTAATAGTCGTAATATGAATTTAACCTAAAATGAATAGTAAAAAATACATAATTATCACATTAAGCATTTTGAATAATCAACTATGTAAGGTAATTAAAAATCTTAATTGATATTTTTACGCATCAAAATAGTTTTTTTGTGGGTTAAAATTCATCCTTTTAATTTATCCAAGTTACAAAAATGTTAATTGCAATTGAAAAAAATAATGTTTATTTTTTTAGTTTCCAAACCTCCTTCAACCTAGTGTTCAAATACTCCGTTCTTCATTAGACACTACCGTTCTCTACTTTCCGCCGAATTCTTGAGGCATTACGATTTTAGTAGCGGAACTTAACGCCGCAATTTGCCTTGTTACCAGAGCGAGGAACTGAAAATATTAAATATTACATTGGAAATTTAACCCACAACTGTAAACCCGATCGTTTACAGTTATCACGCTTGTGCCTTAGCGCCATGACGGCCTTAAAAAAACATATTTAACAGTAAGATATTTTAAAGCATTCTATTACAAAATGAATTTGCAAAACTAGATAATGCCACAATTTTTAAACATAAGAAAAAATAAGTTTTAAAAGTAATTTGGAGGTTAAAAATTAGTTTATACTACTCTATAAAAAAAAGATAAAGACGACGAACGACGAATTAAAAACCTTATTTGTCTGAAGTTGTTTAAAAATTCATCTTTAAAGTCCTAATATTATTGTTAACTTTCGAGTGGTAAATTAACATTACAAAAATCGGTCGGTCACATTATATAAGTTATTTATAAGAAAATAGTTTAACAAATATATTTGAATTCTGTCAAATATCTTAAAATTTAATAATATAAAGAAATTAACATCAGTATATCTTTGGTGCATTTGAATAGAATTCTAATAAATAGAGAAATAAAAATTTGAATATGATTTTTTTTTAAATTTGCATATTTGTATGCCAATCTAAAGAAAAAAAGTTTAAAACTAAGAATTTGAGGCTTGTAAAAAGATGGATTTGAAGTGTAAAAATGGGAATTCGACATGTAAAAGGAATGAATTTTTAGTAAAAAAGATTAATTTGATAAGTAGACTAGAGTATCAATTTGGAATTCAAAACATATATTATACCTTTCTAACTGGAATTACTCCCTTTTGGTGGACATCTACTATGTTCCAAGTGTTTTGGAAATTCCTTATATCAGCATAAGAGAGGAGAGCATCTTCTTCGTTTGAATAAAATAAAGAAAAGTTTTCCATTATGATAGCTGTAAGATAAAAATCATAGTGTTATAATTTATTTAATAGTAAATAGGCTTACAAAATATTAGCAAAAATCATAAATATCAGTAGTTAAATTAAAAGATGTTTTGTTAACTAATATTGCGTTATAATTAAAACGCGTTTTAATATTGCATTACATATAAAATACAATATACATATTTTATTGTACATAAAATATAGATATTATGAATAAATACTAAAATAAACAAATATATAACTCCATTCACCCACCTACGAGCAAATTGAGCACAATATAGGTAATAATAACATAGAAGGTGCAGAAGTAGGCGAGCGAGGCGGTGAAGTTCCCGCAGTCGGTCTCCCAGTAGTTGTCGGCGGGCGTGCAGTAGGGCGGCGCCACCATGCAGTCGTGCATGATCTTGTTCCAGTCCTCGCCCGTCACGATGCGGAACAGCATGGCCACGCTGTGGATCGGGGAGTTGAAGTTCGCCCGCCTGGAATGGGAATGTGAGAGTGCGCTTTTAAATATCATTTTTTTATTAAATCTATACTATATTCTATAATAAAAGGCTAAAGAGTGTGTAAAAATATTTTAAAATTATATTTTTTAAATATTATTATTAACTTTTTTCTGTTTGTAGACATATCTTCGGAATTATTCACCGGATTTTGTTGTTGTATAGTTATTTGGCAAGAGCAGAATAATTAGCAGTTGATTATGAAGATTGGCAGCTAAATTATAAAAAAATATGAAATGCCGCCCTAAAATTAATTATTCAGCAAAACAGGTTTTGCCCATTGGCATATTAAAAATAAAGATCTGGAATATCTGACGTGGACCCGCAATAGCCTAAAAAAATATCTATAAATAACAATAAAATCCTATCGTCCTATATCCATACTGCCTTTTCTATCTAAAGTTCTTGAACGCATTGTACACGAGCAAATCTATCTTTTCCTACACAACAATAACATACTGTCTCCTTTCCAATCTGGTTTCCGTCCTGGGCATAGCACAGTTACCGCTCTTAATAAAGTCTGTGACGACATTAGATACGGTTTTGAACACCAGCAAGTGACTTTACTTGTTCTGCTAGATTTTTCTAATGCATTTAACACAGTTGACTTCGATGTTCTATTGGCAATTTTAAGATCTATTAACTTTTCCTCGAAAGCTACTGAATGGTTTTCCTCTTACCTTCACGGACGCAGACAAAGCATCAAGCTTGACGGAAAAGTTTCATCAATATGCTGTATCAACGCTGGCGTCCCACAAGATAGTGTACTATCACCGTTACTCTTTTCCATTTTCATTAACACTCTCACTCAACATATATCGTCATCGTACCACCTTTACGCCGATGACTTGCAAATTTACACAACTGCAGCGATAAGTGACATACCAAATGCAATTAATAAAATTAATTCGGACCTACAAATTATTAGTTCTTGGAGCAAATCGTTTGGACTGTCTATCAATCCCAACAAGTCTCAGGTGTGTATATTTGGGAGCTCTAAACAACTGGCTAAATTACGTACTCCTTTACCCTCAATTTTTTATGATAATGTTTGCTTGGAGGTTAGTGAGAGTGTTGAGAATCTGGGAATCAGGAAGGATGGTACTTTTTGCTGGTCACCTCACGTATCGGAGCTTAGTCGTAAGATCTTTTCTACTATAGATAGATTGAGAAGATGGAAGAACGTCTTACCATTAAAGACTAAAATCTCTCTGGCCCACGTTCTCCTTCTGCCTATCTTAGACTATGCTGATTCATGCTACTTAGATCTGTCCCAGCAACTACTGAACAAACTCGAGCGTTTGCAAAATCTTATAATTAGATTTATTTTTGGGTTAAGAAAACATGACCATGTGTCGCAGTATCGTAGTCAACTTAAATGGTTGCCAATAGAATATAGACGTAATTTGCATGCCCTCACTCTCCTTTATGCCATCCTTTCCAAACCTGTTACACCATCTTACCTCAAGGACCGCTTTAAGTTTCTGGGGTCGGACACCCTACATTCCCAAAACCTCCGTTCCCGCCATAACTATATCCTCGAAATTCCATTATGCCGCACGAAATGCTATAGTGACTCTTTTACTGTTAAAACAGTAAAACTATGGAATGAGCTGCCATTGGAAGTAAGACGTTCCCAGTCGACTGGGATTTTTAAACGACGTCTTAAACAGTACTATCTTAAAGTTAATTCATAAAAGGACAATATGATAAGTGTATATGTATTTATTTTTAACTGTTGTATTTATGTATGAATTTATTTATGTATGTATGTATGTATGTATGTATGTATGTATGTATGTATGTATGAATATATTTTTGTATATATATTTGTATGTTTAAAACAATTTTGTATTCACTGTATATTGATTTATGTATTTCTTAGTACTTTTTGCACCTTTCTGCTTTCTTTTATAAATTTAATTCTTACGTTTTTGTTTTGGTTGCCTGTAAGAGATCGCTTTTAGTGATAAGGCCGCCATTGCACACTTGTTATTCGTTGTTATAATGTACTGTATTTTATTCTTCTTCTTATTTGTGCAATAAAGTATTATATTATTATTATTATTATTAAAATCCTGCTTTAGCAAAAACTGTTTACTGTGATGGGAAAATCATTGAAAACTGAGGCCATTATGATGCAGCGTGACAGCGTTTGATTGTCATTGCTATAATATTAAGTTCCATTACCACTCAGACATATTTAAATAGTTTTTTTTTGCCGTTCCAGTAAGACAAAGCGTTGCGCTAGGTTACCACTCACTATGCGATAGTATAATATAAACATAGCAATAATATAATCTTCACTTTTTGAATAAAAAAAACGGAAAACGTAGTGTCATGATCCTAAGTACTTTTCGTCTACACGTAGCGTGTTTTAACGACAGCAGATTATCGATGGATATATTACAGAATTAAGGTTAACAATGAAAATATATAATAATTTATATAAATTTATAATAATAATAATACCTTCCAATGCCCTCCCCGTACTTGACGTTTCCAAACACAATAGTCCCGGCGAGGGCGTAGAAGAACACCAGCAGGAACATGCCGAATATAATAAAGAAGCTCTTGCACACACTCACGCCGACAGTCAGCATTAGCATCTTCAATGTCGTGTGCTTGCCAGTGATTGTGAAGAAGCGTAGTATCACCACCATGAATCCGACGAAGTAGGATAGATCGTTCTACACCATAACATAATACACAATTTATATAAAATTAAATAATACTCATTTTTATAGTAATATATCATAGTTGTTGGTTTTATTGTTGTAGGCAAAGGGAGCCTAGTGTTAAGACACTCCGTTTCTATCTTTCCGCCCATACACACGATAACTTACTAGAGCGAGATGATTAACTATAGAATAATAGGTGATTTTTTTTAAATAAATATTATTTTAAATTACGAGCAATAGGTTAATCTTAGTCTGTGTGAGACAATATTTATAGACGTTGGTGTTTGTTTCTTTTAGTGCCAGTTTTTTTGTTTAAATTAGAAAAATATAAAAACTTCAAAAATAAACGTGTACATCGATTTTATCCCGAATCCCATGATTTGTGGATATGCAAAAAGAATCTAGTGCTTAGCCAGTCCATCCGCCACTTTCGGCGGTGACGGAAATCATTGTTGCATTTTATCTTCCCAGACCGATGAAATAAAAATAATCATTTCGAATAAGAACCCATAACAATCTCATTTACAGTCCGACGCTGTCCAATTGTACCTTTAGTGTAAAGTGCATAAAGATCCATATGCACCCAGCGACGGTGACGAGCAGGTCGTATCTGTTGCGGCGGCTCTGCCAGTAGCCGCGCGGCGTGAAGGCGATGGTCTTCAGCAGCACCTCCACCACGAACACCAGCGTGAGCAGCGCCGACGTCAGCGCCAGCCGCTCCGTGTTCGACGAGTGGCGGGACCACTATGTATTGGGTACCATTCAGTATTTAAGTATAGGAAATTATGAAATGCTGCCTTTGTAAAAGTTGTACAGTGTGTTAGGCACATACATAGGCTGCTTGGTCACATATATTTTTTCATTATTGTAAAGTAACAGTGTCATTTTATCGTTCACTTTTAATAAATGGAATACAAAAACATTAACATTTAAATCTCTACAAGAATACTCTTCCAGTGAATCCATGAAAGTGGTTAAGTGCAGAACAGCGTTAATGACAAAAAAATTAATAAAAAAAAAACATGACTTCCCGAATTTCAGCGTAGAACAAGGCTAAGAACCTAGTGCAAAGACATTTACTTCTATACTTTGCTTCCGAATGTCCCGTGTTAAAAAAAAGTTGGGTGTTAAGTGATGATAGTACACGGAAAGCTTCCTTACCATAGGGGCAAAATGAAATATTTTAAATTCCGTCATTCCTCCGAGTGACGATCGACCCCAAAACCAATGTGTTTATAGTTAAGTCTTAATGTGTCACGATGGCTTTCAGCATCACTCAGTTTTTTTTTTTAATTTAATTATTTTCGTTTAAGCAACTAAAAAAATACAATTAAAACGGTGTACATACGACGTAATGTACGTATAAGTCAATTGTATCATCAATTTAATTTTAAATAAGTACGCACCGTGACAGCCAGTAAGCCGCTGTTGACGAGGACAACAATAGCGATAACTCTTTTGAAGGTCAAGTTTTGTGTAACATCGTAGGCAAAGGCTCTTACTTTCCTGCCGTCAGGGCGTGGCGGTAAATGTAATGGCTGTGCAATTTTCAATCTTTTTTTCAAATCACACCTAAAAAAGATAAAAACATAAGTGATAACAGAGAAGCGTGGCTCACACAAATTACGATGTTTCACATATAGGACACACGACGTCAAGCGATCAGGTATAATAGAACCCACAACTCCGAAACTAGACATTATACTATAAAAATATTTTGTAAATGTCTTCAGGACCCATATAGGACTAACATATTCAAATATATTTGTAAAAATGAAATGCTTCAAATATCATTTACTTAAATACTATATTATATAAATCGAGAACTCACCAGCGCCTCTGATCGACAGTCAACAGAGCCGTTCCTTTGTTTTCTGAGTAGTTAGCGATTACCACACCAACAAATAACGTTAATCCAATCATACAGCCCAAAAATATATAAACATGTATGTATATTGCATGTACCTGTATATTAAATTATTTCATTGCATATAAAAAATGCGTATACAAAATTTACAATTGTTGAGATATTGAGCTACTTACCGGTCCCAAAGCTTTTATTAGAACATCTCGGACGTCCAACCAGCCCTTGAAAGAAAGCACTTCAAATAATGTGAGAAGTGCATCACCAATATTATCAAAATTAAATCTTTTCGGATTTGCCCTGAAATAAAAAAAATATAATTATAAAAGGTGACAATGTTTCAGGACAAGGCTAATATTCATGTGGAATTTAAAACTGCAATCGTATAGGGACATATAAGTAAATAAATAGGTTTTTAATAGATTTTTAATGAAACTCTAAGTAATTTAATATTAACCAGACTCTAGGTACGAGCATGGAGGGGAATGTCTCGTTGCGGCCGGGACGTATCTTCATCTTAGTGACGAACACGCGGCGCATGAACACGCCCACGCAGTCCTCCCGCCGCGCTATAGTCGGGTCGTTGCAACGGGCGAGCCTATTCAAATACACGTTACATTATATATATGTCAGAGGATGCGAAAATAGTGACCTAGTTTAATCATTTATACTAAATAAAATTAAAAAGTTTCCGTATTGACACTGTATGATAACCAAACAAATTTATTAACGAGTTTCGTAGAGGCTTGAGTGAGGTCGTTTCACGCCACAGACATAGAGGATGGTGACAAAATATTTGACCTGAAAAAAGCGCAGTAGGGCCAGTTGGAAGTTTGAGGTCCGATAGATTTGATAATGGTTTAATAAATATTGTAAGTATTTGCAGTTACAAACCATTTATCGAATAAATACATATAAGTATATTATGTCTCGAGTCAACCTCGTATATGTTTATGATTAACTGAGCCGAGGCAAAAGCGCGGCGTTGAGCTCCCCCACTCAACACGCAATGCCTCCAGAATTTGGCGGAAAGTGGGGAACGGAGTGTCTTAACACTAGGTTCCGTCTGCCTACCCTGTTGAGTGCGGGATACAGCGTGAAGCTGAGTTACTTTTTTTTTATATGTATTTTTGTTTAGATCAATGTTCAATAAGATGAGTGAACTGAATGCGTTTTAGTTTCTGAAATACAAAAATACATACCTGCCACCGTAAAGCTGCACGCCGTAGCTCGCGAACACAAACATTAACAAGATGAGAAGTGTTGATACCTGCAATTATAATACATGTATTTATATTTGTATACGTTAATTAAACATAATGTAGAACTCTCTGCAGTCATGACTTGATATTTAGAATAATTGCTGCAATTATTTTTTAAAAATCTTTATTGAAGTGCTGTTTTAAATTGCTTCGTAAAACACGAGAGTGCGCTGTCTTCTATCATATTTTTTTGTATAATTTTAATTTTGTCATATTAATGTTCCGTTTTAAAAGAAGTATCAATGGATAGCGAGATTTTTAATAATAAATAACTAAGGGGGACACAATACCACCTTCTCCTATATTATATAAAATTAAAAAAAAAACATGGATTGTTTTACAAAACACACCTTCAAAACTTTAAATTTAATTAAATTAAATGAATAATTTATTAAAGCCTTATTAACGACTTATAGTGAGGACGAGATAGTTAATATCCTAAGTGACTCCAGATCATCACTAGAACTCCTAAGGAACCCAAGTTCAGGCCACCCCCTAGCTATAGCAATTATTGAAAATGCAAGGAAGATTAGAGCACAAGGGAGGAAATTAAGACTTTTTTGGCTAAGGGCGCATGCGGGTACCGCAGGCAATGAACGCGCCGATGAATTAGCAAAAGACGCAGCACTTTCAAACACTTCCCAAAGCTATGACTACGATAAAATTCCCCTGTCATATGTTAAAAGATCAATAAGAGGAGAATCTGTCAACATATGGCAAGGCAGATATGAAACATCTCAGACGGGAAAAGTTACCAAAAAATTCCTCCCAGACGTAGAAAAAGCTTATAAAATAGTCAGGACAACGCGATTTACCCCCGTTACATGTTCAAATGTTGACAGGTCACGGAGGTATAGCAGAATATCTCCACAGGTTTAAGTTGAAGGACTCTTCCGCATGCGAATGCGACGACAACATAACTGAATCTGTATGGCACATACTACTAGAGTGCCCAAGATTTGCTGTTGCCCGATTCGAACTCGAAGTGGAGATTGAGAGAAGTCTGACCGAAGATTATCTACCAAATATTATGGCAGACATGAACTCTCGGAAAGCGCTACTGGACTACGCAGACAGGGTCTTCCGCATCGCATGTATTAGAAACAGCACTGGGAACATAGACCCGCGTACACTCTACTTTCACACAATGCAACCCTCGCATTCCAACTCACATATGCCTACGCATCATATAAAAGCTGCTACGTGCGCATATAAACATTACCAAGAAGCAAGTAAACATACCATGGTCGAGTTCTTGCAACAAGCGGTAATGGGCGAGCCGGGATTAACAACTAAAGGTGTGGCTCTGTTCATGGACGGCAGCTTCGAACGGTTGGGTATAAGTTTTTGCACGGCAAGAAACAACAAATTTATTGTAGTTTCTCCCGGTCTAGCCAGTCTATTGAATGGGAGCACGAAAAGAACAGCGGTGCGACGTAAACTATATGAAGCCCTACCCACTAGGACTATAGGAGATATCACTTGCCGAATAGTAAGATCAAATAACAAATCGATCTTACTACTCGATGGGGCTAGACGGTCGCCCTTCGAGCAGGCCCGGGCTATGCTTACAACAATAAGCGAAATTGTTGGACAAGGTGCGCGTGTAATTAGTATTGATGCTATGATAGTTAACTACAACAGAGCCGAGGTGGTAGATCGACTGGGATGCATAAAAGCTTCAGAAAAGCACGAAGTTTTAGTATATGAAGACAGAGGCGAAGACCTTAGCTACTTGAAACCTAAGAATTCTGGTATCCGCACGGAAAAAGCACTTACAACTCTCACTACCACTGAAAGTGGCTCAGATCGCGTTCAAAGGAAGAGGGCAGAAGCACAAGCTAAGACACAGCAAAAACGCTCATCTGCAAGAACTGTGTGTAGCGCCTTAATATCGGTCGTGGGAAGTGTTTTTGACAGGAACAAAACACATGACAGACAGGCGGCAGCGGTAGAGGAGTTCACGAGGAATCCTACAAAAGATCTCCTTATCAAAGCCAGGCCCAATTTAACAAGAGCGGCATTGGATCAAGTGAATTCTCCTGCCTTAGTACCCATATCAGGTCCCAAAGACCATTATAGAAACGCATTTCTCGAATTCCTAGCAGTCCTAAAAGCTACCAAACAAGTGAAGCTCAGGACTTGCGAGGACATAATGCTAGCCTTTCAGCGCGGATACTCAATCCTGGATGTTAGACTTAAAGAAGCCGAAGCCGCCATTTATAACAACGCTACCGCACACACTCTCAGAGGCGACATAAAAGATAGTTATATGGCGGCGTACAATGCTACAGTCGGATTTGTGAAATTAAATAAAGAGGAAACCAGACGAACAGGCAACCTCAAATTCAACGCACCAAGCAGTGACCCTATAGTGGTCATCGCCAAGTGCACACGAGTGATGCTGGAAGATGGAATGTTAGAAAAATTGGAGAGCTTCGATCACACTTTGAGATCAACATCATCGAGGGAATGGGAGATACCTAAGATACAGTGGGTTAACGGGGTTCCCGGATGCGGTAAAATAACCTGGATCATTGAGCATTTTAACACAGATAGGGACTTTATTACTACCAACACAATAGAATCAGCCAATGAACTTCGGGAGAAGCTCTCGGTACGTATAGGAAATTTGGTGAATAATAAAATTCGCACTATGGCATCAATGTTGGTTAATGGATTAGATACTTCAGAACAATGTAAACGCTTAATTGTAGATGAAGCCCTGATGAATCACTTTGGAGCCATAGTGGGGGCTGCTAGAATCTCTGGAGCAGAAGAAATACTACTGGTTGGAGATATAAACCAACTCCCCTATATTGACCGAGACAATCTCTTTGAGATGTTATATCGTAGTCCATCACAAATTGTCAATATCAACCAGGACCTATTGTGTACCCATAGAAGCCCCATGGACGTCGCCTATGCACTTCAAGAGATATACTTTGGTATATACTCTTCCAAAAAAGTAGTACACTCCCTCCGAATAGAAAATTTAAGAACTACACCAGCGCCACGTGACCTCAGGGAAACCCTCTACCTTACATTTACTCAAGAGGAGAAAAAATCTTTAATCAACCAGGGGTATGGGGTAAACATAGGCTCAAAAGTGTTGACTATTCATGAAGCCCAAGGCCTGTCAAATGCAACGGTTATAGTAGTGAATACAAAGTCGAAGAAATTACAACTACATGACAGCGTTTCACACGCAATTGTAGCAATAACGCGTCACACAGACAGATGTTCCTACTACACCAGTGGTGACGACGACGCTATAAAAAGGCTTATTCGGAAGGCAACAGAAGCAACGACAAAAGGTATTGTGGAGTATAATTTAAAGATGGCCATAAAAGATAGAAACGAAGCGGTCATGCCCTCCATCTTGGCGGTAATGCCATCCACGTCCCAATTTCCCTAATGATAAGAAATATTTGTATGGTTATATAAAAAAAAAAATCTTGTAATCCGTAATAAACATATTTATCTTTTTGTAATCAATTAAGTTCAATTTATTTACAATGAATGTTTGTTTTTATGCATGTAGACTTAGATTATAGTGTTAGATTAAGTTAGTAAGTGGCAACTGAAATTAATAACTGGACTTTCTTAAGCAGATATTATGTAAATATAGAGATATATGTATGTAATAACATAAGTCTAGTTTTAGGTAATATCTACAGAAAAAAATTTAAAGAAATGTAATAATAACAAAAGGTACGGACCATAAGTCTGTAGTGTAAATAAGAATTAAAATTAAAAAAAAAAAAAAAAAAAAAAAAAAAGCCTTATTAATTCAACTTCCTGAACCAACTCTTCTATGTAACAAATGAGGGTAAAAAATGAGCTCTGCCACTCAATACGCAATGCTTCCAAAATTTCAGCGGAAAATAGGAAACCGAGTGTTCTTCCTTAACGTTAGGTTCGTTCTGCCTATCCTGTTTGTTGTATGAGGAATGCAGCGTGAATTTTGATTTTTTTACATATATTAGTAGCTATACTCCATGAGATTCAAGTGATACGAATAATGTATTTTTCCTCCTGTAAATATGACTGAACAGGTTTTATTTGTGGTATTGTTTTTACAGTTACTTTAAAACACCGTAGTGGCAAACGGTAAATTGAATAAGGCACTGGAAGGTGATGTTGATCAGTGGTACCAGCAATATCTCCTTGAAGCCGCGGCACAGCTCGTAGACGACCTTGCGCATGTGCGGCACCAGCGTGAAGATGCGCAGCGGGCGCACGCAGCGCAGGATCATCAGCATCTGCGCGGCCGAGCCCGGCGGCACGCGCACCGGCATCCAGCACAGGAACGTCAGCGACACCTAGCACACGGCCCGTACTACATGTTCATTTGTAAAAACTTTGTTGGCAGTCTGACCGTCCATCCGTCCGTCTATCAACACCATTTTTTTCAAGAAAGAACACCATTTTTATCAAATTGCAAATTATAATCAAATGATCATGGTCTACATTACCTTTGAGCACAGGAAAGGAGCTTACTTTATTGCTTTGAAATTCACGCTGAGGTAGAATTATAAAATTTAACAAGAAGTGAGAACTTACACTAAAAATAAAGTAAAACCTGAAAGTCGAAAATTAATTGGTATATCAAGAAAAAACTATAAAAACTTATATTTGTAGATCATTTCTACAAAATTTATGCCTTGTTTTTCCGATTGATAATAATAAACACCTACATCATGAAATATAAAACATACCTACAATCATAGAGGCCGTCGTGGCCCAGGGGCACAAGGGTGTGACTGTAACGCGACGGTTGTGGGTTCGATTCCCACTCGAGGAAATGAAATATTTACTTAAATTTATATTTCCATTTCTTCGCTCTGGTGTCAAGGCTAAGCGCGGCGTTGAGTTCTGCCACTCAACACGCAATGCCTCCAGAATTCGGCAGAAAGTGGGGAACGGAGTGTCTTAACACTAGGTTCCCTCTGCCTACCCTGCTGTGTGCGGGATATAGCGTGAAGCTAATTTAATTTTTTTATTTTACCTACAATCATGAAATTGGTACAAGCTCTTACTGGGCAAGTCCTACCGAGTTTCATACAACCGATTTTTTTTATATTGACATTGCTTAGAACTAGACTTAGACTCACTCTCTCACTCACAGGTCTATAAATAGTCCAATAATTTATAAATTTTATTCATACAAGTAGCCAACTTAGTTATTTTTAGAATTTAAAACTATATAATTAATTAATTCTGTTAAGTAGAATACGTAATACTTTCCCTACATATCATACAAACATAACAAATACCAAATATTATGAAACAAATGTGTATATACCAGCGATGCAATAGTTTTGGGAAATTCAATTTTTTAAACTCACAAACCCGAATGAGGATATAGTTACCGGGTAAAAATGTCTGGGATTCAGAGTTATATACAAACTACAAATGTCACTGCCTTACTTACAATGTAAATAAAAACATCCAATACAGCTGCTGCATCTTTCAGATATGCTTTCGGCGTAAAAAATAAGCCATCTGCTAATATCTTAAGAGCTAGCTCGAGGCTCATAAACACCACAAATCCATATTCGGCTATCTGGAAAATAAATAAGTACTTTATAATAATAAATCAGCTTCACGCTGTATCCCGCACACTGCAGGGTAGGCAGAGGGAACCCAGTGTCAAGACACTCTGTACCCCACTTTCTGCCGAATTCTGGAGGCATTGCGTGTTGAGTGGTAGAACTCAACCCCGCGCTTGTACTCGACACCAGAGCGAAGAAATGGAAATATAAATTTAAGTAAATATTTCATCTCCTAGAGTGGGGATCGAACCCACAACCAGTCGGTTTTACAGTCACACCTTGTGCCCCTGCGCCACGACTGGCCTCACTTTATAATAATAATTGTCTGTATTTAAATATTATAATAAATGTTACAATTAATTTTTTTAAGTATAGTTTAACAAAATAATGTCATTAAGTTAATAATTGAAATATGTATGTGTACAACTACATTACCTGTAGCACAAAATTTTCCATAACTCTATAAGTTGGAGTTTCAAACATCATGGAGAGACAAGACATTGTTGTTACCATTATCATCACCCAGTCTAAATATGTAACCAGGCCAAGAAAGTTACTGAAAACAATAATATACCAATCTATTATTTAGAAATCATATGTATGTAATATCAACTCAAAGCCTGAAAATTACGGAATATTTTTTATTCCACTTTTAATATTTCGACTCAAGGATATAAAATACTTAATATTTTCATTTCTTCGCTCTGGTACCGAGGATAAGGCGCGTTGACTGGCGAAAACATTAGAATTTTTCAAGTAACAACAGTTGAGCTCCGCTATTCAACACGTCTCCGGGATTTGAAGGTAAGGAATGGGGAAACGAAATTTATTAACACGAGGCTCCGTCTGCCTAACCTGCTATGTACTGAGTACAACGTGAAGAAAATAAGTAGGCAAACATTTTTTTTTCTCAATTTATTATTATAGATAAAATTACTTTGAGGTAATTATAAAAGCCATTGTGGTGCAATAGGATAGGTGAGAATCGGATCGGATGCGCGGGGAACGCAGTGTCTTAACGCTAGATTCCCTCTGACAACCCTGTTATACACGAGATACAGCGTGATACTAAGAAAAATAAAGGTAATTAAGTCTCACTGGAAGCTCTTATAGTGGACCTTCCTCTCGTTGCCGGTGACGGGGTCGCGCAGGCGCGCGTCGTACCGCGCGTCCACGATCGCGCGACATATCTTGCGGAAGCGCGACTCGCGCGGCACGATCAGCAGCGGCGTGTCGAACAGCGGGTGGTTCTCGCGGAGGTCTTCTTCGCGTTGATTTCTATAAACGTTCGGAATTTATCATTAAATTATATATTTAGTTCAAATTACACTATTATTATTTTAAATTCACGCTTTACACTAGCGCGATAGCCTGAGAGAACAAAGGGCCACGCTACGGTAAAAAATATTTTATTTAATTGATAACTTTTTTAAACATGATTTTACCGATTCCAATAAAGCAAACACGAAATGTTAAGGGAAGTTGGTCAAAATACAATAGCGAGAACTGAGCTTAAATTTCTGAGTTTAGCGTACTTGCACAGCCAAACACATAAAATTAAAAAAATATATTGTTTTAGGTTTTATTACGATGATACATTCCCCCAATTCATAATTTTTTCACGGCGATCAGTCACATTTTTATAATATTTATAAATACATCCATATGCATTATACAGGCATACGAGTATTCCGCTTTATAAATTGAATTAATTTAAAGGAAGCTATAGAATTTAATTTGTACCTCCTCATTTCCGCCTGCTGCCTCTTGGCCTGCAGCAGGCGTATGTCGAGGTAGGGCGGGCGCGCGCGCGAGGAGGGCACGACGCGCGACGCCGCGCCGATGTCGCCGTTCTCTAGTAGATGCTCGTAGGTCTGCTTCAGCTTTATGGACCCGCTGCGGACCGATCGACGGATAGATCGGGACCCGAATCTTAATTTCAATATTATTATGATTTAATGATTCAATTAAAATAATTCTTAATATATTTTAAGATACAGCGTGAAACTCACGTACATAACAGGGTATACAGATAGAATCTAGTGTTAAGACACTCCGTACTCTATACACCGCCCAATTTTAGAGAGAATGGCGAAACTCAACACCTTGTTTTGTCTTATTGCCAGTGCCAGGAAATTAAATGTAATTAATTGTTCCAGGCGCGAATTGAACTCATAATCGTTGCAATTACAACGAGACGGCGCTGAGTTCCGCCATTCCACACGCAAACGCTTCCAGAACTCAGCGGAAAGTGGGGAATAGTGTTTAAGACACTAGATACCCTGCTGTGTGGAATGATATATAACAACTTTGCTCAACTTAATAGAAATTACTTTATTATATCTACAAAATAAATTAAAATTGTTCAAATAAAGAAAAGTTACATTATGTCATTTATTTAGTTGACTAAAATTTTTTCGAACGGTGCAACCAAGCTTTTCTTTAAAAAAATAAATCTGACCTTTAAGCATTCAAATTAAAATTAATAATATATATAATATACATATATTTTTTATGCATTTACAAAGTTGATAAATACTGTATTTTAATGTCACTAACTTTTTTTGATCAACACGCAGTTGTTTGGCGCTGGAAACGGTTCCTTGTGATTTCAAGCCTGATTTTCCTCCTGTAGCCAACATGGCCGAGTCTCCGAGAACTAGGCGACGGTGGTTGTTCGAGTCACTGAATTTTATAAATATCAATTATTATTAATTGTTATTTGAAAATATTCATATAGAATGTATTAATAATTAATTATATTATTATATACCTTTAAATTTAGAGTAACAATTCACTACCTGGAAAATAAAATAAAACGAAAAATAAAAATTAAATAAAATAAATTAAAAAGAAAACTGTAATAAACATAAAAATGTAGTTTTAATTAAAATCATTAATTAATTAAATATCAGTTCAGACATCAAAAGTCTTGCTGCATCTATCACACACACACACACACTCACTTAATAATAGACGCAACAACGTGCCGCCTCAAGGCGGAGCTGGGGCGCTGCGCGGGGGGCGCCACCGTCAGCGTCTTGACGAAGCACCGCTTGCGGTAGGGGAACGAGATCTTGTCTACGCCTATGTACTCGAAGGCGCGCCGCGACAGGTCCATGTGCGCCCCGCGCCCGCCTCCCCCCTCCTCCTCGCCCTCCACTTCGCATACGAATTGTCGCATGAATGATTCGCGAACCTAAAATTAGACGTAAAGGTGTTATTTATTACAATGAGTGGTTCGTTAGAATCTTATATGAAATATACAGGATGGAAGCGACTTCGCTTCATTTTTACCGGAGCAGCATATGGGGTAAAATATTTCAAACCCACATCCCACCCAAAAAAATAATCACAATTCCCCTACAGAGACGTAGGATTATTATTTTCATTTCATGATTTTTATCCATACTGTATTACGTGTGACACAGTTACGCATAGATACCAATAACGTAAACAACTACTACATAAATACTAGTAAACGTTGCCGATCTGCCACTTTTCAAAAAGAAGACTAAAACGAGAAAGGGATATATTTCGTTCTATTTTACGCAATCGCTTATTTTCCATAATAAACATAAACAACGTTTAACTTCATTACATACGATTCAATTTCATGAATGTGGCGTGTGCAATGTTATCGTTTTGATAAGTTAGTGTCTGTGTGCGTTATTCTTAACAAATGGAGTTTTATTTTACGACGATAATCTTATCCTATACTTTATAAAAAAAAATTTTTGTTTTAATTGCATTAGGCTTTTATAGATTAGATAAAACTGTAATTTCATTTAAAGTAGTGAAGATAAAAAAACTGTATATTTTTATATTTCGATTTTTTTACTTCACGATGTATCCCGCACATAGAAGGGTCAGCAGAGGGAATCTGGAAACTAGAATTAAGACGCACTTTTTCACCTGTTGCCCTGTGTTAAGTGACAGAACTTAACGCTGTGTTTTGCCTTAATACCAGAACGACGAAATAAAAATATGAAATATTTCATTTCTACGAGGGGGAATCGTGACCACATCCTGTGGCGTTTACAATCACACGCTTGTGCCCCTGCGCCACGACTGGCCTCACTCAATAAGTACCAAAAAGTTTATTTAGATTTTATATTTTCCAATATTGCGTGGATTTGAATGAAACGCTTTGTTACAAGAGTCATATAATGGCGGATTTTTTTGATGATTTAAAAAAAATAATATATATGTACATTACATTTTACATTTTACATACATTTTTAGATTTTTTCTTATACAGAGAAAGTAAGTTATACAACGCAGGCACTGTGTGATAACAACTTTGAAAGTGAATAATAGTTAATGGTTTTATTGCTGCGGCGTTGACTTTCGCCTCTCAACACGTAATGTCTTGCAGTTATTTAAGTGTAAAAGTGCTACTGATATCTTGATCACCAGATTTTTTTACGCCGATAAAAAGCTTGCATAGCTTACCTTAGGCAAATTAAAATCCCCTGGCACTTTATGTAGCTTGGTCATCTGTGGGCTATCAGGAAACTTTTCAAATATTCTCAGACGAAAGGGCAGACTCTCTTTAATTTCAGCGCTCTGCTGTCGATATCTCAATTGTTTCAACTTTTTAATATCTTCGTCCAATTCTAAGTTATCTAATATTACCGCTACGAAAAGTGACAGCACAATCTGCAATTTTTAGAATCCATTTTTTTATTAGGGACTAGTTAATACTACTACTAAGACTCTCTTTTTTAAAATGATAAATAAAAAAGCTTTAAAAAGGATCTTTTTAAGTAAGGGGCCGTCCACATATTACGATTCACGATCACGAAATGCCCTTGTTACAGCTGGTCAGTGTAGAGTGGTCCGTTAAACCTATTTAGTGTGAAATTTAATATTTTTCAATTTTACACCTACAATTTTTGTAGGTTAAACACTTAAGATTTGGCAAAGTAATAATAATATTAAGTTAGGACTCTCCCCACTCTTTGGCACACAATCTCACGCGTCGTCGACTCCCACCCCTCTTCTTAAGGTGTAACAAAATTTATGAATAGCTAATTAGCTAGTTTTTAAGTTTTAGTTTTTAAGTTATATAACAGCACGTTACCAATGTCACAAACAAATGGTACAGTATGAAGTATATGGCAACTAGAGGTGTTAATGTTTGGCTCGTACGAATCATAGTCTCGTCCATTACTTCCACCCACGCTTCTTGTGTTAATATTTGAAACATAGACATAAAGGCCTGAAATAAAATATGAACTTATATTAAAGTAGCTATATTTTAATTGATCTGTTATTATTCGAAGAAAAAAAAATATCTTGTAAAAAAATATAATCACTTTTATTCATTTGGTTTAGTAATTAACCATCAATTTTATGAATAATATATGGTATAATACAAAAACTGATTAAATACAAGTCAAACTCCCACACCGAGGGTTCTGTACCAATATAACGATTTTGTATGAAATGAACTACAAATATAAATTTATAATTGTTTTTTTTGTGACTATGGAGCCCTAAAAAACCAAACATTCATCCATTTACCTCTGGAAATGTTTCAAATTTCGTAAATTCGCACAGGAAACAAAACAATTGCATTGATATAGACGAACTTATTATTAGCAAGCACATAGTGAAGATTATGAGACTTCCCAACTTTTTGCCTGGTCCAAATATCTTATAAACAAATCCTTCAAGGAGTGGTGATGCTTTAATAAGGCGAACTACTCGAAGAACCTAAAAGAAAAAAAGAAAAATAAAGAGTACCTAATTTAGTTACGAAATAGTGAGACTTAAAAATAATTGCGAAACCGTCATGGCGCAGCGGCACAAGAGTATGACTGACTGACTGAGTAAACGCGTCGATTGTTGGTTCAATTCCCACTCGGAAAAATGTATTATTATTCGTTAATATTTTCATTCATCGCTCTGCTAACAAGACAGCATTGAGGTCCGTCACTCAACACGTAATGCCTCGCATATTCAGCAGGAAGTAGAGAACGGCCCTAACACAAGGTTCCCTAACCTGCTATATGCGGAATACAGCGTGAAGGTGAAAAAAAAAACCTTAAAACGTTTTTAATTAATACCTGAAAATATGTGAAGCCTGACATATAAAGTTGGGGTATTATGTGAATGGTGGTGCCGATTGCCAGAAGAAGTTCGAATTTGTGAACGGAATGCTTAAAATATCCCTTCCAGCCCAAACACCATATTTTTATTAGGGCTTCTAAGTCCAAAAATATTGTGAATGCAATCTAAAAAATATATTACTTGATAAGAAACGTTGAAAAAAAAAATTGTGTAATGTACACTGATATAAAAAATATATAATTTAAAATTACCTCGATATAATAATATTTTTCATAAAAAAATTCTCTTGGATTATCATCATGTTTAAAGTTCATAGTGGCTGTGATTATCCCATTGGCTAATACAACACCCATTACTATAAGTCTGAAATATGCTGATCGAAGCATTTTATGAAATATTTCTGGTGCACTTCCTAAAAATGAGCTCATACAATAAATCCTAGTAAACCGATTGCTATTATAGAATAAATTATTCCTAGACAGCCAAAAGTTTCTTTTTTACCACTTTCACCTGGCTTGGCGGTCAGAGCGCCTGGTCGGTTTCCAGGAGGCGCGGGTTCGAGTCCCACTACGTCCAAATTTTTATACGTTTTCTAAATAAGTACATTAAATAATTATTTAAAAATGTATAAAGTAGAACTCTCTCTCTCTCTCTCTCTTGTAGTAATGAATTATTTTCATTTTCTCACACTGGTAAGTATAATAATAATATTAATAATTCCCCTTTTAATAAATCTTCTGCGATAGCATAAAAGAAAAAAAAATCTAAATAATATAACTTAGTCTAAATTTTATATTGTAATGTGAAATACCAGAATGTTTATTTTCGTCTATTGTAACCAATTTCCATCCATTATCATCACCAGTAAAAAATTGGGTTGTACTTCCTTTAGTAATAGGATTTCTGACACCCCACATTTGCTGGAACTGAACTCTTATCTCATTGAATGTTTCAGTGATAACAGCTATGAACACATTCTTTACCAACCAGGCAAGAAAAAATATCATTGTGCTGAAAACATGCATATTATTATACATTGTTTTGCCGCATATTGTATTTAATCTAAATCTATAGAGTACTTTCCGTTGATCTACTATTATGAAAATAGGATTTATAAAGTAGTGCAAACTTAGAGTAGAAATAATGAAAAAATCCGGAAATTGGAATTTACATATATAAAAAAAACTACAGCAAACCTATATTTGTTGTTTATTTCATATAAAATTTATGCTAAGCCATAAAAATAATAAAAAATAATTAAGCATACAATATTCAATTTTAGATTTACTAGATTTAATTAAAATACATACCTAAAATAAAGTGCTGACCTCCATGTTGGCAATGAATCAATTGCTCTATACATAATAAAAACCCAACCCTCTTGAGATGATGCTTGATAAACAGTGAACAAACTCGTTGCTAAAATAATATACAATATTTTTTTAGTTTTACATTTTTTTTGTATATACAATATTTTTTATTTTATTGTCATTCAACTCCCTACTTTTCATCTAATTTTGAAAACATTGCGTGTTGAATAGCAGAATTCAATGCCGCACTTTGTCTACTTACCAGAATAAAAGAGAGACACAAGAGAGACACATCAAACCCATAATAGTCAAACAACATTATGGCCTCAAGCTAAATGATTGCAATAAATAAAGTATTGATTATTATATTCTTGGAATTATTATATAATTATTTTTGAAACATTTAAAATACACTGGTTGCTATATACATATGTATATACACTAGGAGTTCATGTGGTTAGGTGATATCATATTAGAGAATTACCTAATGTGAAATAGTGAAAAATACTCATAGTTACGGAAAGATATGTATATTTTTACCAAATTCTTCAAATCCATTAAATCCCATTATATATTTAGATAAGTTGAGCTTCATACACTTCATCCCTGAAGGGCACTGGTATCCCGAATTCGGTTCAGGAGAACAAAATGTGTCAGGAATTGCTAATGAATTAATAGTGATTTCACTAAAAGAAAAAAAATATATTGTAAATAAGTTTTGTAACATAAAATAATATATAATCAAAGCTCTTTGTTCACAGCTTGTGCATTTGTGATTTCAATATGTGCATATTCACAGCTAATATAATTTTCATTTGTGAATGAAGAAAGTACTAGTAAAATGTTTCATGCTTTTGTATGTGACTACTTTACTTCCACCCATTGACTAAGGAATAATCCAGATCTTTATGTGAAGATTTACACATAGCATATATGTGTACTTGTATGTGTGGTTTCTTTATGAGGATTTATCTGTCTATAGGAACAGTCTTATTTTTTAAAGGCAAATTCATATAGCCTTGGCTGAATCAATCAGAATTCAAAGACCTTTTAAAAGCAGCAAAGTATGTTAAAAAGTATGTTAAAAGTACAGGATACTTTAAGCACTTAAATAAGCTTGATGATAAAAATAATTAGTTATTATATTAATAATTGTATTGATGATGAAAGAGCGATTAAATTGATTTGAATTAATTACAAACTTTATAAATAATATTTTTTTTTATCTTGGAAATGTATCTCCTTGAATCCTATACAAAATATTGACGGTTTATGCATTCATGAAATATTGGCAGAATGCAAGCTCCATGAATAAGGAGCTTTTACTGTATATTATATTCTAGAGAAACTATATAATAGTTTCAAATATTACTTTAAATACTAACTTTGGATCTGTGTTATTTCTGACACAGTGATGTGTTAATTCTCCAAAAAATTGCACTCCCAACAGGCTATATAATGACATGAAGAAGAGAAAAAATAATGTCACATTGTAGATTTGCTGGCTTGATCTCCTGCAAAAAGCCGTTGAATTATAAGATATCCTTTTTTTTAGGTAGGAATTAAGCACCTCATTCTATTATTGGACAGGGGGGAGATAAAAGTATCATAATTGTGTCACATCAAAACTCACATCAATTATAATATTTCAAAACATGTTTTAGGAACAACATAGCAAGCCTTTGTCTTATAAAATTTATTTAAAAAGCAATCAAGACTAAAGAATTTAAGATAAACTTCATTAATCTCTTACATCTTTTGAAGTGATGGACTAATGTTATATTTAAATGATTATATCTAAACTTACTTAAATATCTGATTTATTCTAGATTTAGGCATAGAAAATTTCAAAAATACTCTGAGAAATCTAATCATTATAAGAGGCCTTGGTGCTCGCAGGATGCTTAAGTAACTATATCTTGGCACAATTCCAGTCAATTCAAACATTTGGAGTAAAACAGACACCCAAAGGAAAAATACCATGGAAGCATCAAATTGGCACCAGTGATCCTTTAAATAAGCAACATCACCCTGTCAAAAGTAGAGTTTATTAATTAAATATTTAATGATTTTATAAAAATCATCTATAATAAATTTTGCTTATATTCTAAAGTAATTGTTATACCTTCAAAATTCCTCGTATATGCATTTTCGCAATCATTTCTGCTGTAAAGAGTAGTGTGACACAACAGTCAACAGCAAATGTAATAGTTTGCAGGTAAGGGTACTTTTCAAAGGACTTTGGTGTATTTAAAGAAACAGACATCAAACTTAAGAGAGCGCAGAACCTTAAAATTCTTCGAACCCATAGCTGAAAAATAAAATATAATTGAAATGCTTTGTATAGTTTAAATTTGAAATAGAATAAAAATATATACCGTAGCGTTTGGCGCTCCGTTCTCTCTGACTACCCCGCTAGGGATAAAGGGTGAAGCTAAGTTAAGTTATAAAAATATATTTTTACTTCTTTTACTCAGTACTTACCTTATTTACCCATTCGATATCAGCACTTTCATTAAGTGATTCTTCAGGACCATAGTCTGCGAGCACAGGCTCTCCCTTTAAACTTTGTTTTCGGCCCAACATAATGAAATTTCTTAAGTATATCCGACTGTAAATTAGATTTTAAAAATCATTTATAGAATAATAAACAACTATTTATTGTTGATATAATATAATAACGTTTTTCTTCCATTCTGTGTAGTTGGTAATTTTGTAAATCTTATATGAACATCAAAAAATTAATTAATTTGTAAGATATTATTAAAAATATTTCAAATACTGTGTATTGATTATTTCAAACTGTGTACAGATTACATTATTCTAAAACTTTCGACGTGAACGTTTGACAGCTTTTGGTTAAAATCAATCATAGACACTACTTTTGCTTAACTTGTGTTTACTAAATTACAAGTTAAGCAAGATTAAGCTAACATTTGAAATGTCCTGATTTTTCGGTTCGGTACTTACTAGAAAACAATGTAAAAGCATATCGTATCGTAGTAAGAAACACTAATCATATGAAATATACAATTTTATGATATCTGTGCTTTTTTATCATTGTACTTGTCATTTGTCAATGCCTGTAGTTTCATACTTGGTATCCCAGCAACGGAATGTTTACACTCAACAATGTTTGAACAATTATTCTATGTATATTTCGTGTGATAATGCATAGATATTCTAATTGTACTTGAACTTAATAATATTATATAACTTTTAAGCGCAATATAAAATGTATAAAATATAGTAATAATTTAAAATATATATTATACAACTGTATATTATATTACTTAAACATTATATTGTACTTAAATAATTCAATTTAATAGTAAAGATTTAATTTTCTTATTAAAATGTTCATTTATATGAGTAAAAAGGTAAGAAACATATATAATATTAAAATAAAATGGAAAGTCGTTAATAATATAACATAATATATTTTAAATTCCAGATTGCTATTCCAAAACAATCAAATGTGAATTGCTTAGCATGGAATCATTCTTCAGGGTATATTGCGGTCGGAGGAGAAGATGGGATGTTAAAAGTATTGAAATTGGAATCAGGTAAAGTTTACAAATTTCTTCTAAATTATATATGGACCCAAAGTATGTTAAAATATAAAATTGTTAGTTATTTTAAAAATATGTAGGCGGAAGTGGAAACCTCTCTATGAATCTCAGTCTGGAAGGTCATACAGGACAAGTTTGTGTAGCTGTATGGAATGAAGTTTTTCAAAAACTCACTACTAGTGATGAGCATGGTGTTATAATTGTTTGGATGTTGTATAAGGTGAAAGTTATTTTAATACACTTTATATTTATTTATTTAAATTTTTGATATAGTTTATACATATTTTTTTATTCTCTTTGTGTATATTATAATACAAAAAAAAACCTTACACAGGGTTCCTGGTATGAAGAGATGATTAACAATAGAAATAAATCTACAGTAGCAAGTATGGCTTGGGGATCAGATGGTCAAAAAATTTGTATAGCATATGAAGATGGTAAGCATCAACATTAAAATTTATATATTAAGATTTATATATATATGTTTCATGACTGTATGTATGACAATTTTCAATGTTTATATTTACAGGTGCAGTTATAGTGGGTTCAGTTGATGGATCCAGAGTATGGGGAAAGGACATCAAGGGTCCAGGCTTGAGTGCAGTTCAGTGGTCTCCAGACAACTCTTTACTTCTTTTTGCTTTGTCTAATGGAGAACTTCATCTTTATGATGATCAAGGAAACTTTACAGTATGTATGCTGTTTTTATGGTTTGGCTCTTGTGTATTGTAGATTTTAAATTATTTTTATTGTCCCTGATGGGTTCTCTCAAATACATAATATCTTTATATTAATTGTGGTGCAGTGGCACAGTGCTTCACAGTAAATGTGATGATTGTGGGTGCAATTTTCACTTGGGTAGATTCAAATTTCACTTTCTCATACTGATAACAAGACAAAATGCGCTGTTGAGTTTCACCTCATAACAAGAAGTCTCAAAATTTGGCCGAATGTGAGGAATGGTATCTTAATACTAGGTTTCTCTATGCCTGATCTGTTATATGCGGGATACAGTGTGAAGCTTGGAGCTAAGTTGAGGATGGAATGTCTTCCAACTAACTTGTCTCTGCCAGCTCTTATATGCGGAAGATGCATAGAGCTAAAAAAGTTAATCAACATTTTAAATGGCTGAATTTATAATGTATTGTTCACAATTTTATTTAGATGCAAGTTGCAAGTAGTGCTTTACCTGGATTAATGGAGATAGTTTGCATGGACTGGTTTGCTGGTAGAGCTCCAACAAATAGACCTGTTCTTGTAATATGTTATAAGAATGGAATTCTACTATTAATGAAGTGCTGCACTGAAGAAGGTGAGAATAATATTCACGTTCTTTTATGTGTTCTTAATTTTTTTTAACTATACACTGTAATATCTGGGATATTGTAGTGTAGGCAGAGAGTTTTTTTTTTTTAATTTATTACCATTTAACAATTTGGTACAAACTATCAATATAAATAACATCTAAAAACCGAAAAAGTTTATGACGATGTTATAATTATTGTTTACATTACATTATTACAAATTTTAATATAATGTAATACTATTATTCCCAAAATATTTTTTTAACACTGTTTTTTATTTTTTTTTCAGCTTCACACTGTATCCTGCATATAGCAGGGTAGGCAGAGGAAACCTAGTGTTAAGATACTCCATTCCCCATTCTCCACCAAATTCTTGAGGCATATATTAAACATTTCATTGCCTCAATTCGGAATTGAACCCAAAACCTATCGCTTTTTTGTTTAGTTAATATTAATCTATAATTTTTGTTTAATATTACTAATAATATTTTATTGTTTAATATTACTCTATAATTTTTGTAGATAGTGTCGTCATAGATACGAAAATGACAATAATCGATTGCCACTGGAATCATAACGGCAATGTGCTAGCTGTGGCTGGTCAAACACAAGAAAAAACGAATGTCGTACAATTTTTTACTGCTTATGGAGAGGTATGTGAATAAGTAAAAGGTCACAAACTGTATGTTGAGATAACTATGATTGTACTATAATTTCTTAAACAATATGTATATGTTAAATAATAGTAATTGCTTAGTTGCCGATTCGATTTATCAAATAAATAAATAAATCAGCTTCACGCTGTATCCTGCACACAGCAGGGTAGGCAGAGGGAACCTAGTGTAAGACACTCCGTTCCCCACTTTCTGCCGAATTCTGGAGGCATTGCGTGTTAAGTGGCAGAACTCAACGCCGCGCTTTGCCTCGACACCAGAGCGAAGAAATGGAAATATAAATTTAAGTAAATATTTCATCTCCTCGAGTGGGGATCGAACCCACAACCAGTCGGTTTTACAGTCACACTTTGTGCCGCTGCGCCACGACTGGCCCCATTTATCCTCGAAGGAATAATTATATTTAATTTATTTTCATTTTCCCGCTCTGTTCCACTAAGAGTTTCGTTGAATTCCTTGCGAATGGAGTGTCTTAACACGACATTTTGTTCTGTCTACCCTGCTATGTAGGAAAAACGTGAAACTGCTTTTTCTCTTTTTATAAAGATGAATAAATATTTTTCAGCATATCAGAACATTACGTGTCCCAGGCGGGTCCATGCGAGCGCTGTCCTGGGAGCAACGATCATTGCGTCTTGCTATCACTATTGATTCCTTTATTTACTTCGCTAATGTCAAACCTGATCATAAATATGCATTTTATGGCAATACTTTGGCCTTTTTGTCTGGTACGGAAACTGTTACTTTCTGGGATTCTGTCACTCACCAGGTATTTTTGATTCTTAATGATTAAAACCAAATTTTATTGACTTCTTTTTATATAGTTAACTAACTACTAGTGATATATTTGTCATATCCAAATAATAAGAAGAACTTGGTATTTTACTAAGATTTCTTTTTGATTTTACTAAGCTTCTTTAAGTGCTTATATAAATTTTTATGTTAAATTATTTTATGGAACTTCTTAGTATTTTCGTATTCAAATGTGATATTATTTTTTTTATAGTCATGGATAAATCACATCCCCGATGTAATAGACATGTGTGGTGTGGAGGAATACTGCATCATAGCGACTATGAGCAGTCTCATCATATCTAACCAACAAGGGATCCAATGTGATGGTAAGTAATATTACTCAAATGACTAAAACCACAGTGTACAGCATTGGTAGAAATACCGCACTTTATGCCCGTCTTATCAGAATTAATCAGTCTTAGTTATTGTGAAAATAATTTAAAAATACTAATTCCTCAGACTGGAAATCAATTACATAACAATTGAGTTCATAGTCAGACGCTGTCTTACTGCGGAACACCACAATTATCTAAATCTACGATATCTACGATATTATCAGCGTAATATTAGTAAGGAATATATTATGTTATATTAATAAGATAGGAAAATGTTAAAATCTCTGTTGTTATAATCAAAACATTAACGAATAAATATAATTAATAACAAGAAAGATTAATTTTTGTATAGACTAAAGTATGCCTATTGTCATATTCGTGTGAATATTTTTTCAAAACTACAATTAGAAATAAAATAAAAAAAGGTGCTGAACAATTATAATTTAAAGATATTTTCAGCAAAAACAATCGCCATGCCAGTGTCATATGTGGCGATCAACAGTAAGGCAATAGCAGTGGCTGCATCCAAGGAGTCTTTCTTAATCTGGAAATTTTCAACTCCTACTAGGCCACGTGAGTATATTAGATTTAAGCGGGTGAAGCCGCGTTTAAGTCGCTAGTTTTAATAAAATTCTTTATAACTTCGCAGTTAGTTAGTTTGTAACACGCATTTTTACTTTTTCTTATTGATATGCAATAATTATATTCAAAGTCAATTATACTGAAAGTAAACATTATGAAAATATCAGATTTTGCTATAATGTAATATTAATGCAATTTTACAGATAACACAGAACAAATGTTCCATTCCGACGGCACTCCTATAACATCAGAAGGCGGGTTTCAAGACGATAGTATATGCTGCATCACCTGTTCGGATAGCCATCTCTTAATTGGAAGAGATTCTGGGACTATTATCATATTTTCAATGTTGAACTTTAAAAAAATTACTTCGATTAATGTGAACTCAAAACCGTACAAATTGGGATTAAACTCTAATTCCAGGTAACTACAAACATTACTGGATTATTATAAGAAAATATCAATATTACATATACATAATCTAACTACTAAGTTAAAAAATAGTTCACCATCCATTTATAATTGCTGACGCCACCCACGTTAATTAATCACAATGCTTTTAAGTATATATTAAACAATAATAAATATATTTAAAATACTTTTTAGAAAACTTAAAAAAATGTAAAAATCTCCCTACAGAGATGCTAGCAACAAAAATAAGTTGTAAAGTCTCATATTGGTTTGGTCAGACGCTTGGATGGTTTCAAAACGGCCAAAGTGCCAATCCCGCTACGTTAAGATTTTTATTTCGTTTTTAAAAAGTATTTATCTTTCTTAAGTGTTACACTTTGAAAATGTAAAAAATAATAAATATATTTATTAATTATCTTTGAAAATTAATTTTTGTCTGTACATTCTTTATAGAATCGTAAACTATGCATTTGATCATGTCCTTTAGTAAAGTTGAACCCACGAAGGTTTTTGAGTTGGCACGACCAATTTTTTTTTAAATTAACAAAATGCAATGCGCGCAACTGCAAGCGGGATGGTTATGGGTTCGATTCCCACTCGACAAAAACAAATATTTTTAATAAGTTTTATTCCCTCTCTAATGAGGCAAAGCTCGGCGTTGAGTTCCTACGCAATATGCAATGCCTCGAGACTTTGGCTCAAACTGGGGAACGGAAGTGTCTTAATCGGAACAACAACACTATACTCCTAGGTTTCCTCTGCCTGCCCTGTTATGTGTGGGATACAGTGTAAAGCGAAACAAAAAAAAAATTAAAAGACTACTTATAAGAAGAATATACTTACTAAGTATTTAATAATTCTAGTTGTATAAAATCCCATTTGATTTGTTAACAGAAAATTGTTTGTAATCAATCAAATATTTGTAATTACCCATACCAGGCCATGCATAAATTACGTCACACGAATTATATGATATTGGGACTCCTCCCCCGTTCTTGTAACATTTTTTAGGCCCATTATCTCGTGTGATGTCACTTATTTTGCAATGCATTTACAGTAAATTATTCGTAATCGACCAATCTGGATCCCTGCACCTGCTGGACACGGAGGGCGGCGCGGCGGGTGCGGGCGGCGCGGTGCGGCGCGACGTGTGGGGCGCGCGCTGGGCCGACAACGCGCCGCTGCTCGCCGTCGCCGAGAAGGCGCGCCTGTACGTGTTGCGCGACGGGCAGCCCGAGGAGCCGCTAGTCATGCAGGGGTACTTGTGTCGGTTTAAGGTACGCGACGGTCGTGAGTTCGATTCACGCTCGGATTTTAAATAATTGTGTTCGTTTCCTCCGTCCTCTGTTCCCGTAAAAAGAGAAAGAGAAGCGTTGAGATCCGTCTCTCAACTACATTTGGCGGAAAGCAGGGAACGCATTGACTTAACACTTAGTTGCTTCTGCTTACCTAACTATATAAAATAAAGGCATACATGCGCAAATGGCGAGCTTAACGCTAAAAAATATTTTCTACTAACTATTTGTTATTATACTTTTTTTGTACACCACATAAATAAAAAGACCCGTCTTATGGCTCAGAATTGGCTACTTATTAATCTTCCAGCAACTATCCAACATTGTTATTTGGGGAATTGACATTGTTATAGGAATTAGTATATATATGACTACATAAATAGTTAATTCAAATTCAATTAATTTTATTCAAAATAAAAAAAATTACATGCTTGATTTTTTTAACGTCAAATAATTTACCACAATTTCACTAAAGTTAACGCCTCAGACCTGAGAAGAACCGGCGCAAGAAACTCAGCGGGGCTTATTTTTTTTAAATCAATTTTAAACAAATACTTAATTACTATATTTAATTATTTGTAACAATGATACCTTTAAGATTATTATTAATGGTTGTGGAAAAAAGGCTGTGTATGTACCTTATTATGTTTTTTCAATTTTGCATTTGCGCTTTTTCGTGCATAGTAAAGAAATCATGGAGAACGAAGTTCCGTCCCCTGGTTTCGATGAATTTCGAATTTCGGTATTGGTTGGCGGGACTCTGTTTTCCGAGAACGGGAAAATTAAAGTAATTGAAATATGTATATTGTACATACTATTATGATTTGTTCTGTACCACAAAGCCGCATCTTATTTCCTTGCTGCGTTTCTGTTAAATAGCTGTAACGATAATTTGTATATGTATTTGTATACATTCCATCATGTATTTGTATTTGTATACTTTCCTGTTTACTTTAATCAATAAAATCCGTTTTAGTAGCTGGTCAAGGAACCTAATATAGTTTAATTACTGATGTTATATTGCTTGTGTGTTACATATTACGATTGTTACGTTATAGGAGCTCGAAATCACGATGGCACTTTTAGACAATATAACGGACAAATGCACACCACAAAACATATTGACTGTGGAAGTGAAGTCACTTAGAGATACCAGACAACTAATTGAGAAAGTTGGACTAAAAGAAGCAGAAAATTTTATTAAGGACAACCCTCATCCGAAATTATGGTAAATAGGAAATTGCTTAGAATAAAGAAACAGAAATGTGAAAGGCGAAATAATTATTAGCTTTCTGCTTAAGATGTTGCTAATTATAATAGCCCTGGAGGTAGAAATTTTAAAAATCTTAATGATATTTTTTAAGATTATTTTAATTTTTTAATAAAATATCAGTATTCAATCGATTTAACTATTCTGTACGAAGTCCGACAACAAGCGTGCTAGGGATACTATCCAACCGCCTGAATCGTCGGTATATACAGTAGCAGTAATATGGAGGGTAGCATTTCATCAGATTCCTAACGGAATTTGACAATAACTAATCTACCCGAACCTTCGAAACAGTAAACGCCATTATTGGGCTAATAGTTTAAAGTTTATATCTGTTTTAAACCGAACAAAACCTCCTTAGTATTTTCCATACAACGTAATGTCGGCGAAGTGATCAGTGATAAGTGGCACGTTCGGAACGCCATAATCTAAGAATGAATAAATAAATAAACATATTGTCCTACGATTGATTTTAGGTTGTTGCTAGCAGAAGCGTCGCTAAAGAAGTTCGAGTCGTCGTCTGCACTAGAGACGGCGGAGGCGGCCTTCGTACGGCGCGGGGACTACGCCGGCGTGCGCTTCGTGGCGCGCCTCAACGCGCTGCACTCCAACGCGCTCAAGAAGGCCGAGATACTCGCCTACTTCAAAGACTTCGATGCGGCCGAACAGATATACCACAACGAGGACAGACGGTGTGCAACAACTTACTTTACTGATTCTGAGGAATGTCAATATAAAAAAGGTTTTTTAGAGGCCAGTCGTGGCGCAGGGGCACCGTCCGTCCGTCCGTGAACAGGTTGCCCGATAGTAAAAATGGCGAATATAATATGACGGGTGATAAACATCACATTTTATTGTAAAATGTTCGCAGTATCTGTGCTCTATAATTTATTATAGTAGTTTATTTTTATAGTATTAAAATGCGTCTCAAGTTTGAGAACAAGTTGGCTTTTGGATGTTTTTAAAATAATCTTTTTTTGATTTGTTTACCTTTTATCTCATGCCTTCATGAACAGGGTATAGTTCTAAGTAATGTCAATATAAAAAACAAATTCCAAAATATTAGGTTATCTTTCTATTTTTAGGTTATCTTTAAAATGAATGGAAAGAAAAGAATATTTATGAAGAAGAAGATCATTTAAATATCGATTTTGTTGCATTTTGTATAAAGTTCGCCGCGTAATCTAAATCTTATTGAATACTTTCCGTAGACCTATAGTTATGAAATTTGGCCCGAAGTGAGAATTTACAATACAAATAAAGGAAATTATCCAAAAAGTGAAAAATTATAGATTTCATAGAAAAAACATTACAAACTTATATTTGTAGTTCATTTTAACCAAAATGAATGCATATGCCCGCAAACTTCAGTTTTTTATAAGTTATATAAGTTTATAAGTTATACTTACCGTTGCCCTACAATCTCGAAATTGATACGGAAACCTCGGTGGGCGAGTCAGACTCGCACTGAATTGGTTTTTTTAAATAAAATATAACAGCTATTTAAAACTGTTACAGAGATCTCGCTATAGCTTTACGCAAGCGATTGGGCCACTGGTTTCGTGTAGTGGAATTGTTGAAAACGTCAGTGACAACTACCGACGCACAAATCAAGCAAGCCTACAGCAACATAGCGGACTATTATATTGATAGACAGAACTGGTAATATTTAATAATAACCTTTTTTTTTTGCTTCCAAATATATATTTTTAGGGTTTCGTACCTCAAAAGGAAAACATGGAACCCTTGTAGGATCACTTCTTCCTAGGAACGCGTGAAGGTATCAAGCTGAAATTTATATCAAATACTCAGGTCTACTGTCCTTTGAAGCTATGAAAGAATCCAACGTCTAGGCCAATGCAATTAAAACATACAGCCGTGTATATCGACCGTCTTGTCGGACGTCCAACTTGACAGGTTTTTTATTTTTTACTAATCATGAAATTTATACGTTGCTGGTTACGGATTCGATCCCCACTCAACACGCAATGTCTCCAGAATTCGGCGGAAAATGAGGAACGAAGTGTCTTAACACTAAGTTCCCTTTGCCTACCCTGCTATGTGCGATACATAAAATGTATAAATTAAAAAGCGAAAAAGGCGTTGGGTCGTAGTGGGACAACGCCTGACCGTAAACGCGATGCTTGTGGGTTCGATCCGAACAAATGATTTTATTTGAAATATTTCATTTTCTCGCTCTTGTAGACGACGCGCGACGTTGAGTGGCGAATGGAGTATTAAGGTAAGTGACGGTAACTTCGTGCTAGTACGTCTTTTCGTTAGTTTTGCTTCTGGCAAAAAAAATAAGCATTTTAAGTATTATTTACGTAAAGTATATATTTGTAAAAAATCTTTATAATTTCAACTGTCTAAAAATATAAGTAATAATATTTTAATGACAACATCGAGCGTATAGCGACGTTTGAAACGCAGAGTTGACTACAAACTGCATTGTAACGTGCCTGTGTTCCTTGCCACCGTAAGAGTAGCGTAAGAGTTTCTTAAGGTCGTAGAAAGACAAAGATAAGTTATTCAAATAAAACTTTAAATATATGCTGTTCTGTATTCTATAATCAAATATTTAATTGAAAAAAAAAGTTGAAGGGTGCATAAAATTCTTTCAAAATTGCAATAAATCGACTCACGAAATAGCAGTCATTTTATTTAACGTGTGTCCTCTATTTCGTGTTACTACCGAATTAGGGAAATCTTAGATACTTTTTATTAAATTTATATTTATATAATCATTTACATAATTTAAATTTAAAGCTTAAAAACAGTTAATTTACTTGTTTAAGTTTCTTGTGATCGAAGTTCGGTGTATATTTTGTTCATTTAAATTCCTATAATACTATTATAAAGGTAGCCCGAATTCATATTTTTAAGCTAAATTCGTATAGGTACTACTAATGGAATTTTATTTTTTTATCAGCTTTTTTTATTTATATTTGTGTATTTTTTATAATATACAGGATAATTAATAGTTGCTTTACATAATTTAAAAATAACCGAAAAAATTGGATTACGGAAATTCCCAAAATCAGTAACACGAAACAAGATCCTCTGCATTTCATTATTTTCCCTAAATTCGTGATACATAAATACACATAAAATCACACATTGACTCCCTTGTATTAATTAATATTAATTGCCTTGGTCTTGTGATCTAAGTAAAGATTTTTCGACTTGATGATTTGATGACTATGAGTGGCTTAGATACAATTACTGGTCGTGTAAATTGGCGCTGGCCAGAAAAAGATGACATCCTCACATACTATTATGAAGACGTTATAAAGAAAATAAAAGCTCCTATACCACTCAATAAACGAGGAGTTTTCTCTGTAGTAGATATATAGTTCAACATTTTGATTTTTTTTTATTAAATAAAAATGCGGCCAAATCATTCAGATTTGAGATAATTAAATTATCATTTTATTAATGTTATTGTTTTATATTTGGTTGGAGTATTATTCTTTATTTTTTTATTATTTGCTTTTATTTGAGTTTACTTTTACTACATAAGTTCCTAATTTTGTGGTGTAATTAACCAAAGAGAAAACAAACTAGCACAGCTTCAATTAATGAGACTTGAATTTAGTTTTAATTTTTAGTTTGTAAATTATAAAATTTTAATGTCGTCGTAAACTGATCTCATCTTAATATTTTTAATTATATTTTTTTTATAATTCAACCTTAGTTGCCGTTTAAAATTTTTATCCCGAATCAGGGGCCACAATTTCACGAACTTAGAAACAGAGCTAAATTTTATCACGAATTAGGGTTCAAACAAGAGGTCCACAAATAAATTAATATAAAAATTAAACTTAAGTTAAAACACATAATTCACACAATAAATTACTGCCAAAAGACCCACTTTGATCACACAAAAATTTGGAAATTCATATAACCTTTTATAATATATTTAAAATAGTTTGAAGTTATAAGAGCCTTAAACTGCCGAAACCATGGACACTTACCTTAATTTTAAATCTTTATCAGGAATGGTGCGCTTGAGTACTACAATATGTCGAACAATAGTGAAGGACTAAAGAAGTGTTACATGGCTTTAGAAGATAACGAATCTCTTGCAAAGCTTGTTGCAGGATCGCCTAGGCTTAAGGTATTTTTATAAATTAATATTTCCGTCATAATGTCTAATTGGTCTTAACGGAGTATCTTAACACTTTAATTACAATATATAAATAGTATATTAGTATTAGACACCATATTTTGCTGACTAATACATATGTGTAGCTTAGAATAAAATTAGGTAATATATCGCTGGAATTTTTTTGACTGTAGATCACAGGTCTCTACAGGCCGAATTAGGTAGGTATACTACAGAATTCCGATTGACGAAAGATATACTTTAAGAGAAACCACAGACATTTTTAGGAGTATATCGTCCACAAGTCACTTGTTAACAATATCATTACCGTCTGTAGTGTGTCGAACGTGATAGCGTATTTGACCCTTAGAATATCGTAACGATCGGGCCGGTATCCGTAACATTTCCTTGCGATAAAAAAGGGTGTAATAGGTAGTCACTTTATGTATTTGCTTAATACTATAGATACAAATTGACGTTCATGACTTGTGGACACATACAATACGATAATATTGATTGACAGATGGATTGATATGGTTATTTTGTTTAAGGATTCATTATTAAAGCAAATATCCGAAGAAAATAGCGACAGCGTCCAAGAATGTTCCATACAAGTTGTCAAACAATTAAAACAAAGTGGTCGCAGCTTACAAGCTGCGGCTACTGCATATCAGGTATGTACTTACAGCGTGAAGCTGATTTATGTACTTACCTAATTAATAAATATATTTATATTCAAAGTGCAGTTTGTAACTAATGTAAACGTGATAATTGTGAGTTCGATTCCCACTCGAAAAATGATTTTCATTTCCTCGCTTTACAAACAAGACTGTTATATAATTAATGAAAAGTATTCCTTTTCCAACATTAATAATATCTATTAACCCGCGTTTAATATATTGTTTTGATAAATCAAATACTTATTCAACTTTATTATTATATATTTACTTATTACTATATATTTATACAATATTTATATCATTACAGTTGGCCAATATGGAAGCATCCAAAGTAGCATCACCATGGCGTATAAAGAAGCTTTATGTGCTTGCCGGTCTCTTGTATAGTCAACATTCTAGTGGTAATAACAATATTTGGTTCACTATATTTTTAGTTCTTTTTTAAAATGTGTCATCTAATTTACGATCGATTTGATTGATGTTGATATGATTTTAAGTTGTTATTATTAGATACATATTATCCTTTAAAGTTATGTTTCGTTCGATATTAATTTTTACGCTTAAATATACAGACGTATAGGGTAAAATACATACATACGTATATTTCAAACCCCACACCTAAAAAAACTAATCAAGATTCGTCAGCACTGTTTAGACATAGGATATTTTTTTCATTTCACGTTTTTATGACGCAGTTACAACACCTACTACTACAAAAATACTACTAAACGTTGCCGATCTGTCACTTTCATTCTCAAAAAACATATCCGAACGAGAAAGGGATATCTCTTCTTCTATTTTACCGATTACCTATTTTCTATAATAAACCTATACAACGAATCGATTTCGTGAAAGAGGCGTGTGCGATGTTGTCGCTTTGATATGTTAGTCTGTCGTGTGAGTTGTCTGTGTGCATCATTCTTAACTAACGGCGTTTTATTTTACAACCATAATTTTATTATTTATTTTGTTTGAAAAGATCACTTTTTTATTCATTTAAAATGATGAAGACAAAAAAAATATTTGTAAAAACAAAAACCCCGACTGCATAAAACTAAAAAGAAAATAAAGGATAGGATTAACAGTTTAATAAACTTTAATAAACTATTATATTATCCTAATAAACTATTGGACTTGTTTATTTTCTTTTTATGCAGTCGGGGTTTTTGTTTTTACAAATATTTTTTTTTTTTTACTTTTTTGTTAGAATTCATTATGGTAATCATAATCATGATATACCTTTTTGAAATCCTCGTAGTAAGCTCTTGAATTTGAGACCCATATTGTGGTATTCGAAACGAAAAGTTTTTTTTTTTCACTAAGTCCAATGGCGTCCCACAGCCGTCATGATTGTTTTTATTTGATGTCACCTATCTAAGAACACTTGGGCTGCTAATACGAATCTAACGATACCTCAATCATGTAAATCCGTTCAGCGGTTCTGGAGATATGAGGTAATAAAGAATAATACATACATACAAGATACGCGCGAAAAACATAACCCTTCCTTAGCAGTCGGGAAAAACTGACAAAGCAAAAAGAAAATTAATTTTAAAATTCGTAACAAGTTTTAAATTTTTATCGGTATTTTAAAAAGGCGAAAGAGTAGCCGCCATTGGCAATTCTCCTAAAATTGTTATTTTTAACCAAAAATTATGTCTTTTTTAAAACCAGCGTGTAAAGCCGTAATTTTGCTGTGAGATGTAAGCTTGGACATTATAATGCACGTTTATTGAAGTGGCATCTATGAACAACCCCTATTTATTTTATAAATGGTTTTTTTAAAAAATGTGTTAAATCGGACAATGACGATTAGTGTAGAATAATGATAAGCAACTGGAGAAAAATGATGCTGTGGTACCAATAATGATTCTTTACAACAGAATTGAAATTAAATACTTACTTATTTAGCTTGAGGCCGGTCGTGGCGCAGCGGCACGAGGTGTGACTGCAAAACTGACTGGTTGTGGGTTCGATCCCCACTCGAGGAGATGAAATATTTACTTAAATTTATATTTCCATTTCTTCGCTCTGGTGTCGAGGTTAAGCGCGGCGTTGAGTTCTGCCACTCAACACGCAATGCCTCCAGAATTCGGCAGAAAGTGGGGAACGGAGTGTCTTAACACTAGGTTCCCTCTGCCTACCCTGCTGTGTGCGGGATATAGCGTGAAGCTAATTTATTTATTTATTTATTTTACTTATTTAGCTTCACGCTGTAATACTAGTGGGAAAATCAGAGAGAACGGAACCCCAAACGCTACGGTCTCTAGATACCTCTTTCACCTCGTCCACTATCATCAACTTTTCATACATGCCATCTGGGGCGTCCTCATCCTTTTTACGTGATTTCTCTCCTTCATTATCTTTGATGCTGTATTTTCGAAGGTCTATCTTTATTACTGCTCACTTTTTCTTCATTAATCTTTTTTGCTATTCCTTCATCATCAATCCATTGTCACGTTCTATTATATTATCACCGTGAAAAGTATGATTGACTTATTCCTAGCGGATCAGTATATTTAAGGTTAAGTTGTGGACACACAAGTGCTTAGGATGCTATCTTGGGAACAGACCAATATGTAATCGTTGCTATAATAAGGAGTCTGTTTCATTTTGAGGTACGAGACGTCCAAACTTGGAGTCGAATTATCGCATAAGAAGCTGGAAATTTTAAGATCCATCGATCAAAGAGGAATAAGTACTTCCAAAATATTAGACATCTTTGAAACAAAAAACGGAACTCGTAAGGATCATAAGGCCTCAGATAAATCTTTTTAAAAAAGTAAAAGGATATGCTACAAAGGCACCAAACGAAAGTACTGATAAAGATGAAGCGTGAAAGTTCTGAGAAAGAAAGAAATAAAATGTTAACGAGCAATTGTAGTAATTCCTAAGGTTGTTTATTAATTTGCCACACATTTTACAGCAGTGAGCAGGTCGCAGGAGGTCCTAAACCAAGAATTTTTTTTTAGATGTTTGACAAAAGTATAAGATATTTTGGGAGACTACCTCGGTACAATACTTTAATCGCTTCCCTTGTTGTAAAGTCTGTGACACAAAGTGACATGCAAGGGAAAATTTCCTTCCCAAGGAAAGAAAGACCAGAGCCTATTCTTGCATTTGAAAGAAATGAAGAAAAGACGCACAAGCTTATTGCTGCCGATAACAGAATTAGCGGTGCCTTAGATGCATTAGTGAGACCGTGAAATAACAGAATAGTTGCACGTTTAGTAACACTGTGCAATGCTGACGAACGTCGCTGATATACGGCAGCGAAACGTAGGTGTTGCAAAAGAAGAATGAAAGAAACGTAAGATATGTAAAGTTAAATCTCTCGTAACTAGTTATGTAAAATATCCTAAATTGTATGAGTTGCCGAAAACACACAATAGGACTAAACTGACTGTATCTTCAATAGTTAGCCAAATCGGTACGCCGAGGTATAAACTCAACATACCATGGACTCATACCATTTCGTTTGTGGGCTGAAAGATCTTAAGTTAGCTAACAAAGAAACCATACTCACATACTTCAATAGTGAATCTTACCCACGTTTATCTACCATTGGCAAATCTTTATTTCAAAGAGCCCACCAATTCTGCGACGCTGTACACCTAGGGGACGAGCTTTGATGGGTGAAGAATGCCTTTCATCAGAGCAAGATGCCTACTCCCCTCCAGCGTTATCAGAAGACCCTCAGTAGAAAGACAACCGAGATTTCTATCATATGTAAAACAACTTTTGAAACAGACAGAATTGCAACATTTTAAGAGAAAAGCTTCCATTAAAACTATATTTTAGTCTAACAAGAAAGTAAATCCAATTCTTAAGACCAGTGAAACGTAATTTACCTCTGCAGTGTGTAGACCTATAAAAACTAGATAGTAACTGAGATTTAAAATACATTGTTCAAAAAAGGGGAAGCATCAGTATTGGGGGAATCTTCGATGTCCAAAATGGACATGCATCGAAGTCAGTTGCGTCTGGGTAAATAGCGGATAAACCTAACCATAATATCGGGTCTTATAAATCCCAAACCCTCGCTCGGGAGAAAAGATATATACAACAGAGATCACGAAAAAACATGGCATTTATAAAGAGATTGACGAGTGGTAACAGTTGATAAAATAGTTGAAGTTGAAGTAGCTTATTTTTGGCACTGTTCTATATGCTAAAAACAGTAATATTATTTATAACGTTTCCATTACACTGAAACTAAATGATATGGAAGTGATATAGCAAGAAGATTCAGAAGAATAAAATCCGAGAAAAATTCACGAACAAAATTTAGGTATTACGTAAATTTTTAGTCATAGCTGGTTTAAACATTAAACATTCTTCACACGACCATCAGTGAGTACTAGTACTATTAGAAATATGTCTAAGATTCAGGACTACAGCCTGAAATTAGACCCATTCTTCTACTCTAAAAGCTAATAATCATTGTCTTCGCTACTTTTCTTCCAGCATCATTGCCATCTTTTACTATTTTACTACCAAATGACGTCGCAACCAATGACGTTTTTACATAAAACACGTTGGAATTGTATGAAAAACTCATTCAAAGTACATGAAATTTACTGGTTACAGATTTATTCAAAAGTCAGTTGCACCGTCGGAAATTAAAGCTCTGCATGCTAACATTATTATAAGCCAAAATAAACACTACGTTAGATAACGTATTTTCGTGGCAATATTTAAAACAAAAACTCGCTCGCTCAATGACCACTATTTTTATAAACTTTTTTTGCGATCGATTTTTGTGTAGCTACACCTAAATTATAAGCACGTTTTATTATTGAAACCATTAAGTATGTACTTATTTCATTAAAAATAACAAATAAAACTAATATAGTTTAATTACGAATATTTTTGAAAAGAAATAAGCTAAAAACACACCAAATCTGCACGTAAAATATAAAATGTTTTGAAGGTTTTTTCTTAAAATATATTTTTGTATATACTAAATCATCAAACTTGTCTAGACGACTTGTTTATTATTTAGTTAAGTATTTAATATGATATTCATCTTATTAAAGTTATTTACTATTAATGAGTAATCACAAGGAAATTGAAATTTGTGCGTTTTGGAGAACTGCCACCATGATATCACGTCATGGTGTTGTAAACAATTTTTATCTGATTAACGTAACCTGTATTATTATTACGAATATCAGTGAATTTGTTTACTAAACCAAGTAATGTCAAAAGAGAAAAAAAGAGAATTTGTTTTGTGATCATTTCATAATATAGATAATAGAATAAATTTAATGTACAAAAACAGTTTTGTGATTTAAATTTTTTTTAGGTTTTAATTTTCTCCTTTTTTTATAATATTTTTTAGTAAAAAAAAATTATAAACTTATATATTATTTATATTTAATCTTAAATACAAATATATATATTACTACGTCCAGAAATTTAGCATACAGAGGTTGTTTTTCTTTGTTTTTTATGTAGTCTGTCTTTTCATTGCTTTGGATATTTTGCATGATTTCTAAATTCTCATTTTGAGTTAATTTAAATTTTTGTATACAATCTAATCTAACTAGAAAATTATAGTCAAAGTAAAGATAAATATATACTTGCGTTCCGTGTAAAATCGCGCGAAGCCGTACCGTAACCGTAACCGTAGAACAAAGTGAGGTATTTTAAAAAAAATCACATCATCCATCATAGATGTCGCTAGTAATCGTGATTCAAGTCGTTGTTGGCGCCTGGCCCGCGCGCAGCACTGGCTTTGCGCGGCGGGGGGCGCGGCGCGGGCGGCGGGCGAGGGGGGAGCGGGGGTGCGCTCGGACAGCGCCCTGCGCTTCAGCGGGCGGCTCGTCTGCGTGCTGCCGCAACTACACCCCGCGCAACACTTGCAGGCAAGACGTGCTGGTTTTCCTTCTTTTTCTTTTCCTTTTTCGGATGGACTTTATTTCTGTTGACCTTGACTGGTCTTGACAGCTTCATCGGGCGGGGAGGGGCGTGAGTAGCTCGCCCTCGAAGAAAAAGTACGAGCTTTGATGGATGCTCGTGAAGAGTTGGCGATCGCAGTGGAATACGGCGTGATGCTTCGGAGAATACTTTATTAATAGACAGGGAGATAACTACTTTAAACAATGGACACTTGATTACATAATCTTATTTTTCAACACTAATTAATAACTAACAAAACACCATTTCGTGTTTGTTTCCTATGTACAAAAAGGGCCGTTGCCTACAGGCACTGCCTCGATTAACACAATTCCATGGCTTTTATAGTCTTTGTCACTTATATTTACCCTCTTTTACACAAGTTTGCTAACAAAATAAAATAGAAATAATATGAACCTTAATAATATGTTCCCCGGTTCTCCCGGTTACAAGACAAACGCGGCGTTTAGTTCCGCCACGTTGAGTGGCGGAACTAAACGCCGCGCAATGTCAAAAAATCGGCAGAAAGTTGCAAACGGAGTGTCTCAACACTAGGTTCCCTCCTCCCTACACTGCTATATACAGAATACTGTGTACTGTGTAAAGCTAAAAATTTTGTGTTTTAGTTTTAGTAGTAATAAAAAAATCTTGTGATTTAAGACTTCAATTATTTTACAGGCGTGGTGTATTGTTGCAGCGATATCTCTCCAAGCTAGAGCCTATGATCTCTGTTCAAAAGCGTTGATTAAGTTGGAAGCCTTAAATGTAAGAGGAAATTAGAACTTGTTTTTGTTTTTTTTTTAAATATTATACTTGCATCTATACTAATATAATAAAGCGGAAGAGTTTTTTTGTTTGTTTAAAGTTTAAACGCTATGATATCTGAATATACTGGTCCGATTTACAATTTTTTGAGTTTGTATGAAAGCTACGTTCTTCAGGAGTGCTATAGGCTATCTTCAGGAGTGCTATACATAACATAATGGTGTAAGTTTTAGTTAGTCTTAAATAATGAAATAACAATAATAATGAACATCGAACTGCTTTAAGCGCGTGCGCGGCAAAAATAGTAAAATATATGTCAGTACATTGTGTGGAAGAAATGTTCCATTTTATTAGTTAGTAGTAGTAAAGTCCGCAATACCATATATATTATAAATAAGTACCTACACAATTAGGTATTTTGTGACAAAAAATATTGAAAATAGCAAGGTGATATTTCAATGTTTTTTATTTAATAAAGATATTGAAACTTACGAGCGAAAGTTATTCCATAATCGAGGAAATTTTATAAAGATAATCTTTGGCGTTTATAGTATGTGATTTGGAGGTAATGTTTTTGAGAAAATGTAAAATTAAAATAATTTAACGCTCCGTTTACGGCCGCAAGTATAGGCACGAGTCCTGCGGGGGACGCCATTGCCGCCGATTTCATGTCACATGTAGTGCTTGCACTTCCTTAAAATTATTAAATGTATAAATTATAAAAAAATAAATAAATCAGCTTCACGCTGTATCCCGCACACAGCAGGGTAGGCAGAGGGAACCTAGTGTTAAGACACTCCGTTCCCCACTTTCTGCCGAATTCGGGAGGCATTGCGTGTTGAGTGGCAGAACTCAACGCCGCGCTTAACCTCGGCACCAGAGCGAAGAAATGGAAATATAAATTTAAGTAAATATTTCATCTCCTCGAGTGGGGATCGAACCCACAACCAGTCGGTTTTACAGTCACACCTTGTGCCGCTGCGCCACGACTGGTCTCACAATATAAATTATACTGATTATATAATTTATATTGATATCTTATCGCAAATGCAGCATAATAAAATAATTATAAGTGGTATGCGGGCGAAGCCGCGAATGGGCCGCTAGTCCTATATATACCATAAATTCTACATATTTATATTTTTACTTTCCAGCCAGAAGTGTTTGAAAGAATAGCAATTGAAATCTTTACAAAGTATAAACCTAAAGATGTGAAAGGAAATAAAGTAGAGTGTCCTCACTGCCAAACTTCTGTACCTGACTGGTAAGCCCACTGACTGGTTGCTTTATTATAACATGGAAATTTTAAAATAGCTGTTATATAATGTTTTTTATGTTAGACTTTTTTTATTAATTTCTAATAATAAGTATTTGTTCTAATATTTTATATTTAAAATATTTCTTTGTGACTGTACTTTTAAGTACACGCGAATATATCCACAGCTCAAACTTCGCGAATTTTACTTTTATAATTTCTTCTTTAAAGGGTTGCAACTTGCCCTGGATGTTCCACGGAATTTCCGGGATGTGTGGTATCCGGACGCGTTCTCTTAACATCACATACAAAATGGACATGCAGCAAATGTGATGCCCATACGCAGCATCACGAACTAGTTTTGCGACACTCTTGCCCCTTGTGTCACACACAGCTTACATAATTATATATTATTATTTAGCAGGACATTTATCCTTTTAAAAGTAAAATATAACCTGCAAAGGCTCGCCTCGTCAGAATGAATAAGAATAGCGAAATACTTATTTAGAAAACGTATAAAAATTTGAACTTGGCGCTCTGGCCAGTAAGCCATACGTTCTCAGAATGATTTCTCAAATTTTTATACGTTTTATAAATAAATATTTTTCTTTCCTAAGTGTAGAATAACACTTAAAAAAAGGTTAAGAATAGCGAATAATAGAGAGGTGAGGGCCCTAGACTCCTCAAAGGTACATTTATTAGGACATGCTGTGCAGGAAAAAAATACTACTATTGATTTTTTTTCAATCGCAATCGGGTTATAAATTCAATAAAAGCTTATACCCCGATTGCAGCGAAAAGGAAGGTTTTTTAGCGTGTTTGTATATATTCCTTTGTTCCCTTGTTACTGTTAAACAAGTTAACAGATTTTAATAGATGATACCGACATTCTATTTGTCCTTATGGCGCAAATGTTACTGAATACATTAATTTAGTTTATGCAGTCGAGATTTTTATTTTGTTTATAATTCACTTATGTATTTTATAAATGGGAGCAGTTGCTAAGATACACCTATATATCTATCATAATCTTACTTGAAGAGTGATAAAATAAATGTTCACTGGAATATTTAATCCGTCCAAATGATAAAATCATAATGTCATTTTTGTTTTAGTATTACTTTTGTATTAGTAGAAATAAAAATTACCTGACAAAATGTTTTATTAATTTAACATGGTCACTTATTTATACTTTTACTTATCAACGAAATATTACAATTTCAATGTTTTCTACCATTTGCGTGAAATTTAGCACTTCTCTACATTAGTTTTCCTTTGGCCTTTTTCTGATTTTTAATAAGTTTTATTTTATTTTAAATAATAACACCTGATAACCGTCAGTAATATACTGAATAGCCTAACAAATATATCAACATTCTCCAATAGGTGAAAATCTAGTTTCTTTTAATTAATTATCTATAAAACTTAAAGGTAGTTATATTTTATACACTTTTTTTCAGCTTCACACTGTATTTAGCAGAGTAGACAGAGGGAGCCTAGTGTTAAAACATTTCGCTCCCAGCTTTCCGCCTAATTCTGGAGGCATTGCGTGTTGAGTGTCAAAACGCAACGCCGCGCTTTGTCTCTACACCAGAGCAGAGAAATGTAAATATTAAATATTCACTTTCTCGAGTGGGAATCGAACCCACAATCTGGCGCACTTATAGTTACACACTTGTTCCCCAGTACCACGACTGGCCTTAGCATACATAGAATAAACATATTTTGAAAACAAATGTACATAAATTTGAACTTTATTCTTTTAAATACTATACATAAATGAAAACATTCTTTTAAAATGAAAACCATTACATAAAAGTTATTTATCACAATAATTATTTTTTGACAGGAAACCACAATATAAAATATTTTTTATATGTTGTAACAATGTAACAAAAACATGCAGTCAATCAAAATTCCTTGAAATTAAAATATTATGAATATCTTTGATGATATAATAGATATTTTGTAGGCATGGACATAGGTATTTACAAATTGTTTACAAAAACTTTGTTCTTAAAATATTGCTTAGTATTGAAAATATGAAGATAAATATAGATGAGATATATACTGTTTTTATTGTTTTTAATAAAATATGCTCTAAAACCAAACTAATTCTTAAACAATGTAGTAATGTAGGATCTCTTAACATTTTATTTAAATTATTTTAATTAATCACTGTACAAAGTTATTAGACATTTCCATTTTTGAAAATTGTAAAGTATTTTCTATAATTTGAAATAATTCCGGTGGTTGTGGGATTCTCCCAGTTTCTAACTTGGACCAAAGTGGAATGTTATCAAGAGATATTTCAAATGCACCTGATGAAACTAACTGGCCTTCTACCATGTTAGCTAAAAAGAACATCATCATACACGCATATAATTTATTTTCAAGGCACCAACTCCACCAGACAGGTTGCGGCTTATTAAGCCAAGCAAATATATTTACTCCGCTCAACACACACATTATTAAAATCATTTTCCCAAACCCCTAAAACAAATTCAAAATTAATAGTTTCTGGTAGTAGCCACTGTTCACAGTGGGACAGAGTTTGATTGTAAATATATTAGTTGTGAGTATAAGTCTCACTTAGGGAAGTGAAATATTTTCATATCTTTGCTCTGGCAAATCAAAAAACTTTGTTGAGCACCAATCAACATATAGTTTCGAAATCATGTAAAAAACAATGTCTTGATACTAGGTTGTCTCTGACTACCCTGCTATGCACAAAGTCTGCAAGGTTCTTGCCTTTTAGTTTCTCATAACAATATATTCACTATATATTACGGTTATGTATACAATAGTTTAATTGTGATAAAGACAATTTCAAAACATGAATACAATGACTTGTATATTCATTGTAATATTCTTGTGAAATCAGTTAAAAGTTTGAGTCTTGTGTAATTACTTTATTATAATGACAAGTTATTTTTTTTTTTGATAATACTGTAAATATAAAAAAGAGCTTACAGTTTTTTAATCATAAAATATGTATGAATAATAAATACTTACAATGATTCTAGAAAGATACATATTAAGTCCTGGTGGATCATAGTTTGCACCCAAAACAGATATTTCTGGATATTTTTGTTGAATTATTGCAGCATAATCTTCAAAAACTTTTCTGTAGCCACAGGAATAACTAAAACAAAAGATATGTCAACAACATCATAATTATAAAAAAATATCATGATAATCACATTAAGGTTAATTTTTTTAATTAGTGCTATTGTACTATAATTTAATACAAACCAATAATAAATATTCATGATATGTCCAACCCCTTGTCCGATCTTTGATATACTTTCTGCCTCATTTTCTTTAGCGAGTACAACGTAATTATTGCTAAATAATACAATACATAATGTTAAGGTGGTAGCAAATAATGCTAAATTCATATTATTTAAAAATAACATTGTAACAGGATTATTTCTACTTTATATCGTGATTGATATGAAATCATATGACAGAACAGAGTAGAGGAAATGAACGTTATGTAGTGTTAAATTTTTAATCCTCAAATCGTCACAAGTTCCCAACTCACAAATTAAGCCAAAGTCAATTTATTCACATTTGTAGATATCACATCGTAAAAAGTCTATTTGTAATGACCATAGACAAAAAATAAGAATTGTATAATTTTATTGTTTTTTACTACAGTTAAAAAGCAAAAATGAACGTACACGCAAAAGAAACGCACAAATTTCAATATCCTTTATGTTTACTCTTTAATAGTAAATAATTTTAAGAAGATGAATATCATATTAAATACTTAAATAAATAAAAAACAAGTAGTTTAGACAAGTTCAATAATTAAGTGTATATAAAAATATATTTAAAAAAAAAACCTTTAATAAAATTTTACGTGGAGATTTGGTGTATTCTTAGCTAATTTCTTTTTAAAAATATTCATAATTTAACTATATTAATTTTTTTGCTATTTTCAATGAAGTAAATATATACTTAAAGTTTTAGAAAATAAAACGTGCTTATAATTTAGGTGTAGCTAAACAAACATCGATCGGAAAAAAAAAATTATAAAAATAAGGTCACTCGAGCTTTTGTTTTAAATATTGCCACAAAAAGACATTATCTAACGTACTGTTTATTTTGTGTTATAATAATGTTAGTATGCAGAGCTTTATTTTCAATATTTCAACTTTTCCATTTTCTGTTTCCCATGAAGCAACTATTCCTCTTTGATTTTTGGAAGTACTTATTCCTTTCTGTCTTTTAAAACCGGCTTTCTATGCGATAATTCGACTTCAAGTTAGAACGCATAGCAAAAAAGATATATGAAAAAAAATGAGTGGTAAGAAAGATAAAGAAGCACCTTCGAAAACATAGCATCAAAGATACTGGAGGAAGGTCACATAAAAAGCATGAGGACGCCCCGGAGATTTGTAGAAATCGTAGCGTTTGGCACTTCGTTGTCTCTTACTTCCCCACTAGTAATACAGCGTCGAGCTATGTACGTAAGTATTTAATTCCAATTCTTTATATATATACTATATCATTGATGGTACCACAGCATAATTTTCCTGCAGATGCTTATCATTATTCTATAATAATTGTCATTGTCCATATCAATATATTTTGTAGCGAATTACATTTTTTTATACAAATAGGGTAGTTCATAGATGCTACTTATTGAAGTGACGTCTGTGACGTGTATTATAATATTCAAGCTCATACCTCACAGCAAAATTTCAGCTTTACACGGTTTACTGGTTTTAAAACAGATATATATAACCATTTTAGGAGAACTGCCATATTGTATTATTTAAAACGCACAAATTTCAATTTCCTTGTGATTACTCATTAATAGTAAATAAATTTAATAAGATGAATATCATATTAAATACTTAACTAAATAATAAACAAGGCGTCTAGACAAGTTTGATGATTTAGTATATACTAAAATATATTTTAAGAAAAAACCTTCAAAAAATTGAATATTTTACGTGGAGATTTGGTGTGTTCTTAGCTTATTTCTTTTCAAAAATATTCGTGATTAAACTATATTAATTTTATTTGCTATTTTTAATGAAATAAGTACATACTTAAAGTTTTTAATAATAAAACGTGCTTATAATTTAGGTGTAGCTACAAAAAAATTGATCGCAAAAAAAGTTCATAAAAATAGCGTCATTGATCGAGCGAGCTTTTGTTTTAAATATTGCCACGAAAATACGTTATCTAACGTAGTGTTTATTTTGGCTTATAATAATGTTAGCATGCAGATCTTTAATTTCCGACGGTGCAACTGCCGCCACGGATGCTTTAACAATTTATAAATAAGTCGTAAATTGGATTCTCCTAATTTTAGCACATGAATCGTCATTGATATCTTTATTTACTACTTTGAGATTAAAAATGTTTGGGCAATCGTTAATATATACTTATATTGTCATTTTGAACATATCTGTAACCAGCAAATTTCACGTACTATGAATGAGTTTTTCATAAAATTCCAACGTGTTTTATGTAGAACATAATTGGTTGCGACGTCATTGCTAGTACAATTGTAAAAGATGGCAATGACGCTGGAAGAAAAGTAGGCGAAGACAATGATTATTAGCTTTTAGAGTAGACGAATGGGTCTGATTTCAGGCTGTAGTCCTGAATCTTAGACATATTTCTAATAGTACTAGTACTCACTGATGGGTCGTGTGAAGAATTTTTAATGTTTAAACCAGCTATCACTAAAAATTTACGTAATACCTAAATTTTGTTCGTGAATTTTTCTAAGATTTTATTCTTCTGAATCTTCTTGCTATATCACTTACATGGCATTTAGTTTCAGTGTAATGGAAAGGTTATAAATAATATTACTGTTTTTAGCATATAGAACAGTGCAAAAATAAGCTACTTCAACTTAAATTTTATATTTAGAGTTAATAAAATATATCTAAAATTTAACGATTTCTATTAATATTCTTTAGTTGTTTTTTTTTTTTTTTTTCATTATTCTTTATTTTTTACATCTGACTTTATCCCTAGTGGGGTAGTCAGAGAAAACGGAGCGCCAACAGCCCTACTCTCTGTATGTTTTACTTCTTCTATCTATTTACAAATGCCATGTTTTTTCGTGACCTCTGTATATATCTTTTCTCCCGAGCGAGGATTTGGGAGTTATAAGACTCGATATTATGGTTAGGTTTATCCGCTCTTTACCCAGACGCAGCTGACTTCGATGCATGTCCATTCTTGCCATCGAGCATTCCCCCAATACCGATGCTTCCCCTTTTTTGAACAATGTATTTTAAATCTCAGTTACTATCTAGTTTTTATAGGTCTACACACTGCAGAGGTAAATTACGTTTCACTGGTCTTAAGAATTGGATTTACTTTCTTGTTAGACTAAAATATAGTTTTAATGGAAGCTTTTCTCTTAAAATGCTCTTAAAATGTTGCAATTCTGTCTGTTTCAAAAGTTGTTTTACATATGATAGAAGTCTCGGTTGTCTTTCTACTGAGGGTCTTCTGATAACGCTGGAGGGGAGTAGGCATCTTGCTCTGATGAAAGGCATTCTTCACCCATCAAAGCTCGTCCCCTAGGTGTACAGCGTCGCAGAATTGGTGGGCTCTTTGAAATAAAGATTTGCCAATGGTAGATAAACGTGGGTAAGATTCACTATTGAAGTATGTGAGTATGGTTTCTTTGTTAGCTAACTTAAGATCTTTCAGCCCACAAACGAAATGGTATGAGTACATGGTATGTTGAGTTTATACCTCGGCGTACCGATTTGGCTAACTATTGATGATACAGTCAGTTTAGTTCTATTGTGTGTTTTCGGCAACTCATACAATTTAGGATATTTTACATAACTAGTTACGAGAGATTTAACTTTACATATCTTACGTTTCTTTCATTCTTCTTTTGCAACACCTACGTTTCGCTGCCGTATATCAGCGACGTTCGTCAGCATTGCAACTATTCTGTTATTTCACGGTCTCACTAATGCATCTAAGGCACCGCTAATTCTGTTATCGGCAGCAATAAGCTTGTGCGTCTTTTCTTCATTTCTTTCAAATGCAAGAATAGGCTCTGGTCTTTCTTTCCTTGGGAAGGAAATTTTCCCTTGCATGTCACTTTGTGTCACAGACTTTACACCAAGGGAAGCGATTAAAGTATTGTACCGAGGTAGTCTCCCAAAATATCTTATACTTTTGTCAAACATCTAAAAAAAAATTCTTGGTTTAGGACCTCCTGCGACCTGCTCACTGCTGTAAAATGTGTGGCAAATTAATAAACAACCTTAGGAATTACTAAAATTGCTCGTTAACATTTTATTTCTTTCTTTCTCAGAACTTTCACGCTTCATCTTTATCAGTACTTTCGTTTGGTGCCTTTGTAGCATATCCTTTTACTTTTTTAAAACGATTTATCTGAGGCCTTATGATCCTTACGAGTTCCGTTTTTTGTTTCAAAGATGTCTAATATTTTGGAAGTACTTATTCCTCTTTGATCGATGGATCTTAAAATTTCCAGCTTCTTATGCGATAATTCGACTCCAAGTTTGGACGTCTCGTACCTCAAAATGAAACAGACTCCTTATTATAGCAACGATTACATATTGGTCTGTTCCCAAGATAGCATCCTAAGCACTCGTGTCTCCACAACTTAACCTTAAATATACTGATCCGCTAGGAATAAGTCAATCATACTTTTCACGGTGAGAATATAATAGAACGTGAAAATGGATTGATGATGAAGGAAAAGCAAAAAAGATTAATGAAGAAAAAGTGAGCGGTAATAAAAATAGACCATGGAAAATACAGCATCAAAGATAATGAAGGAGAAAAATCACGTAAAAAACATGAGGACGCCCCAGATGGCATGTATGAAAAGTTGATGATAGAGGACGAGGTGAAAGAGGTATATAGAGACCGTAGCGTTTGGGGGTATTACAGCGTGAAGCTAAATAAGTAAGTATTTAATTTCAATTCTGTTGTAAAGAATCATTATTGGTACCAGCGCTGGAGAAAAATGATTTTTCTCCAGTTGCTTATCATTATTCTACACTAATCGTCATTGTCCGATTTAACACATTTTTTAAAAAAACCATTTATAAAATAAATAGGGGTTGTTCATAGATGCCACTTCAATAAACGTGTATTATAATGTCCAACATCTTATCATGCTTACATCTCACAGCAAAATTACGGCTTTACACGCTGGTTTTAAAAAAGACATAATTTTTGGTTAATAATAACAGTTTTAGGAGAACTGCCATATTGCTATGCTTATGGCTTTTAGTTTATTTTTATTGGTAATCTGTGGTTGTATATCTTGCTTGACAACATAGCTTCGTTGTCAACTTGTGTACATATATTCAATAATCAATATTATTATTTTAGCAATTAAGATTTGGGTTCGTGCCTAAGACGAACTTATTACTATAATTTAAAGCTGTTTTTTATTTATATAATTTCCATTTTAGACATAATATGTAAAAATGTCACACAGCCACTGCGCTGGACATCATGATCATGATCATGCAAGTGACGATGAAATAGGTGTTCAATATAATTTATTTCAAAAAATTGATATTGAAAATTTACAATGTTTAAATGAAAGCATAGATGGTTCTGGAAAAACTGTTTTTAAGGCTTGGGATAGAAGACTTGATAGAACACAGGTAAAATTATAAATATGTTCAGGTACTAATATTTTAAAATCCATAACGATTTTATAATATGTTTTCAATTTTAGTATGTAGAAAGTGATGCAGATGAGGAATTACTTTTTAATATACCATTCACAGGCAGTGTTAAACTTAAAGGCATAAGAATAGTATCTGAGGACACCGATTGTCATCCAGCAAAATTAAGACTGTAAGTTGTTTTGTTAAAAAAGTGACTACATAGCTCTTGGAAGTTTATGTATGTACCATTATTGATTATAGTAAATCAATTGTTGCTCAAGATCTATTATACAATCATAATAAAAAAATATATTGGTTCTTTGCTGTATTTGTGTGTGTGTGTGTGCATTGCGCTATGCATTTAACGTTTTTCCTAAGAAATGTTAAAAGGCTAAATTATTATCATGTTATATAGTTTAATATGTTTTTCAGATTTAAAAATAAACCTAATATGACATTTGATGATATTTGTATGGAACCAGACCAGACATTTGATCTTCAAAAGGATTGTGAAGGACTTATTGAATATAATCCTAAGTAATGTTTAACAAATAATAAATATGTATTATGTTATATTTAAATGATGTCTTCAAGTAATTTGTTCTTGTTTTAGGATTGTGACATTTTCGAGTGTATCACATTTGACTATGCATTTTCCTGCTAATTTTGGTGCTGAAAATACGAAAATATATTATATAGGCCTAAAAGGTGAATGGTCACCTGGTCATAAACATGGAGTTACAATTTGTACATATGAATCTAGACCTATGCTTGAAGATCACAAATTAAATAATTTAGATTCTGTTAGTAAAACTATAGATTAATTTTTTGCTATGTCAACATTCATAGCTACAATTACAACTACAATTGAATGACATCAACTCAATTTTTTGTGACAAAACTGTTTGTTATTTTGAGAATATATGACATTTGTAATTTTGTAAGATAACTTATTTTATTTATTAATATATTTTATTTTGTTTAATTTACTAGCTTGAACCGGTTGTTTCTCCCCCATGATCAAATAAAAATAACTAAGAATGGTGTACAATATATGAGATGAGCCACTCGCATCTTCACCCACTTAAACTACTGTATTATTCATTTAATACATTGAAATATGATCTTGTTTTAATATATAATATATGTTTGCAAAGCACTTAAGATTTCTTATGTGAAAATTATTAAAACCTTAGGGTTGCATTTTCATAGTTATCATATGGAATTTCAATTGTTTTGAATAAAAAAAAACTTAAACAAATGGCACAAATAACAGAATACTTACCTGCAAGGGATTATAAACAACAGATTAAATAAATAAATAAAGCCTTTATTCCCTGACCATTTCAAAATTATTGTTTTTAAATTACAATTTTTTTTTTAAATAAGATAAAGTAAAAAGTCAGCATACATAAAAAAATAGAAACATGTAAAATTAAAGATATTTATTAGCAAATAATAAATTTTAGCTGCCAGTTTTTTGGTCAGGTTGCCCCTCGACATAGGCCTCCCCCATCATCGTCCACTGTTCTCTGTTCCAAGTTAACCTCCATACTTTTAGCATATTGTCCTCCCATCTTTTTATTTGACGTCTTTTTTACCTCATTCCGTTTCCAGGATACCATTCTGTTACGGCTTTTGTGTATTTATCTTTGTTCGTCCTCATAGTGTCCAATCCAGTTCCACTTCATTTTTTTTATTCTGTCTGTATTTTTATTTTTTTATTATTTATAGAAAACGCTAGAAAATCAAGGCATACACGAAAAATATTTAGGAATTTTAGAAGAAATTTATAAAAATACTACAGCAAAGGTCCAACTGCTCTAGTTGATAAATAATGATAAATAATTATGACATAGGGAGTCGAAAGCCGAATTTGTAATTGACGAATGCCATGTAGTAATGTTGTCCATATCCATTAAACTTTTCTATTATTTGTTTCACTACGTGTATATGGTCATGTTGTACAAATATTTTTGGTGTACGGTGGTTTTGTGCACAGAGAGTTTGTTCTGTTTCACGTAATGTAAAGAAAATATCCTATAGCGTTTATACGTACGTAGGTGTATCCGTGTAGATTAATATTTAAGTAAAGAATACTTTGCAATATTTTTTCAAAATTATAGCTGCAGGAATTATGAACGCGACAATTGTGATTGTAAACGCGACAGTTTGTGGGTTCGATTCCCATTAGGAACTGAAATATTTAATATTTTCATTTATTCGCTATGGTGTCGAGGCGAAGTGCGGCGTTGAGTTCCCCCACTCAACACGGAATGTTTCCAGTATTCGGTGGATTGTAGGTAACAGAGTGTCTTAACACTAGGTTCCCTCTGCTTAACCTGCTGTGTGCGGGATACAATGCGAAGTTAAAAAAAGTTACTGTATATCAGATTGCAAAACTTTCTTTTAATATTTTACATCTCAAGAACAGCTTTTTCTTAAGAACATTTGCACCCTCCAGTAAGTCTGAATCGCACTTTACCGGTTTTTATTATAAGTTTTGACGAATGTTACTTGAAATCTTTCATCATATAAAATAATTAACCGAAAAATACACTACGAAGTTAAAAAAAATAGTTGATTAGAAAAGTAATTAATACAATGTTTTAGTTATTAATTTAATTTTTATCTATAAAATACAAAATAAGTTTTCTACATATGTGTAAATTATTTACAAACATGTCAAGAAATATTAAAACTACGTATGTATAATTATATAGCAGTTTGCAATACAGCTTTACCAAATGGCTTAAGAAAATAATTATAAATATATTTATATATTTATAATAAAGATTTTTACATTATATATAAAAATTATAATTATTAAACTTAACAATTGGTAGATATTTTATTTATTATCTTCATTTTCTTTAAAAAATCATAGTTTCGTAACATTAACTTTATTGTCGGTACTTAAAATATATTTGGCAGGTATAACTTATTCTTTAATCAATATTTTATTGATAATTACGCTCTGATATGAAATAAGGCATTCGATACTATTTATATCAATTATCTATTTAATGGTACGTAATGTACCTACTGTATAAATATCTCTATATATAAGTATGTTTATTGACTAAGTACACGTTTACCTAATATTCAGAATTACATTAATTTATGGCATGTTAGCTTGCTAGATACTGAAAGTTAAATCTATATGTTATTTGTAAAGCGACGCCTTCCACGATTGCGCGAGGAACCTGGGCGATATCTTGGTCTGTTGAAAGGAGGTCTGCGTCGTGCTTCATTAGGTACCGCCTCTACACTGCCTATGCCACCTTGGGACACGAATCCACGGGCACCTGGCTGGCGTCTCATACATACAGCGCATCTAAAATGTTAAATGGCAATACATTTCAAAAAGATAATTGATAAATTACAAGAAATATTACGTGAAATATCATCATACTTAGGGACGTATTCATTATTAAAAATTGTTTGTAACACTCATTAACAGAACATCTCGAATTACAAAAAGGATATGACAACATTCTTTCATGTGACAAGATTTTTTTTCACTTTTGAGTAAGTATGAGTAAGAAGAAAATTTAAAGGCACAGTAGCTTATGAGTTACTGTGGAGAGTACACAAACCTAGATAGTCATTGTTTTTGTATTCTTAATAAAAAAAAAACATTATCATTTATATATAAAGCGAAGTTAATAATAAAATTATGATAAAGGAATAATTTTATTTTCATTATAATTGAAGATGATTCATTGTTCTCCTGCCTGATTTACTTACAGAGTCGATTCACTGAGTCTCTAATGAGGCTTTTAAAAAATACTTTAAATTATAATTTTTTAAAATCAATAAATTTTCGAATAAAATAATAGACAGTTACGCTACACATTTATAATATTATTTTATTTCTGCCAATGACAGTAAGAAGATAGTTCATCTGTATACATAGTTATTATTTTTAATGTAAAAAGTTCTTACCTGCTAACTTTAGATACTTGATCGAACTTTAGAGTTTGTTGAACAGGTTTTTGGAACATTCTATTATCATCAATAGTTGATAACCAATACGATACTGCAGTAGCGAAGAAATTACACCGGCCGAGACCATTACATTCAATAAACGGACGTGTTCTAAATTCGCGTAGACAAGATCCAGGTGATATTAAACTTTGACCTGCTGCGTCTGCGCCAGCTGTATGCTATAAAAACATTTATATCTCATTATACACATTTTAGGACATAATATACAGTGACGATCAAACCTAATTGAACTAAAACCGATCCTTTATTTCTTATGGTTTTTATAAAACTCAAAAATTGTATTTTTAATCATTCAAACTTATTTATTAATAGTGATAGAATAAATTGGGTAAGCAACTTAGAATGTTACGTAACAAATGTTTTCTTACCATTAGGAAGCTGTAGCCTATCCACAGCTCGTCCCAGCCATTTGGACAACTAGGCACACTATTGCTTTGACTATGAATTGCTATTGTTCTCGTCGATGTTTCGCATACTTGACATCTTTAAAAGAATGAGAAATAAAAAATAGGTATAACTTCAAGTGTTTTTCTATATTACATTTTAGGCGTTTTTTAAATTCCCTAATACATATTTAAAGGCAACCGCATTTGAAGCCACCAAATCAATCATCTGCGCTCCTTTTACGGGAGCAGCGTATAGAATGAAATATTTCAAACTCATATTTAAAAAAACAATAGTTTAGATTCAGGATTTTTCGACAACAGTTTAGATTCAGGATTTTTTTTTATTTTACGATTTTTATTCGTATTGTACTACGTGTGACACAGTTACTAATATATATCAATAACGTAAACACCTATTACTACAAAAATACTTGTAAACGTTGCCGATCTGCCACTTTTTTTATTTAAAACCATACCAAAACGAGAAAGGGATGTCGTACTATTTTACGCAATTATCTATTTTCTATAATAAACCAAAACTCCGTTTAACTTCGCTGCCAATACCTACGACTTGATTTCTTGAATGAGGCCTGCGCGATGTTGTCGCTTTGAAAGGTAAGTGTCATTCGTCATTCTTAAAAAAAATATTATTTAATTTTTGGGAAAAAAAAAATTGTATTAAGCTTATATAGAGTAGTTAAAACTATGGTTTCATTTAATGTGGTGATAAAAACACTCTGTATACAGAGTTTTTATCATCACCACTTTAAATGAAAGCACAGTTTCACAATAAAACAAAAGAGATTTTACCAAAAATGCAAAAGTGATTTTTTAAAACAAAATAAAAAATAAATTTATTGTTGTAAAATAAAACACCATTAGTCAAGAACGACGCACGTAGCCATAAACCTATCAAAGGGAAACCGCCGCACACGCTTCTTTCCGAAATCGAGTCGTAGGTATTGGCGGCAAAGTTCAAAGTTGTTTAACTTTTAGTAGTATTTTTGTAGTAATATGTGTTTATGTTATTGGTATCTATGCGTAACTGCGCCTGCGTTATACAGGTATGGATAAACATAGTGAAATGGAAAAAAAATCCTACGTCTAAACTGTTGAGGTATCTTGATTAATTTCTTTAGGTACGGGTATAAAATATTTTACCCTATATGGTGTTCCCTTAAAAGGAGCGCTGACGTTTTCCTGTATAATACCTATAATCTGACTTTAGAAATATATTATGTATATGCTTGTTTCTATACCTTGAAATATATGAGCCTACATCACGAGCTTGTATTGGTGTCATTGCCATTGGCATGGGTTCTGGTGTAGAAAGCCAAAAGCTATAATCCTCTCGCTGTGCAAAATCACACACATTGTTAATGCTACAGAACATAAATGGCATTGTTGAAAATCTTCGAAGGCAACTTCCAGGCGCTCCTATAAAAATATATAAGCCGGATTAATTTTAAGCCGGCTAGTTGGTGTAGAATTTGTAAATTTTTTAGTTGTGGTATAGGGCTTTATATTTGTTTCCATATGAACGATTTAAAATAAATATATAAATCCCTAGCAAGATGATTCCATTCCATTTGATTATACGAATATAAAATCAAATGGAACAAATGAATATAAAAACAAAATATAATAATGTTTTATCTTCGATATACTAGATAATACATAGATTGCATACAAATAGGGCTCAAAAATATGGCAACAGTCAATATATACAGAAATTCACAATATTATTACACACAGATCATTTCAATAAAATCCAACCTTATTAATGCATTACGGCTTAGTTTTGTATAGGGCTTAATGGATATGAAACATTTTACTCTGCAATATTAACGACATTTATAAAAAATTAAATTTTCTTTCAACGGTTTTTAGCCCTCTGCGACAGAAGTGGATTTGCTATTGACATCGTGAAATATAAAATTCGATTTATTCCCAATGATTTTCAAATTATAATTTGGGTAATGTAATTGATTTTGTATTTATAAGTTTTAATATTTGCAATAATTTATTATAAAAATGTAAATCAACCTCTTTGTTTAATAAAAATATGTTTTTGAAATAATTAAAATAAGGTAACTACCACCATCTCAGTAAAATGGTTATATTATAATACTGTCTCTATTTTAGATTATGTGTGTTTTTGTTTTATTACGCGTTACTTTACAATACAACTTTATTTATTTAAATTACATATATTTATATCAAAATGTAAAATAAAATAGTCAAAAACTAACAAAGGCTTTTTCGTCTCGTCAAAATTAAGCCACGTCAGTCGTTTTAGTCAAAACCAACCAATATTCCAAGTCGTGAATATTGACCAAGCGATGATATTTTTGTATTTAATTATTTAATACTGATTTTATAAGGCACACTAAGGCATTTTAACACGCCCGCACGTTACCTAAAATTGGACTATAGTAAAATCATTTAAGTCTTTTTGTTTTTTCTTTCACGGGCTGTTTTTTTGACTGTAATCCTTATTTAATCTGGAGTATAGTTGATCGAAGTGTTTTATAGACTGTTGTTGCACAACTACGCAGCGTCTGTCTGTAAGCGCAATGGTTGTCGGTGGGAGTACCACTTGAGAAATTGAAAACGGGGCACGCGGTGTCTTAAAACTGCGTACCGTGTGCGTACCTTGTTATATGCTGAATACAGAAAGTATCACTTTCAAAATACATTGCAATATCTATACAGATATTGCAATGCATACGCATTGAAAAATGTTAAAATGTTATTTTAAGTTTAAATTTTATTTTAACTATTTTAAATATGTAGAAGAGAGTTTATATAGGCTTATGATTATAATGCTTACCCAAGTCTTGACCATGTGCTTTTGCATTTGCAACTATATGAATTAGTGAAAATCCATCCCATAGTGGTGTTGTTCCTGATGGACATTGAGGAACCATCCTCGTTTGTGAATGTACGGTGAAATAAAAGCCCCTTGATTTTGGGATTGGAGGCGGTGGCGCAGGCAATCCAGGAAGTCCCGGTCCACCCCGTGCACCATCCAAACCAATTACGCCTTTTACACCTGGAAAGCCAATTTCCCCACGTGGTCCTTGAAAGCCAGCCAATCCTATATCACCTGTATCACCAATGGCACCTTTGAATCCAGGTATTCCATTCTGTCCAAAATCACCAGGTTCGCCAGGACGACCATCTTGGCCACTAAATCCAACCGGGCCAATATCTCCTCGTTCTCCAATAGGAACATCAGCAAAAGAAATGCTGTCACCATTATCTCCTTTTACTCCTTTTAACCCTGGGTATCCTATCAAACCTTCTTCACCATCGTCACCTCTTGTTCCTTTCATACCTTTTTCTCCTAAATTACCTGTATAGCCATCTAAGCCAGGTTCACCAATATCTCCTTTAAGCCCTTTTAAGCTATGAAGTCCTGGCAAACCTTGGTCTCCAGGTTGCCCAGGGGGGCTTATCGCCATACCAGGTTCACCAGTTTCACCTCTAGGTCCCGGAAAACCAGGAGCACCTTCCATTCCACGAGCACCTGGAATGCCCGTATAACCGCGCCGACCCGGGTAGCCAATGTCTCCTTTAAAGCCTTTTGCACCTTGGAATGTTAGACCTGGTTGTCCTGGAGATCCTTCAGGACCATCGTTTCCATAATGACCAGGTGCACCTTTTTGACCCATGGGCCCCGGCCAACCTGAGAGACCGTCAATGCCAGGTTTTCCCGGTTCACCTCGTTTTGCAAACACTCCATCAAGACCTGGTGGACCAGGAGGACCTACGTTCCCACGCGTACCTTTTGGTCCTTCAAGCCCATCGTCTCCATATTCTCCTTGGAAACCAATATCACCCAATTCTCCTTTGGCACCTTTCAATCCATTAATTCCAACATCACCGTAGTCACCTGATAGTCCGGGTAAACCTTCCATACCTATATCACCACTGTCACCTTTAGTTGCAGGTAAATAAGAACTAGGGCCAATATCACCTTGTTTTCCTTTGGAACCTTTATCACCTCTAATGCCTTGTAAACCAGGTATTCCAGAATCACCAGGCAAACCTGGCGCACCCATTTTACCAGATTCACCGTAAACGCCAACGTCACCAACAAGTCCAGGTTTTCCAGGAATTCCAATTGATCCTAAAATACCTTTAATCCCATAGTGCCCAGGAATGCCACGGCGTCCAGGTTGACCAGGGACCCCCTTGTCTCCAATTTGCCCAACAAATCCTTGGTGACCGTAGTCACCACTTTGGCCTTTAGCTCCTTTAATTCCAGAAAACCCAATGATTCCTTGATCTCCTAGTTTACCTTTAAGACCGTCTGTGCCACTTATGTCTATACCACGATCTCCTTCATCTCCTTTAAGACCTTTGATTCCGATTAATCCAGGTCTTCCATCTATTCCATCAAAACCACGATCTCCCTTGTCACCCCTTATACCTTTAATTGCATTATCTCCCGGTAATCCCTGAACTCCCATGGGGCCAGAATCTCCCATTTCGCCTTTCAATCCAGGCGAACCGTCCAAACCGCTTTCCCCTAGTATACCAATATCACCACGTATCCCTTTTTGGCCTATAATTCCTGCAGCTCCCACTTTTCCAGGTATACCTCTAAATCCAGGACTTCCTACTTCTCCTTGATCACCTACTTCCCCAACTTTACCAGGTCTTCCCATCAAGCCCGGAAAACCTGTTCCGCCGGTATAACCTTTATCTCCAATGTAACCTCTTTTTCCTGGCAATCCTGCTTCTCCTTTCATTCCTTTTTGTCCTACATCACCTTGGAAGCCGTTATATCCTTGCAAACCTGGTTCACCTATGGGTCCGGGAAGACCTGGTCTTCCAGGCTGTCCAGGAACTCCACGAGCTCCTTGTATAGGGATTCCTGATAATCCTTTTCTTCCCTTAAAAGAACAAGATATATATATATATATATATATATATACACATATATATTGAACATCGATATTAATTTTTATATTATCAATTATTTTTGTATTGTAGTATTTATAGATATATAAAGCTACTAGTATGGTTAAGCCAACCAACATTCTATCTCTAAAGAGAGAAGAAAACGTAACTATTTTAAAAACTCAATTTAGTGCCGACCTTTACGGGTAGATAATAAAAAAATAATTGCAAAATTCTCGAATATGATTGATTCTTGAAGATGGTAAACATCAAACTGAATATAAACTTACTTGTGGACCAGTTGGTCCCACCGGGCCAATATCTCCAGGATTACCAGCTTCCCCTTTAGGACCCATTATACCGAAACGACCTGGTGATCCAGGATATCCCGGCTCACCGTCATCTCCAATTTCTCCTTTTATTCCATCAATTCCTCTTTCGCCTTCTACTATGGATAAGCCAACATCTCCTCGCGACCCTTTAACTCCTTTTCCAGCAGAAATTCCTGGAAGTCCTCGAAGTCCTTTACTTCCTGGTTCTCCATAAGGGCCAGTTTCTCCTTTATCGCCGGGAAATCCTCGCGCTCCTATAGGGCCAGCCGTCGACAAGCCCACGTCACCAATATCCCCTCGCATCCCTTGGAATCCATCGTAACCCATTTCACCGGCGCCTCCTTTCTTTCCGGGCAAACCTAATGAATAATCATTGCGTAGTTATTATAATCGTATATAATGTATATTTTGAGCTAACGTAAGCTCAAAATATACATTATGATGATTTTTGTACCTACTACAAAATCTACGTCGTTTTTGGATATCACCAACTTGTCACGGTCGCGTATTCTAGAGTAATTATTTAAGAATAAAGGAAGTGTAGAAGACCTTTCACAATTCAACATCAATTCTGAGAAGAGCAACGCCATTCTCTTTCCTCATGTAAAACACGAAACGGTCTCCACCATATTCCTGGTAGATCAGTGTTTCCCAACATGGGGCCAACGCCCTACTGGGGGGCAATTTGATATTTAAGGGGGGCTATTCAAAAATGAACTCGATACAACTTTGACCTGTCGCTTCAAATTTAACAAAAAAAGGGAAAATCTTAAATAATTGCCGTAAATAATTATTAAGTATAGTTTGACGAGATCAAAATATAGAGAGAATAGCGGAAATTTGGAAGTCTCTGCACAGAGATGCTAACATAAATAAGTTGTAACAAGCGTATTAAAATGTCGACGCAGCTTGATGAGAACGTATTGCTTAGTGGTCAGAGCGCCTGGTCGCTTTCTAGGAGGCGCGGATGCGGGTCCCGCTACGTTCAATTTTTTATACGTTTTCTAAATAAGTATTTTTGTTTTCTAAGTGTGGAATAACATTTTAAAAATGTTAAAAGTATTTAATAAATAGCACTCTTGCCAGACGATAAATCTTAGTATTTTCTTTGGGTAGCGAAAATTTGTAAAATCTCCCTACAGCAATGGTAACACGTAATAACATAAATAAGTTGTAACAAGTGTATAATAATTTCGACGTAGCTTGATGAGAACGTATGGCTTAGTGGTCAGAGTCAGGTCCTGGTCAGTTTCCAGTAGGTGCGAGTTCGAGTCCCGCTACGTTCAAATTTTTATACCTTTTCTAAATAAGTATAAGAAAAGAAGAATATATGAAACAGATTATCTGAAAAAAATATGTCCTCTGAGTATTTTTTTAAGTTCTATACTTAATAACATATTTTAAGAAGTTATATAGGTTTTTTACATATATACTTAGGTAAGTAGAGGCCGGTCTTGGCGCAGCGGCACGAGGTGTGACTGCAAAACGGACTGGTTGTGGGTTCGATTCTCACTCGAGGAGATGAAATATTTACTTAAATTTATATTTCCATTTCTTCACTCTGGTGTCGAGGTTAAGCGCGGCGTTGAGTTCTGCCACTCAACACGCAATGCCTCCAGAATTCGGCAGAAAGTGGGGAACAGAGTGTCTTAACACTAGGTTCCCTCTGCCTATCCTGCTGTGTGTAATTTTTAATTTTTTACTTAGGTAAGTATGTTCATGTTATATTGTATAGATCCATTTTTTTTAAATAATTAGATAATTAAATAAATTTGCATGGTCGGATCGGAGCTTTTGTAATATTTTATTATTATTTTTTATTAGCTTCACGCTGTATCCCGCACACAGCAGGGTACGCAGAGGGAACCTAGTGTTAAGACACTCGGTTCCCCACTTTCTGCCGAATTCTGGAGGCATTGCGTGTTGAGTGGCAGAACTCAACGCCGCGCTTAACCTCGACACCAGAGCGAAGAAATGGATATATAAATTTAAGTAAATATTTCATCTCCTCGAGTGGGGATCGAACCCACAACCAGTCGATTTCGCAGTCACACCTCGTGCCGCTGCGCCACGACCGGCCTCAAGCTCGGCTCAAGCTTTAGTAATAAAAGGATATTTAAGAGGATACAATCAAAAAAAGATTTTTATAATGTACCTCGACTTCCAAGTGGTCCCATTTCACCTTTATCACCCGTCGCGTTAATATCGAAATCTAGTGAATCTCCAGCATCACCTTTTAATCCATCATTTCCAGGTTCACCACGTTCTCCTCTAAAAAAAACAACATGTAAACGATAATCTAATTTAACTTTTTTGAAAACATATAAATTTTAAATTCTATTGATGACATTTTTAACACGAGCTGAAGTTCCAGTCAATCAATGATGAATAAAGACGTGATTAATCGAACAAAGTGATAGTAATCAAAATAAAAAGGCGCCAACCCTGATTTTGTGACGTTTCATAATGGATAATTTCAATTATATTTAATACTAACAAGAAGTGTTCTAATTAGTAAAGAGTAATATTTTTGGTGAAAGTAATTTAATTTTAATAGTAATTGTACACTGTGTTAAAAAATGATATTTATTTTTTACTTTTTTAGCTCCATACTGTATCTTGAAAAGAGCAGGGAAGGCAGAGGGTAAGGGACAAGGGAACCTAGTGTTAAGAGACACCATAAAACGTGAAGCTGATTTAATTAGAATTTAACAATATAGATAGTTTCATATAGATTAATACTTACTTTATTCCTTTGTCACCTTTTTGACCGAAGAGAAATGATATTGGTATTTCAGCCTTTTCACCCGGCCAGCCAGGCGCTCCGTCCTTACCTCGGGTACCGTTAAAGCCAGGCCTACCGGGATATCCTTCATCACCCATTAAACCTTTCAAACCTTTCATTCCATTAATACCAGGACGTCCAGGCCAACCAGGATCACCGCGCAAGCCAGGACTACCCATAAAACCTAAGAATATTATGATAAAAACATTTATTTTATTTATTTTTTTATATTAAAATTTATATATTACTTTTAATTGATATTTGTGCTTACCGGGCTCACCACGTGGTCCAGGATCCGCTATTATCAATGCCATCGGTGGTTGTTTGAGCCGACCCTTGTGCCCTTTTGGGCCTTGAGGACCTGCCATTCCTGCTTGACCCTTATTTCCTTTTGGTCCAGGTGGTCCATTAAAACCTGGGGAGCCAGCTTGTCCTTTACGACCGCGTTGTCCAGGCGCTCCTTCATATCCCGGGTAACCTTTTATACCGGGATACCCATCATCTCCTCGTTGCCCTTTTGCTCCAGGCAAACCTGTAAATAAAAATAGAACAGAATGAAATTATTTGTAATTAATTTCATATTAATCCATACCTATATTATAAATTCGAAAGTAACTCTGTCTGTCTGTCTGTCTGTTACGCAATCAGGGCCAAACCGCTAATTCAATTGTGATAAAACACTCATACAGGGATACTTAAGGGTCTTCGGATGAACATAGGTTACTTTTTTTTCTCATATTTGTAATATTGTCGATATTTACTAATATATTAAAATATTTTTTAGTTTGACAGGAAATTTATGCCGCCATGTTAATAACAACCGACCGTTGCTAAGCAACGATTTGTAAAGTTTGTTGGTTATAAGAAAACGTCACCCAAAATGAGCTTAACGCATACATGTGCCGACTCAACCTTATGAGATACATAAAAACAATGTTTTACAGAAATATTGTTCTTTAATGTTTAAAAAAGTCCGCTATACATATACCATGTTTATCTCTGAAGGTTAAGCAAAAGTAATCATTTTAATTAATTTACTTTATATTTATCGGGTTTTTGTTGTATGTATTTTCTATAATTTGATATTGATACTTATGAAAATGAATATAATAGTCACTTTTAACATTTCATCTGGATTGAAATTATAGTTTACTGTATAACATTCTAATAAATAATTAAGGAGATGTCACTGATTCGAAATGACCTAGCCTACGAGCCGCATAGTATGACCGACGCGAACGGGCAGATGACTTTGACAGTTTTGTAAATTTTCATACATTTTCGAACTACTATTATTTTTTATGTAATTTATACTTTTCTTTGGTTCTTCGCTTATTCGAGTAGTAGTTTAATTACATTTTCATAAATTTCTTGGTGTGGTGTAAGTTGCGGCCCTGTGCGGCAGCGGCATAATATTATTTAAGTACTTATTATTTAAGGAAAGAATTGTTGGTTATTTCATCTTGGATGGTTATCTATTGCGTTGTTATGCACTTAATAAAATATGGTTTTAGTTTTTTGGGATTTTATTTGATACTAGCGACCCGCTCGCGGCTTCGCCCGCTTAAACCACAAAATTATTTAATTAACACACTGAATTATGTTCGTGTTTTGATATACCTATAATGTATGTTTGCAACGCAATGAAGATTTTTAATGAGAAATTTATTAAAACCTTAGGTCGCATTTTCTTACCTCCCATGAGAATCTTCACTTGAATTTTTGAAATAAAAACACAACTTATCGATACTTACAATAAAATCCTAACTCATCGGTGTCTGTACATGGAAGATATTACAATTAACATTGTAATAGAACTTGGTCAGTTTGTCTGTTTGTCTGTGAATTTGTTCACGATAATCTCAGAAACGGCTTAACACGATTTAAATCCTTTTTTGTTTGCATTTTGGCAATTTAATATTAGTTTTATTTTAATCAGCTTCACGCTGTATCCCTCACACAGCAGGTTAGGCAGAGGAACCCTAGTATTAAGACACTCCGTTCCCCACTTTCTGCCGAATTCTGGAGGCATTGCGTGTTCTCGTTCTTTCGTGTTCTCGTTCGCTCGACACCAGAGCGAAGAAATGGAAATATAAATTTTTAGTAAATATTTCATCTCCTCGAGTGGGGATCGAACCCACAACCAGTCGGTTTTACAGACACACTTCGTGCCGCTGCGCCACGACTGGCCTCAACTGGACTGGACTTTATTTTAATCGGTTCACACAAAGTCAAAACCAGATCCACGCTTTATCCCGCCTTTAGCAGGGTAAATATTATGCGTAAGATTATGAGATTATGTTGTAATGTAAGTATTAAGATATTGCGTATAATGTGTGACTGATGTGCGAAATGAAAATATTATTAAACGAAATGAAAATATTAAAATTAAATTAAATTAGCTTCACACTGTATCCCGCACACAGCAGGGTAGGCAGAGGGAACCTAGTGTTAAGACACTCCGTTCCCCACTTTCTGCCGAATTCTGGAGGCATTGCGTGTTGAGTGGCAGAACTCAACGCCGCGCTTAACCTCGACACCAGAGCGAAGAAATGGAAATATAAATTTAAGTAAATATTTCATCTCCTCGAGTGGGGATCGAACCCACAACCAGTCGGTTTTGCAGTCACACCTCGAGCCGCTGCGCCACGACCGGCCTCTACCGACCCACACCAGTCGCGTTGCAGCCACAACTTTGGCCTTTAACAAAGAACAGAAGAGAAGCGCGTCAGCGCTCCTTTTACGGAAATAGCATATAGGTAAAATATTTTAATTCCATACCTAAAGAATTTAAGCAACAGTGTAGACGTAAGTTTTTTTTTTTCATTTCACGATGTTTAATCATATCTATATTTCGTGTGAGGCAGTTACGCTTTGATACCAATAACGTAAACACATACTACTACAAAAATACTACTAAAACCTTTAGATTTTAGAACTTTGAACTTTGCCGCCAAAACCTACGGCTCGATTTCGGAATGAGGCGTATGCGGCGGTTTCCCTTTGATAAAAAAAAAAATATATGTGCGTGCGTCGTTCTTGACAAATTGTATTTTATTTTACAACGATAATTTTATTATTTATTCGCGGCTTTGTCCGCTTGAATTACATGATTACTCTTTTAAGAAATATAGATATTACAAACAGCCTTAACTAATAATTAATTGATTTGGATAAGTACTCACGATATTATTTGCAAAATAACTTATCTAGCTCCTGTACAGTTTTTAAATTAGTAACATATATTATTAGTTAAATATATAATTGATGTACAGAATATACATAGAAAGCACGTTTTTGCTCCCAAAAGTTATTTTTTTATACATAATAACATAAACGAACGAACGGACTGAAGAACTTATTCAAAATATTTCTTTGAATATTAAGTCATTCTTTATCACTGTGTTAAATAATTACGAATTAAGCTAGACTGTTACGAAGGTAATCTTCACCAACAATTCAATGTAGTTTACTTTGTAATTAGTACTATGAACAATTGTACTTTAAGAATACGTAAATTTATCAACAGTCAAATAAATAAGACGTTTCTAAAGTCATTCTTTTGGACTTACAATTGAACTGTAACCATTCGAACATTGTTAGAAAAATACTACTATGTTTATGTTAAATTTATTATAAGTATAGATTACACTAACATGACGTAGTTAACGTTAAGCAGATAATAACTCAACAATATAATAATTTATTTCTTAATAATTTCTTTATTTTTTTCAAATATAAATATCTTTAAAACTTTAAGTACATTATTTTTTGATAAAGTGTAGCGGTAACCTTTCCAAACTATATTTTCTTTTATGCACAGCGCCATCTATTAAGATCCCATCACAATTAGTGATAGCGTTACGCGTATGGAAGAGAGTATCAAGATTCGTTAGTACCTACTATTGGTCAATAGATAGCGTTCTTGTATCGATTTTTTAATATGTCAAATATAAACTTCTTGAAAACTTAAATACTTATATCTTTAGTATTTAAAATGATTAATATTCTTTAGTATTAAAATGATTAATGTTCCTTCCGTCGTAATTCGTGTTTAACTCCACAGAACGTTTTTTGCGTTATCAAGATTCGTTAGTACCTACTTTTGGTCAATAGATAGCGTTCTTGTATCGATTTTTTAATATGTCAAATATAAACTTCTTGAAAACTTAAATACTTATATCTTTAGTATTAAAATGATTAATATTCCTCCCGTCGTAATTAGTGTTTAACTCCACAGAACGTTTTTTGCGTTATCAAGATTCGTTAGTACCTACTATTAGTCAATAGATAGCGTTACTTGTGTCGTTTTTTACTATCTGAAATATTAACGTCTTGAAAACTTAAATACTTATATCTTTTGATAGAGTGAAGCGATTACAATGAAATAAAGACTAAAACCTACCTTGATTTATTTGTATTTATTTTTATGTATAAAAGTTGCTTAAATTTATTGTGTACTTTTTACGTGATACGTGTTCACATAAACAGACAAACAGACAAACAGACAAACAGACAAAAATTCCAAAAATGTTGGAAATGGATTCTGTTAGTTATCCTTTAACACCCTGGCTAATTTTTTCTTAAATATTTTCAATGTACAGAAACGACTTTTCTACAGATTTATTATAAGTATAGATTGCTCGCAAAACTTATCATATTTAATGTAGAAAGTACTTTAGTTATTTCATATAGTATCTATGTACGCGCGCAAGGAAAACGTGTAAAAAGATTTTTCCCGGGTAAATCAGTAAAATTGATCACTGAAAGTCCAATAAAAATCAGTTCAGTTATTCTGGACATTAGCTCGGGGAAATAGAAAGACAGACAGAGACAAAAAATATAATATTTTTTATTGTATTTAAGTATTATGTAAATAACCACATGCACTTGCAAAAACATAGCACAACACATTTAATTTTAATTCTTTTAAATATTTATTTTACTATGATGATATTAATAATGTAGCTGGTTTTGTTTAATTTTTTTTTATAAATATTTTAATATGATTACGATTACTTATAATTTTTTTCATTCAAATTAGATATTTTCAAAAACAATTTCATAAATATATCTAATAGCATTCGTATAGTTCAAGCGGGCGAAGCCGCGTCCGGGTCCGCTAGTTATAATATATTTAACCAAATGTAATATAAGGCAGTTTTAGTAATTACTTTTAAATATAGAAATATCTTATTTCTTTTTTAATTAAAACAATTACCTGAAGGACAAAACGGACAGTTGTCGCCTCGTTCTCCTTTATAGCCTGTTAAACCTGGACGACCTGATACTCCTACATCACCTGTTACTCCAGGGCGCCCAGGAGGACCATCTTCACCTGGCGGACCAGCACCAGTTACACCACGTCCGGGAAACCCAGGCGGCCCCATAAATCCGAAGTCTCCTCTGTCACCTCTTAAGCCAGGTATACCATCTGAACCAGGCATGCCTTCTTCACCATCGGGACCTATTACAGTCGCTCCTTTAAAACCTTTTGGTCCTATTATTCCAAGCCGACCTGGATTTCCCGTCAATCCACGAAGCCCAGGTAAGCCTTTAAATCCTTCACCTCCTGGTTCACCTTTGGGTGATATTCCTGGCGGCCCAGGTCTTCCGGGAATACCTTTCACTCCTGGCAGCCCCAAGGGACCCATTATACCGGGAGTGCCAATTGAACCATCTGCACCTCTTGGTCCCATTGGGCCCTGTATGCCAACGGGCCCTTGAGGACCCATGGAACCTGGAAGAAGTGGTTCACTTAAGCTTTCATCATATATTCCAGGTTCCCCCATATATCCTTGTTCACCAGGCATTCCAGGTCTTCCATCTTCTCCTCGAGGTCCTAGTAGACCATCCTCACCATCTGGACCAGCATATCCTGGCCAGCCTTTATCTCCTTTGCTACCAGGTGGTCCTTCGGAACCACGATGACCAGGTTTACCTCTCGGTCCTTCTTCGCCTTGATCACCTTTAAATCCTTGAGGGCCATTAAGACCGTTTGGACCCTTTATTAGTAAGAAAAAATATTTTTAATTTATAAAAAAATAAACATAGTACTAAAGTAAATTGTAATAAAAAATCTATACGAAATCAAGTATCTACTAATAATACATACAAATCAATTAGAACATTTTTATCAAATCAAAAAAAAATATTTTACAAATAAATTATATATTTACCGGATGTCCCGTTGAACCAAGTTCTCCCTTAATTCCTTTGACTCCTTGTGATCCCCGTAATCCTTTTTCACCTCTATTTCCTTTTGCTAAAATAGTAACATTCTGTTGAACTTGGTCTACAAATACCACTTGAGCAGGTCTTCCAGGTTCTCCGATTTCTCCTTGGTCTCCTTTTTCCCCAGGTGAGCCAACAACATCATCGCCAGGTTCTCCTCTGTAGCCTATTTCTCCTTTATATCCAAATGTACCCTATTTTTATAATACGATCATCAATATATGTATTATTTTATATATAACATTTTAATGATATATATATAATTAAAATGTTTAGTTTCAAAGACTAGCTTTTCCTACCTGATCACCGTCTGATCCTGGAAGCCCACTATCTCCTCTCCAGCCTATTGGTCCAGTCGGTCCAGCGGATCCATGACGTCCATAGTCTCCTTGCTCTCCTTTGGCCCCTCTGGAGTTTACACCACCTTCACCAGCTAAACCTTGTAATCCTTTCTCTCCGAAAGGTCCAGGAACTCCTCTATCGCCAGGATATCCTTGGAGCCCAGGAGGCCCCATAACACCATCGATACCACTACACCCATCTAAACCAGCAAAACCTACTACACCTTCTAGGCCATATGGTCCCTAAATCAATTAAAATCAAATCTTTAGTAATATTATAATTATACAATATGTATCTTACTGATAATTAGTAAAGTCAATAATTTCATGACATCATAGAGCATTTCATGAGATAGTCGCATTTAAAAAAAAATGGTTAAATGCGAGGCGCACTCACCCACCGAGGGTTCACCAATTTCATAATTGTAGGTCGGAATGGGAAGTATAACTTATAAAAGTTGATAAATAAAAGTTTGCACTCATTTTGTATGAAATTAACTACAAATATAAGTTTATAACATTTCTATAATATTTCTATAAATTTAAATTTTTCTGATTTTTTCTTTTCTTTTTAGAGTCGAGATATGTTGTACGGAGATCATAATTATTAGTAAATCGTTATACATATAACTGCATAGCATTGACTTCTATCAGTGGGTCATACTATTATTTATAAAAAATTATGGATATTAAATTATTTCAGTCTTACCTGAGGTCCAGTATCACCCCTTCTTCCATAAGGTCCAACTAAACCCTAAAATTCAGTTGCTCATTAATCAATTGTATAAAATACATAAAAATAACTACATTATATGTTATATTTTTATTATTTAAGATTACATACTCGTTCTCCTTTATCCCCGTAATCACCTTGTTGACCCGAATCACCAGATTCACCAGGTAAACCAATACGACCTTCGGGACCTTCTTCGCCGTAGTCACCCTGTTGACCTTGTATTCCTGGTGGTCCCGGGTCCCCGCGATCGCCTTGCAGCCCATCGCAATTACATCTAGTCTGATTGCACACGACCTGAATGTAGAACAACGTGTCATTATTTATATTTATATACTATAATAGTCAAAATAACAGTAGTATAATATAACAGTAAAAAATATCCAATATTTGCGAAATACATTATAACATTAGTAACTAATGAAAGGATTAGAATGATTTTATTGTATAATAACGCCCCCTGTGCGGCTACGCCCGCTCCAAATATACTAATGTTTATTTAAGGGTATTTAAGATTAAACCGGCTTATCGCCTGTCGGACTCTCCCAACGAGGGTTCTATACCAATTTCAATTTTTTCAATTGTGATTGGGAAACCTTATATGTTTTGATGCACAACATCATACATGATAGCATATACATGAAATGAAATAAAAATCGAACAACATATTTTAAATTGATATAACTTTTTTATTATATTAAAATAGCCTTTATATTGCTCCACAGCCCCCTCTATCTTTCTGTGACAGTCCCATAATAACCGATTCAGCTAGTCCGGAGGTTAAGGGAACATCGAGGCCAGTTGTGGCACAGTGGAAAATAAATCAGCCGTCAACAATACTAACTTTGGGGCAGCCATGACTCGTCGACTGTACTACACCACCGTGCAGATTTAACGTAAAGAATTTGGCAAACATTGCGAGTTAAGTAAAAAGGTTATTAAAAGCTTATTAAGAGATAAAAAATATATTTATCTGATATTTCTAATATTTTTTTGGATTTTTTTAACTATTAGGAACATATAAGCGTAATACTTTAAGAAACGTGCCTTATCAACAAGAACTGCTACCTATATACTTTCCACAATCAATATGAGATCATTGTACTTCCTACTTTATATTAGTCCAATCTGATATAATTTACTTATTTTCGTAATGATGCCACTAGACTGGCGGACTAAAATTATTTAATGATGAAAATATTAACATAAGAGAAAAATGCTAAGAATGATAATTATATATCCTTCACCATAAAAAAAAAACTATTATTTTTAACGTAAAAACAGTTTCAGAGATATTTGTAAAAATTTATTTTTCAAAGTGACGGTTTCAGCTGTAAGTATGCGAAATTGAAAAAAATACCGAACACAATACATGCTTATTAAGAATAACGATGTCAATTTATTCTATTTCTAAAAACAAGTTGCTAAATTTACATTATGACAGTTTGATACAAAGTATGTACGATTATTGGCCTACATCAGTATGCAACTTATTAAACGTGAACGAACCATAAATTTCCATTAAAATGTTATATCATTTTATTATCCTGACGTAATAAGACAGACATAAAGATTTACAGCTTCGAACTTTTATAATAGTTGTTGTTTTCGAATTAGGTAGTTACAAGAATTAAAGTGCTGCGGCCATCGTGTCGCAGTGGGACAGCGACAAACTGTATGCGCGATCGTTGTGTGTTCGATTCCACAAATGTTTGTTTCCAAAAAATGATTTATACAAAGCGCGGTGTTGAGTTCCGGCACTCAATACGCAAAAGGTCTATCAATTTCTGGCGGAAAATGGAAATATATATATATATATATAATATCTTAGCACTTGGTTCTCTGTGAAAATTTAGCCATATAATAGTGTCGTAGCGATGTATTCATATTGCCTTAAAATATATCTAAATAGATGCAAAATCTTGATGTCGCAAATCGTGGCAATAAGCTTGACTAGACTTGTTTGCTTGACTTTGACACAAACAAAATTTATATATCTATAATAATAAAGAGGAATCATCACTCTATTAGGTAGCAAATTACGAACAAAATAATAGCAACATATACCTAATTTAACATTGTTAGAGCAGTCTACTAAAACCCAGTAAAATTTGTTTTAACAAAGTGACTCTTGAACCTATAGAATAAAATACTCGCCTACCGCGGCTTTCGTACCAATTTCAGGATTGTAGGTCATCGGGAAGTACAATATAAAAGCTTACAAACTTAAGTTGACGGGCATATTTCACTCATTTTGTATGAAATGAACTACAATTAGAAGCTTGTAATGGTTGCTATCTGTTGGTATATCTGTAATATAGTTAAAAATTTCCATTGTTCGGATTTTTTACTATAAGTCGTCACTTCGTATAAATTTACATATTTGTAGATATATGGGAAATACCATTTTTTAGAATTACGCGGCAAATAAACTTAACAAACTTAAGTTTGCGGTCGCATGCATTTCTTTTGAATGTAATGAACTACAAATATAAAATTTGTAAATATATTTTTCTATGAATTACCTATAAACTTATGCTTTTCGGCTTTTCGCTTCATTTGTATCTTAGGTCCTCACTTTGTGCCATATTTTATAACTGTTAGGTCCACGGGAAGTACGCTATCGGTTTTGATTACGCGAGGAGTTTCATACAAAAAGCAACAAAAACGATGCTTAAATGTACGAGTAAATTGATTCATCTTTTGATTGCGTTGATTTAAAACCTTAATTTGTTCTGGGCTTGCCAACAAAGTGGTTCTATAAGGGTTCTGTTTTTTTTTTGGTAGGGAATCCCAAAAATGTTAAGTAAGTTCAAATAAGTATAGGCTAATATGCTACCGGCCGTTACTCTGAGTAGGCCGTCGAGAGTGACCCACCACCTTAGACATGCACACCCACGACATGCCTGGCCCGCCCCCGCCGCCGTGGTAATGAAAGAAGCCTTGGCTCCCGTAACTTAGGCTTACTGTGACGGTCGAGGAGGAGCACTTTGTAAGGATTTAGTGGGTAGTGCAGACGGTCCATAGGTCCCACATAGCGCACCCGTAAAAGGGTGTTTTCTCACGGTAAAAAAAAGAAATAGGCTCATATGTACTGATTAACATTAAACTAATGTTAAAGCACAGTGTACCTTATCGGGAACCAAATGTATTTTATGCGTAAATATTTGATTTTAATTTCTTAAGTAAATCTTCCCTAACTAGTTGTTGCGGACTATACATATATATTTTTTATGAAATTTGGTACGAATTGTAATTGTAGTATTATCGTGGTAATATTTAACAATGAAATAATAGCAAGCTACTATTTAACAATTAAATAACAAGCTAATATAAAAACATATTTTTCTTACTAATCTAAAATTATTTTATTTATAGAAATCCTAATTAACTATTTATTTTCATATTGAGGCCAGTCGTGGCGCAGCGGCACGAAGTGTGACTGTAAAACCGACTGGTTGTAGGTTCTATCCCCACTCGAGGAGATGAAATATTTACTTAAATTTATATTTCCGTTTCTTCGCTCTGGTGTCGAGGTTAAGCGCGGCGTTGAGTTCTGCCACTCAACACGCAATGCCTCCAGAATTCGGCAGAAAGTGGGTAACGGAGTGTCTTAACACTAGGTTCCCACTGCCTACCCTGCTGTGTACGGGATACAGCGTGAAGCTGATTTATTTTATTTTCATATTCTCTTGAATTGAAATAAAATCTATAATGGATTAAAATTATTACTTCGCGTATCTAAGTCCTGCAATATGATACAGCTATTTGATTTTAAAGAATGTGCTTGATCAGTATAAATCAGGAAGGCAATGACGAATAATATATAAGCATAGAGAAAAATAATACAATTGTATAGAAGTTATTATTTTTTTTAAATAATGTTTTAAGTCTTTAAATTTGTATTAAAAAATATACGAGTATATAATATAATATCTGTAGGTCCGCAATTTCTCGTCGACCATTTTAGACAAGTCACCATCGGCATCAGCACACTAATGTTGGTTTTAGTTATTTATTAGGTTAGGTACCTAAATTTCAATAATTATTTTTTTTTGTAACTTATATCTAACTATATTTAGTAGGTGTTAATCCACGGAGTATGTGAAAGCGACCTTAAATAAACCTTAAATTTTTATAAATTATAATATTGGAAAAATTGGGAAAAATATATATAATAAGAGTTTATGGATCACGGAGTCACGGAGTCACAGGTTAATTTTCATAAAGATTTCTTAAGCAGATACCGAGAAAATAAACTTGCGCGTTAAGGGTTACCCTAATAACTCTCTAAATGTAAAGGTTGCATCATTAAATGGTACATACCATTTTTTTTAACCGAGAGACAAATATTTTGCCGTTTTGGATAAAAATCAATAAAATCATTATTATAACGCTTCATAATCAACAGTCGTGTGGTTTTAATTTGAGCCCATTGCCACCAAGTCAGGATCTTATGATGGAAGCTCATGGCAAATAAAATCGAGGCAACCTAGAATTTTATATAATTTCTTGTAATAACGAAGAGAGTCGTGACGCAGGGGCACAAGCGTGTGACTGTAAACGCGACAGGTTGTGGGTTCGAGTTCCACTCGAGGAAATAAGACATTTAATATTTAAATTTCTTCGCACTGGTCACTACAACAACACTTGCATGCGACTAAAAGAATAAATAACATTATCAAAATAAACCGAACAAAAGATGTGATATAAAGTTTGTGCATATTTACAGTTTTGTCGGTCGTCGTTTTCTAATTATTTATTTTATCCAATTTAATTTCCTTAGCCTACCTAGTACATATCTACAATTACTTTTAAAAAAACGTCAAGATATGACTAATTTTCTAAACTTCATGAAGGCCTGTATTCATAAATTTTTCTCAACTCTAAGATTGATCTTGAGGAGCGTTACCAGATGTCCCAATTTTGGCGGGACGTTCCGATTTTTAGCCCAAAAGTTAAATGCCCCGATCGGGACAGGCATAGTCCCGGTTTTCACAGATTATTCCAGGTAATGTAAGAAATCTTTATTTATTATTTAATTTTTTTATGAGTTACTAATAATTTCATAGAAATACAAATAAGTATATTCGTAAGTTACGTGTAAGTATTCTGGAGACAGCTGAATTGCGAAACGACAACGTAACAAATGGTAAACCAAAACAATATAGTTTAAGTATAGTGAGTGATATTTTTCTTTTAAAAAACATTTTATATTAATATCTATCACCATTGACCGCTTTACTTAAAACTCAAATAAATGGAAAATAATAAATTAAATCCTCATTTTATTTTTTCTTGTCTCGCTTTTGGCAACAGAATCCCATTTTCCCGTCTAATCTATGAATGGAAATTTCACTAACGATCTCAGAGTATAGAGCAGCTTATAAATACGGGCCTGTGTGTTTTTAATACTCGATTAATTTATTATTATTTAGGTATCTGTTTCATCGAGTTTAAACGTCAAAAAAGCTTTCAAATAGCTGAAAAAAAAACACAAAAAGAGCGTATAATTGTTATTCTATTATTAATACGGAAAAGTGTTCATTAAACTATTGAATACTTTCTAATAGCTTTCCAAACATTGAAAAACAATTTAATATTTTTTTCCACTAGCAACAAAAACTTAAGGTTCAAAATTTTAATGTGAATATTATTACCATCACTTATCCATCATAGATATTGTTTATTCTGTATAACCATCTGTTTTTTCGTCCTCTCATAATTGTATGTAATCGTAATCAGAAAAATATTGTTAGCAACAGATGACGGCACCACGATAGGTATTACAGCGGCCGCCGATTATAGAACGGGTGAGTCATTATTGCAATTCAAGGAACGGGCTGGATAAACAATCATTGCAGTGTCCCAAGCGATAACGGCCATTCGCACATCCCGCAGCGTCCGCCCTGCGACCCCGCGTCCTGCGAAACCTCCGCGGCTTGGATAATGGCCGCACCAAATGTACGCGTGTGTCAGCTTAATTTTAACATTTTTTGGGTTTTTTTTTGTTTTTAATTCGGCTTTGAGAATATGTTAAGCTTATAGCGATTTTCATAGACTCGATGTCACATTTGAGTGATTTTCATTGAAAAAGCTATTTAACATTTTATATAATTAAACAATAGACCTATGACATACATTGTATTACATTTATACGTATTTTTCTTAGTAAGTAGTTAAAAATAGTAAATATTAAGAAAAATAAATAATTAATAATGTTGGAAGTTGAGAAAATGGAACGTTGTGGGTTTTACGAGCTTTTTGCCGGTATCTGGTGACCCCGACAAATCGTAAACGTTCTTCTAGTACACCTCGGTCGTAATTTCTTTATCATAAAATTACCTTTATAAATTCACAATAAATATAGTATAGTTTAAATATTATATACTAAGTAATATTTGTAGAATTATTTCATACAATAAACCACTTAATTTAATAATATAAAGACTGCATAAATGGTGGTAATTTTGGAGTGGTAAACACTTAAAATGATAAGTTGATTATTTATCTTTTATCTTCTTTTGTTCATTGAATATATATATTTGCGAAAAAATAATTTAAAATAACGAATAGAGCATAAATCTATAACTTTAAATTTTATTGTCTGGTTGATTATTTATCTGTTTGCCTGTTTGTTCAGGCATATCTTCTAAAATGAATGGCTCGATTTGAATGAAACTTTTTTTGTCGTGTAGCTATTAGGTATGGGCAGGGCAAGATTATATTTGATTTTAAAGACTTCCACACCTGATGCGGAACTGTAGTGATCCTGGTAAGCTATGAGAACGTCCATATGCGTCAAAAAAGTTTTTGAGCGTAATTACCATTTTCATTAACATTTTCTAATATTGACTATCTGGAACATGCGATGAATAATCATAGCAGTCCAGCTAAACCAAAAGAAATATTGAAATGCCGCCTCAGCAAAAGTATAAAGCATGATAAACATGTTTTATTGAGATCTGGAATATCTGATGAATAATCATAGCAGTTCAGCTAAACTATAAAAACCAAAACATTAAAAGAACCGAAAATGTCAAATGTAATCATGAGAAATTAGCAAAAAGTATTTCCATACGCGTAAATAAAATTGAATTGCCTGTCTGTGTGAAAAAAATGAGTTTTTTGAGTGCAAACATTTTAAAATCAGTCTGATTGTCCGGACAAATTTCTGGAAAAGCTGAACAGATCTTTATGGAATTTTCGTTGTCCGATTTTTTTTTCTTTTTTTTTCGAATTGGCTTAATGCTGTTGACCTGGACTGGTCCTGACAGCGTCACCGGGCTGGCGTTTGTCCAATAGAGGAGATTATGGAAGAACATATAGGGTATTTTTTTATCATAAAATTTTCCTTTGCCCTGCACGCGTATCAAATAAATACGAAATAATTAAACATATTTCCATTAAATACTTTAATTTTTGTGAGTTAAATCATATAAACGAAGCCACGGGGGCCCACTAGTCTGAAATATGATTAAAATTTCTAAGATAGACAGACATAATACAAATTATAAAATATGAACAGTATGCTTACTTTACCGTTTTTAAAAACAATAATTAAATCATCTATTTAGTATTTTATATACTGTCAGTGACTATACGCTAAATTTAGATCAGGAATATGGCAGTACATTCAACTGGCTTTTGTTACCGCACTGAAACTGTTGACCTATTTTCTTTTACTGGAAGTTAGCAATAATTTTCAGAGCAATGTACGTAGTCATAAAATCAACCCATGAGTAACGCATTGAGCTATGCAATTATTACAGTTTTAAGTAAATTATACTGAAGTGAACACATTCTTAGGTGCAAAACTTAGCTACATTTGTATTTAAATAAATGATCGTGACAGATAAGCATAGTCATGTATTTTTTTAATAATACATATATTTTAATATGTTTTGAATTAATTTGTAATAAAAATATAAATTCTCATTATCCTGAAGATTCTTTTTTATATATTAAAATTTTGACTCCTAGACAGATTGAGGTGCTACGATTATAGTAGAATAGAATAGTTAAATCACCACATACTCGTACAATATGCGTAAGTTAGAGACAAAAAATCTTGTACTCTTCACTGTGGTAGAGCTTACAAGCGTTTTAGTCGGTGTATCAGTTCAAGTAGTTTATTTTAAATTATATATTTATACCATAAAATATTTAATTTAAATGTAGTCTACAAGATTATAAGTAAGTAAGTACCTACTAGGTTCAATACAGTATTTTTTTCAGTTTCACTGAAAAAAAAATCCCGCATTTGCAGAGGGAACCTAGAGTTAAGACACTCCGTTTCCTACTTTCCGTCGAATTTTTGAGGCATTGTGTGTTGAGTGATGGAACTCAACGCCGTACAGTTTTATTAAGTAACTGTAACTACTGACTTAAACTTTAGCTACGATTATATGCTTTACTGATGTCATCTATAGTTATTGTATCATCTAAATGTATAGAATACTATATTTGAAAACGTATAACAACGATATTAAAAATTGAGGAAGACGTATACTTCCTCTTGGGTCAATGTTCTGTGTTTCTACGTCACGGCGATAAAACATCGACTAATGAATTGCGACCGACTATTGACAGGACGACTCACCCCGGAATAAACTACAATCACATAACGTATTGTTTACATTGTAAGTTAACAACAAGTCTATAAAAATATCGCTCGCTGTTCATTATTTATGTAATGGGTTTTTTTCTGCTTAAAATACAGATAATTTAGATTTTTTTTCATAATTAAATATGGAAACGCTGAGAGAATTATATTCACATAAAATTTATAAGTATAAACGGACCCCTTTAATCGTAATAGTAATAAATATAAACATTATATATTTATTACTTATATTTATAGTTTGAACTCAATTTGAAAAAAAATAATCTTAGGGTCATGACAAAACGCGTGATATAAAGCATCGTGGGAGTTACAATATCATTATTTCGGCAATCATTGCAAAAATTGTATTATATATCTAACGACAAGTTGATAACAGTTTCCCGTCCGTTTGATAAGAGATCCTGCTGTTCATACCGCGACCTCGTTACGAAAGCTCTGTGAATGGAAGTTGATTTTGACCCATTTTATAATTCATTTTTCGATCTACATAGATGTTTTATTATTAGCATGTTCAAGTTTTCGAAGCAAAGCAAAATAAAATTATTTTATTATTTATCATCTTTTTATTTTTGTCTAAAACTGTTGGTGTTTTCCTTTTGTATTAAATTGTTTTTCTATTTTTTTTGACAGCTTCGGACTATATCCCGCACACTGCAGGGTAGGCAGAGGGAACCTAGTGTTAAGACACTCCGTTCCCCACTTTCTGCCGACTTCTGGAGGCAATGCGTGTTGAGTGGCAGAACTCAACGCCGCGCTTGACCTCGACACCAGAGCGAAGAAATGGAAATATAAATTTAAGTAAATATATCATCTCCTGTGGAGTGGGGATTCAACCAACAACCAGTCGGTTTTACAGTCACACTTTGTGGCCCTGCGCCACAACTGGCATTTTCTATCCAATTTCATTTCAAAGATGCTTAAAAATAGGTTAAACTACTTTAATAATATATATACTTAAATGTTTTAATTATCGATACGCGTCACATCCGAAATCATGAGAGGTTATCTGTAGACGATAAAGAATAAAATGAAGAATTAGTTTAATTATAATAAAGATAAGGGTAATGAATGTAACATGTTAAAGCTAAACAATTCAATATCGGTCAATTATCGAACATAATTTACGCAAATATTTCGGATATTATTTCGATTTAACTTGTTAATAATTAAGAATTTGCTTTGTACTTGTACATTGTATTTGTTTTGTTGTCCGTTTATAAATAAAACGTAATTTTCTTTGTTTAAGCATAAATATACTAGATGTCAGCTAATAAACAAATAAATGGCAGTATTATTAATAAGAATGTATATTATTATTATGTTTATTATTATTTAATACTTTATTACACAAACAAGATCAATCAAGAAACTTGTTGAATTTAAAAAACTTTTTTTTGCGTTGGATATATGAAGGTAGTAAATTTATATATAGGATGCTGTATTATGTGAAATAAATATCAGTGTAAATTAAATCAGCTTCATGTAAATTAAATTAAATAATTTTAAAGATTTCTGCATTTCTCTTAGAATGTTTAATATAATTCTACTACGATCTTGAATTGCACTTGATTAAATACCTGCATCATCCACATATAGAGAGCTTAATAATACACGTAGATTTGAACTCAAGCTGTTACTTCAACTTTGGTAACGTATGTTTTAGTCACACAAAAGTACTTTAACATTTGTTAAGCGATGTAAAATCCTAATGACGAGTTAAATATATTTACTAGTAATTTTGTATGAAATATTTGTAACATAAGACAACTAGAGTAACTTTTGCCTCAAAAAATATAATTTTAAAATTACGGCCAGTCCTGGCGCAGGGGCACAAAGTGTGACTGTAAAATCGACTGATTGTAGGTTCAATTCCCACTCGAGGAAATGAAATATTTATTTACCTACATTTATATTTTCATATCTTCTCGGAGGTGTCAAGGTAAAGCGCGGCGTTGAGTTCCGCCACACAACACGCAAGGCGTCCAAAACTCGATCTACCCTGCTGTGTGCGGGATACAGCGTGAAGCTAAAGCTGACCTATTATTTATCTTACTCCTATAGGTACCTTTTTTATAAGGATCTCTATTAAGATTAAATGATACGTTTTATTTTATGCCACTGAAAGTAAAATTTCCATCAGTATAATATTAGTGTTGTACACAAAAATTAAAAATTGAAACTTTTTAAAAATAATAAATCAGGGATGATACTCTACAGTTTGAAATAAAAGGTTAACGTAAACCAAAACTACATAAAAATACTGTTTCCAAATGTATTCATTTTACTTCATCCTGATTAGTTTTATCAATATTAATTTTTATTTTCCGATAATAATACAAATAGTCTATTCATTATTTATTATTATATTTATTATTCGGTATTCTATATATTACTAAGGCAGTGTATAGGATACCTAAAACGAAGGTAGGTATCGTATGAAATATTATTTATTTTACACTTTGCCCCAGGTATTTGCCAAGGTATTGTAGAGAATACCTTAATTATACAGATTGCCGGTAGCATATATCTTTATAAAATTGACTTCTTTTTTATGTTATAGTGCGAGCTATGCGAGACTGGTGCTTTGAACAGTAACGATAATTATCAGTACGAATATTTTTATAATAAATATTTTTTTAGGTCACGAGGCTGCGCAGTGATAATTGCGTTGTCAGTTGGCGGTCTATATAAGACTTGAACGATAACAGAGCAAAGGTTACGGTAACAACAGATTGTCAAATTTAAGAGGAGCTTTTTTATATTTTTTAAGATATGTCTTATATCTAAACAATGTGTTCATTTTATTTAAATAAAAATTATCTCTGTATATATATATATCTTAACCTATATAACTAAAGTACCTACTAATATATAACAAATACAGCTAAAAAAACTTGTCATATTTTAAGAGCTATATTTTAATTATAAGAATGGTTAAATTAAATACTGATAACAAAAAGAATTTATAATTTTAGTTAACTTATTTTATGGCGTTCGTAATTTATTCTATAATTTCTGGCAATTTACTATGTAGCTTTGGACGTGAACTCTGAATAAGGATACACGGAATTATCTATCAGACAAAGCAGGAGGTAAGCTCCAGTTAGAAAATTGATATTAACAGATTTGCTTTAAATATCTATAAGTAATTTACCGCACAGATGTAGTGCTATGTTCAACTTTTAAATTGAGAAGATTGAAAAAAAATATAAAATAAATAAATTATACATACTTCCTAAAAATATAACTCGGTATCACTTAATTGGGCAAAACAATATTTTTTTTTTTGAATTGTAGGATATGAAAAAAAATATAAATGTCAGTAACTTAAGGCACTTCCTATGTATTCAAATCCAATCAAAAATATAAATTGAGAGTCAAGTTAAATGTTAAGTAATGCGTCGTTCTCGACTTCATCGAAAAAGATTGGGAATATTTATATGGATGTAGAGGTCTGTGTTCACTTGAAGCTTTAAGCTTGAATTTTATCCCGAGTGAACACACAACTCGGCACCCATATAGGTCTCCTATTCTTTAGACGCTTTTCGATATGCGCTGCTATGAGTCGCGCTGTTATTATTTTATATGTTTCTAAATAGTTAATTTTAAACGTTTACATATAATTAAAGGTTCAACTAGGTGAATAAACAAGTATTTAATAAATCTAAGTATAAAAATGTCTTGATCAACACAATACTGCCGACATCTCAACTAACGTAGTACGCGTGTAACATGAATTATTATATGGACATATGTTAATTTATAAATTTGGTATAGAGATATCATACAAAAATTCTCTCTTCTCTAATTTCTATGTAACAAAAAAATGTCTTAAAATTCAAATTCTCCGCCCGGGAAGTACGCCACCCTACGGTCAATCCTGTGTAGTCTGTTGGTAAAAAAACCAATAGATAATGCTGTTAATATCTTATGAATCAAGAGAAATAAGGGTCATTAATAATATTGTGTTATAGAAAAGGTACATTGCACATTTTGCCTTATTTTAATTTTATTGTTGATATTGAATACTAAAAAACAACTGCAGTCCTGAAAATAATAAGAAACAATTATCTGAGGCGACGAACAATGTGAAGTTATCATTATGCGTCTTGTGGTTCTACATATTATATATACCACATAGATGTAGGTGTGTATCTAAACATAAGCGATTACATATATTTTTCATTGTTTATTCTCGCACAAGAATTACAAAAAGAAACGGTAAGTAAATAAAGAAGTAGATTAAAAAAGGTCACTTTTTCCTTGTGTCATCACATCTGCTCGTATTAGATTTA